>OZ018326.1:27804731-28337635 GCA_963969495.1 Ceratothoa steindachneri
GTGGCGGCAACAAAAAAAGTGACATTGAATATTGGCAACAGAAATCGATACACAAAATCGCTTTCACTATTTTACTTGCCAACAATCCAATGAAAATGTGCGGAGCTTATGCCGCAAGTGGACGACTCTCCTGGGCTAAGACAACAGAACTGCGCTCTATTGGAACTCAGTGTCTCGTTTGAGCTCGTACAACGACGTTTTAGTATATGGCACTCCAGCGTGCTGATTATCTGCATTCGTGCCTCCATTTGACGTGCTATAACTTCTGTGCAAGTGGATACAATGGGGTGGAAAAAGCTTTCTATGACAGAGAAAAGCCGTGCCTTGACCCTATTAGAGCAGGAAAAGTCTTTTATTGATGTAGCAGCAGATTTAGTAACGTCAAAAATACGATTCATCGCCTAAAACGTGCAGCTGAGTTATTGCCACCAGGTACCATACCAAAGAGGAAGGAGGGCATTGGTGCAGCTAGGAAGACATCTCCAAGGACTGATAATATCCTAAGGCGTAAAGTGATGTCAGACCCTTCTGTAACCTCCGCTTCAATCAAGAAAAAACACCCAGACCTCCTCGAGAACGTTGCCCTCAGGACCATCAGTCATCGCTTACAGAAGGACTTAGGCCTACCGTCTCGCCGCGCTGCCAAGAAGCCACTTCTTACCAAGGCTATGAAGATGGAAAGGCTCAATTTTTGCAAGACCTATAAACATTGGACAGCTGCCCATTGGAAGAAGGTCATGTTCAGTGATGAGAGCACCTTTAGGCTGGTCAGAGGAGAGTCAAAGATCGTGCGTCGTCCCAGCACTGTGTCTCGGGATGACCCGAAATATACCGTGAAAACTGTGAAGCACCCTGATAGTGTGATGGTGTGGGGTGCCTTTAGTGGAGAAAAGGGCGGAGGAGGTCTGTACTTCCTTGCCAAGAATGAAGCCATGAGGGGGACTAACTATCTTGAAGTTTTGAGGCAGCACATGCTGCCATTTTGGGAAATTCATCAGTGTGAATTTTTCATGTATGATGGTGCCCCTGCTCACAGGTCCCAGTTAGTAAAAAGGTTCTTTAATGATAATAATATTAGTGTTTTGGAGTGGCCTGGTAATTTCCTGGACCTAAATCCTATTGAGAATGCTTGGAATCTGATGAAATCCAAAGTTCAAGAGACAGCACCCGGCAGCTTCAAGGACCTGATAATCACTGAAGCAGATCTGGGTTACGATCGACCCCACCTACTTCGCAAACCTCACTGAATCAATGCCCAATCGACTCAGGATGGTCATCAAGTGCAAGGGCAACATGACCAAGTAATAACTTTCATGAAATATTCATAATAAAATATGTAAGTTACATTTTTCTGTTTTATTTTCCCCGAATTGTCACATGTCACTTTTTTTGTTGCCGCCACTGTATATATATATATATATATATATATATATATATATATATATATATATATATATATATATATCTTTTAAATACAAGTTTAAGGTATATAAAACAAAAAACATAGATCATTGAGGCTTGTATATGTATTTATGCCTCTTATGACATCCAAGACTGGCGATCTATTTATGATTACGCAATTTTCAATAATAATACTACAAATTATCCCTGGCAAACGAGATCTTTCTCCCGGAGTGCGTGACCATTCCCGGGTGCTCGTTTTCTTCCCCGGTTCTCGCTGTGGTGTCTTGCGCGTTGCCAGAGGTCGCATCTTCTGCCGATGCTGATTCTTAACGCGGTCAACTGCGGCTGGTCCTCATGTTCCCATCTTGTGTCCTCGCGATACTCTGATTACCCGGAACGTCATTATCGCGTAAGGTGGGCAATTTTGCCCGTTTTAATCGGTGTATTGAGACAGTTTCCCGTCTTCTATCAGGGTATTCCAGCTTGAATATCTTGCTACTACGCTCGATCACCGGAACAGGTCCAGCATATGGCGCTTTGAGTTGTTTGCGAACGTGGCTATCCGGACCCAAACTTGCGTTGCATTCTACATGTCTCGGGACACAAGGGGCTTAGGCACCGAGTGCGTGAGTCCTAAATATACTCTCGCGAATTCGATCTGTGCCATTGTCGATGCCAACTCTTTAATAAACTTTGCATCCGATTTGGATGAGGACGACGAGACTAAAGTATTTGGGCACAATAGTGCGGTGCCCGTTACTGCCGTGAAAGAGGAAAATCCCGACTCGGTGGGCAAGGTACGAATGCCCAGGAAGATTATTGGCAGTGCCAACAGCCAGCCTTGTCGCTGGGCCATTATGGAGCCCTCCAGGGTCCCGTTGGCCCTTCCCACCATCCCGTTCGTGGACGGTCTGTATGATGTAGTGCTATGCCAATGAAAGCCAACGAGAGCTGACAACTCTTTGAATAGCTCGAATTCGAATTGGGCACCTTTGTTGGTTACAACGTAGAGCAGGACACCTAATCTGGACATCCACCCGTCTAGGAAGGCCAAATCAACCGTTGTGCTACTTATGTCTGTGATCGGTATTGCTTCTAGCCATATTGAAGCTCGGTCAATACATGAAAGTAAATATCGATGTGCAAGGGAAAGGATTGACCCGGAAGTCTGCATGGTGGGAGCGGTCCGACTATATCACTATGCACAGTTTCGAACGTTGAAGATGGAATGTCAATGGGCAGGATCGCGGATATCGTGTGATGGCTAATCTTCGAGGATTGACATCCGAGGTACCCCCTTGTCCAGGATCGAATATCACTGTCTATATTGGGCCAGAAGTATCGTGCTTTGATCAGACGAAAAGCCTTAATTCCCGGGTGTAACAAACTGTGTAGTTGATCGTAAATCGTCCTCCTACGAGCCATAAGCAAGAATGGTCGTAAGTATCTTGATGTAATTTAACACCATAACTGACTTCCACGAGTAAAGGGAGAGATTTTAACTGCGAGTGCAGTTCCTTGATTTCTTCGTCATTTATCTGCCCTACTGATAAGGCTTAGAGGTCAAAAAGGTTAATAAGGACTGAGTTGATGTCCCTTGAAAGGCAATCAGTGACTACATTCTCTTGACCACGCACGTAGGTGATATCGCTGGTATACTCCAATATGACTGTCCAATGACGTTGCTGTCTATCAGTTTTGACACTCAATGGCGACGAAAATGCAGACACTAATGGCTTGTGATCCGTTGCACAAGGCTACGTGGCGCTCTTCAATCATGTGCTTGAAGTTAAAGACAGCAAGATACGCCGCTAGGAGCTCTCTGTCGTAGGTGGAGTATGCTTGGTACGTCCGGCTTAGCTTGCTCAAGAAGAACGCAACTAGCCGTGGGGATCCGTCAACTATTTGATACAAGGCAGCACCTGCCTTGAACTGACAGCAATCTGTCACTAGCTGGTATGAGGAATCGTTGGGCAGGGGGTGGTGGAGTTTAACGGATCCAATTAAAGCTGACCCATCTCCTCAAATGCTCTCTGTAATTCTTCACCCCATTCGAGCTCACGAGCCTTGGGTTGCAGCCTCATAAGCTCAGTCAACGGTGCTGCAATTGTTGCGATCATTCTGCGGTAATATCCCAGCCTGCCCAAATAACGGTTTAGTCTGTTTGAGTCTTTTGGCAATTGCATTTCTGCTATTTATTTACCTTTGTGGCCCGTGGACAGATTCCTTTCACCGAAATGTGATGCCCGAGGAAATCAATTTCTTTCTTCGCGAATTCGCATTTCTCCAATGCAATCCTTAGCCCATTTTCTACCCAAATTTTTAATATTTCCTCCAAATGCTTCAAGTGGTCGTCCATGTTATCCGAGAAGATAAGAATGTCGTCTATATATATATATATATATATATATATATATATATATATATATATATATATATATATATATATATATATATATAAACGAACTCCAATCCTCGAAAAAGGTAGTACATGTGCCGTTGAAATGTGCTACTTGCATTCCGTAGGCCGAAAGGAAGCTTGACGAATTCCCACAGACCAAGAGGAGTTGTGATCGCAGTCTTCTCTATATCCGCCGGATGCATGGGGATCTGATAGTAGGCACGGATCAGATCCAGCCTTAAAAAGATTTTTTTTCCATGGAGGTGGTAGGTCAAACTTTGAATCTGCGGAAAGAGATATCTATCGGGCTTCGTAATTGCGTTGAGCGCCCGGAAATATCCAACCATCCTCTACTTCCCGTGCGCCTTCTTAGGCACTAAGAGGATTGGTGAAGCCCATGGCGAGTTCGACGGACGCACGATCTCCTCCTTCAATAGCTTTTCGAAAGTTGCTATGGCAACCTGTAATCTACCATCGAAAGAGGCCATGGCCGTGGAAAGGACGGTGGAGCACTGCCAGTATTCATATTGTGGCCAATAGTGTGGCGACGGCGGTGATGGATGAGCGGGAGCGGGTCAGTACAGAGCCCCATATTCCTTTAGGATGGCCCTGCGTTGGGGTAGGGGGTATGTACTGAAGGTCATTAGGTCATTTGTGATCAGGGTTATTTAATACTTGATTTAAGCTTGGTCTGTGCGTACACCAGTACGCCGCGTCTGCAATCCACAAACAGGTTGAAATCCCTAATAGCAGAGAGGTGGTATCCCCGATTTTAAACGACCGCCTAAAGGACCGATGAAGACCAGGGATGGCTATGTCCGTGTGAACTTCGCCGTGCACCTTGATTTTTCCACCATTTACTGTTGATATGTTCACGTTAGATTCGCGCATTTCATTCTACCTTGCCGATTCCACCGAGATTATTGAGACACTTGCCCCGGTGTCACTTAAAAATTTGCGCTTTTTATCATATATTTTCGCGGCGACGGTGAAAACTAATAGCATACCAGCGGCCGCGCCTTCAAAGGCATGCCTGACTAGTTTTCCTGTTGGACTGGCGAAGATGGCCTGGAGGAAGGTTGCATTTGCAAGCGTCCTCCTCTCTTTAGCCACCTGCACTAGGGCTTACAAAATTTGGCCTCCTCGCCAAAGTACAGGTGCGACCGGCAAATCATATGTTTCTGTTTTTCTCCGGAATGGTCGCAATCCCCCCGTTATATTACGCGCACTGTTATTAACATTAGGTACCGATCGTGCAAAACCCGCCGAATTATTTACGCACTTATCACTTGCTTCGTTAGAAAGCGCACTGGACACGGATACGGCACTGCATCTTTCGGAATTCACTCTACGAAAACGCTCTTTATCGAACGCAGTAAGTTCATTCACCAGTTTTCTTAATTGGGCCAAGGTTAGTTCTTTTCGTGTAGCAATTATAGGCGCAATGTTTGACGGTATGGATTGTATAACTTTATGACGCACGAGTTCCTCGCTTACTCCTACCTGAATGGAAGTTTTTCTAGATTAATTGAGGGCCGGCCTGTGATTGCGAAGGATGCAATTAGATTTTCGAATAGCTCAGGTTTGGTCTTCTAGAAAAGGCCGATCACTTCTGTTTTTAAACACTGGTAGTTTTGCTCAGCCAAAGTGACTGCCGAAAGACGGTCATCAAGCTCAGGCGGAAGTGTGAAACTGCGCCTCCACAATGTAAAACCAACCTGAGACTGCTGATTCATTGAAGATTGCTGTTTTGGTGTTAATGGCGTACACGAAGTCCAGTTCGCTTTGTCCTGTCTAATGGTTGCTTGCAGAGTTCATATCTTCGATGCCTTCCTTCACTGTTCGCGACGTAGTGGTCATCACTTTATAGGGGGGTGCAAGTCACCACTTTATGGTAAGGAGGTAAAGTTAACTGTCACCATTTTATGGGAGAATGAGGAAACCCATTTTATGGAAAAGGAAAGAAAGTTACCACTTTGAAGGTTAGAATGACGCGGATATTTTGGAGAGGTATCTCAAGTCCCACGAGTGAGATGATAGGTGGCGTTAATCTCGTATCTGACTCCAAAAGATACTCAAATAATATTCCGGCTTGGCTGGGCTTACCGAAGGCTTGTGATCGAGAAAGGACTGAGAGGAATCACGTAAAAAATAAATGTTTAATTCCAACAAGCAAAACAAGCAAAGCAAAAGGGAGGCTCACGTTTACACGATTACTGCCAGGGAAAATTTCACTACCGATCAGGAAAGCAAGTGTTACGAGAACAGAACTTAGGCGGGTACAACGGGGGCTTCGCTACGCTAAACAAGCCGTAATTAGTTATTTACTATCGATCGTCTATCTGACTTAACTGTCAATCTAAGTGTGAATGAAACTGCTTTTCTCGAATTCTCCATTTTTCTTCTATAAATAGTATAGTAGGCGTCGCCTCTGGGATCATAATGTTTTTAACTCCGCCCACTGGGCGGGTTATTCCTTATCACATGGTCTCCAAAGGTCATAGATTAATGGCGCATAAAAATTTACATTTTCTCGCTATAATTTTATCATTTTGGAGACGCAATCAGCTGTCTCGGCTTAATTCCATTTTCAGACGATAAATTTTGGTTTTATTACATTGTCGCCAAATTTACTGCTATCTAAATTCTCGGCTTCCTGCTTACTTCCTTGACCGGTTTACAAAAATATATATATATATATATATATATATATATATATATATATATATATATATATATATTCACGAGGACATTTGTTACGATTCTCCCTATTCCTGCGAGGCACTTTGCTGGCGCAATTTTAGTCCTAGGGCCATGCCCTCCACAGGACACGAAATATGAATTGGTAGAGCTGGGCGTTGCGGCAACGAGCTGCTACTTTGCTGCACTATGAATTTCGAAGTCGCAAAGTCGAAAGTCGCAAATGTTTTGAAAAATTCGGACTAAGCAAATTCGCACCGTCAATTTTCCGTTACTTTTGCCGCGACTTTGAACAGGAACAAAGACGACTTTCTTTGAAAGAAAATGCCGCGGCTATTTTAAGCCAGTTTTAAAGCCCGATTTGGCTAAAAATGTCAAATTTGAGTTGGTAACATCTAACTTTTTTTATCTGATTTTTTAACTTTCCTTTTACGATAAATTAAATTCTTCACATTACATATATGAGACTGGCGTTACATGAAACTACCTAAACGTACCTAAAAAAGTTAGTCACTGAATTTTATTATAAATTAGTAAAATTACATACTATTTTCAGGCGTGAACCAAGTTTTAAACCTGTCTTCAGTTATAAACGTTTGAGAACGTGTTATGCCCTGTGGCGTTCATTGTGCGAATTAATCTCATTTTATCGTATTTTAATATGTGCTTATACTTTTTTTGTGGCTGAGACAAAAAAAATACTGTGAAGTGTAACAAGCCTGGCCAGCCAGAAGTGCAGGAACGCCAGGACTTGGCCAACCAGCAACAGGATGTGAGGGAGGTCCTGAGGAAGTCCATAGAGAAGTGGGTGCCCTCTGAATGCGAGGTGGCCTGGTTCCTCTTCCACTACCAGCACAGGAAAGTGTTGGTGGACTTATTCATTAAGTACAATACCCCCATCCTCAGCTCTGCTGCTGTGGAAAGCCTATTCGCACGGCCGGGGACGTCCTCAGGGCCAAGAGGTCCTCCCTGGATGAGGTCAACTTTAAGGAGCTTGTGTTCCTCAAATGGAACATGGACCTCCTGGCGGAGAAGATGGGCTAGAAGGACATGGAGGAGGAGGAGGATGATGACCTGTAGATATTAGTTTAGTTTTTTTTTTAACTAAAAAAATAATAAATGTGTTTTTCTGCCTTATAAAAGCATGTTTCTGTCATCGCGCTAAAGTTTACTTTGTAATTTAACGGAGTCGCACCGGGAAAAAGTTGCACCAGATCCGGCGGCAAAGTCACAAAGTCAAAGTCGCGCCCAGCTATGTGAATTGGTGAAACTTGAATAAATGTTGAAGTGTTATAATAAGATAATAATTTGGTTTACTCTAGAATAATTATGATATTTAATTCAATTCACTCGCGTGAATTGAGTAATAGTGAAATAATGTAATAATCTACACTGCCGAGCACATTAAGAGAACGATTTTGCTTTATAAAATATTTTCAAAAATATGAAGAGTAGGTAAATGGAATTCCCATGGTACATAAAAGAATGCATTTAATATATGTTATGTTAATTTCATATTATACAATCGTTTATTCAAGAAGTTATACTACATAAACTAACTAAATAAAAAATGACACGTGCAAAATAAGAGAACGATCATTCACAAAATTGCTTAGTAAACAAATACATAGAACGACGACCACAGGACCTCATCAGTTTCTGGGAAAATTCTGGTGTTATTTTGTTCCATTCTTACGATATTTTGTCGATAAATCCGTCACAGTTGAAAACTGCTGGCCTCAAACTTTGTCTCCAATGATCTTCAAGTTGTTCTCAATTGAGTTCAGGTCTGGGATCTGGTCAGACCAATTCAGTAATTCGATACCGTCTTGTTCTAAATAGTATTTTTCTCGCTTTGGAGTATGACATGGTGCGTTGTCCTGCATAAATGCTGCTGGCTGGTTCAAAGATGATCGGATTGGAAGTATAACATATGGCACGAGGTTTAGGTACACATTTGCATTTTCCGCTCCAATTATTCGCAGTAGCGGATCAACTCCTTCAGACGAAAACATCAGTCTTACCATGAAGCTGCCTCCTCCAAGATTGGCATATTTTTAAACACATTTAGAGTTATTTATATCACCTACAGCGCCTCTAACAAAGCGTCTGCCATCAGATCCAACTAAATTAAATTTATATTCGTCGCTGAAATATATTTTCTCCCAATCTTAATCCATCCAAACATGACCTTCAGCATGTTCGTGCCTCACCTTCTTGTTCTTAGTCGCGTGCACGCGATTCTATAAGTTACTATGGCGGTCCGTCGGTCGGATGGTAACTTTTTTACTTTCCAATGAGTTTTTGAAAGTTTTGAAGGTCATAAGATCAGATGATATGTTTGTTAATTGATAATACGTTTGTTAATTAAATCTTTGTTTTTAATTATTGAAATCATTGAGAGCACCCAACTTAGGTCTGTTGATCTTGTTCTTACTGAATATTGGTTTGGTTGCTGGATAACGAGCTTTTAAACCAGATGCATTGATTTAACGAGATACTGTGAAACGGCTCATTTCATTTTCAATATTGGTCTTAATTTTTTCAAGAAATTCATGCTGCAGTCTCGAAGGGATCCTTTATAGAGAAGCGCCTAATAGCTCAGTCTTCTTAGGCGGTGGTTATGCGGGGTCGCCGACTTTTGTAGGAGATTTTTAGTTTTTTTTATTGTATTACTTCAGAACGCGCGAAATTACACGTTTGTACCTTTATAGCAATACCCTCTGGCATTCCTATAAAATATTAGGTTACTTTCCTTTTATATCCAATGTTAAAATATCTAATTATTTTCCCAATAAATCTCAAATATATATATATATATATATATATATATATATATATATATATATATATATATATATATATATATATATATATATATATATATATTCAATATATTTTTGTATAAATAATTACATCCAAAAATCGTGACTAAGATGCATTCATTTTGGCAACACTTACTTTAGTCAAACACACAAACTAACACGCTTTCAGCTCTTCCACATTGAACACAAATATTCTTCACTCGTGTCTCGTCATTCTCATCGTAAAAGTCGGTAAATATTCCTTCTCCATTTAATCATTTAACGTCAAATAAATCATACTTAGTTTAATTCCTCGTACCCCCATTCCAGACACCCATACACACTAGTTGCTACCTTGAAACCTATTTACCATTACCTTATTACCTACTTACCATTACCTATCTACCTTGCACCAAGCTTAGTCACGACGATAATTCAGTATTAAACTCATGTTCATTTTGTATAATTAAATTCAAATTCAATCAATATAATTTCAAATATGTTCCATTCTTGTAATCTATAATAATATATATTTTTTTCGATCCTCGTTGTCTTCCATCTATTCCTTAACGATTTCGTGTTCATCCATCAAGCCTAACTTCGCCATAAGTTCAGCCGCTCAAGCGGCTGAACTATTTCTATACCTTCCCAACTCTGTTGAAATCGCAGAAAGAGTCCTCCCCGAATTTTTCAAGCGGACAATTCTCTGACGGGACTCAAGAAATCACTTTCACATGAGTTGACATCTCTGCAGAGTCAGAACAGCAATAATGGCTGATGGACAATTCTAATCTACTGAGCAAAATGTTGCCAGATGATTTCAAGAAACTTCTAGAATGTCCCTGATAAAATGCTTCTCTTATTTTGCAGGTGTCATTATTTTATTTTGTTAGTTTTAATATAATTTCTTGAATAAACGATTGTATCATATGAAATCTTCATAAAATATATAAACTGCAAGCCTTTGTGTACCCTGGAAATTTAATTTACCTACTCACCAAATTTCTGAAATTATTTTAATAAAGATAAATCATTTTCGTATTTTGCTGGGTAGTATAATTGGAAATTGAAACATTACTGGAATTTGATAGCAAGGAAATTTAGTAGTAATGCAGTATCTACAAACAGCTGAAATGTTAAAGAGATGGTCGAGCAAAAATGAACCATGTATTTTTCGGGTGAATCCAGCGAAGAACGAATATTGGCAGATTTAAGATAAGGAAAGATGTTTTGTACAATTTTGTACTTTAAATTAATACTTTGATCATCAGGATTAAATGAGTATTTATTAAAACGAAGAGTTTAATCCGCTACAATACCATTCATATCCCACTAACCACGCATGAAAATCATCCGTGGATGAAGCCCTTATTTTATCTGGGAAATTGGTTTGCTCCACAACTAATGGTTTGTCTAGAACGCTTAATACTATTGCACATAACAGAATTTCGTCTCTTATAACAACCCAAGTAAAAAATGGTTAACATTTTAGTCGAGAAATGATTTGTTGTGCGGCTCATCGAGGGGCACTACCTAAGGAAAACCGCGAAAACATCATAAAAGTGTATTTCTAGGCCATTTTAACAATTAAGAGAATAAAAAAAAGAAACCACAAAACCAATAAGAGAAAATGAGGCATGATGCAGTGTCGGAGAGAGGCCTACCTCCATAAACTAGGCTACTTCATATTCGGGAGTGCATGAAAGGGTCCCGAGTACAGAAGACAAGCAGTAGCGACCTCACTTTTCCCGGTGCCGAGAAAGGGAGAGTACAAAATTTTCCCAAACTGGATCTGCCGCAGATGCAATCAGAACCGTTAATGAGTGAGATAGACGCTGGACCCACCCGTATAAGCACATAATGCATTCTGTACGGCGCATAGGAGTGCATATCTCCAGTATCGACAAGGAGGCAGTTAATGAGAAATGTGAGGAAGGTACCGGTCAACAAACGGAGACCAGTGTAATGTATCAAAACCACCTTTGCAATACATGCTCGGCTGCAGATTCCTAAAACTCGCATCCTTATTCTATTTCGATCGAACAAAGGAGTGGTAAAATCAAGAGCAGTGGCCTATCAGCCTGACGCCCAAATGATGAACATCCATTGCGCATATACAAGAGACTCTATAGCTGCAAATATGGGTGTCCCGGGTGAGTCGTTGTCCACCCATACGGGGAATCGACGATCTCGTAGGAATTCAGACAATTACATAGATTAAGAAGCGTCCCGTCGCCCTATGGTATGAAAGGTATATAAAATGCTGTATCGCTATGTGCAGTAGCCCTAGCAGCCCCACCCTCAAATGCTGAACGTCTATTGCGCATATACAAGAAAGACTACAGCTGCAAATATTGACCTCCCCAAAACAAGACGAAGAAAACACTGCGACTGTATCACAATCACATCGAGGTGCATCCCATTAGGAAGCAGGTCTGGTTCGGGGTGAAGCCGTGGATGGCAACATAAGTGCACCGCGTTAATCTTGAGAAGACAAACCTGAGTCGGCGTCTGAACCACATCATAACAAATCGAAAGACCGTCTACATAGGTCAAGGCAATGGCAGTAACACTGAGGACACTTCCTAGCGGGACACCCTCTTCCTGTCATATTAGACCAGAGAGAGAGAGAGAGAGAGAGAGAGAGAGAGAGAGAGAGAGAGAGAGAGAGAGAGAGAGAGAGAGAGAGAGCTGCTTCCCTACTCCCCCTCCCACTCGTACGGCGAATTGAAGATCTCGTAGGAATTCAGACAATTGGATTAGGAGGTGTCCCTAATCCATGAGACACGGTGCTTCAAAACTGTTATCTTGACTTAGAATTCGAAAGAAGACAATAAGTTTGCTTATGTGTTTGAATTAGATTATAATACTCAATTTTAAATTTGCGATTTTCACTAAAAAATTAATTCCAGGAAACGGCAACATTGTTGTATCTAAAACAACAAAATAATTCTTTATTTTAATATTTATTTTGTCTTATTTCATTTATCATGATAATTTATTTATCTTTTTTTCCACAACTATCTTGATATCATATGTAGCAATTAATATAATAAAATATTTTATATAAAACTTAAATACAACTGCAAAAAGTCATCTGTACTTTGCTCACGTTGATTGGTGTAAAGTTAATAATATTTATATATATATATATATATATATATATATATGTTGTTATGATTATTATACATCAGTTGTGAATAATTCACATTTATATTATGCGCTGTGGTTAGAAGTAAGCAAACCTAGGAGTGGTCCAATTTTCCATCTGAAAAATTCCACAAAAGCCAGATTTAAAGGGGCACTTAAATTTATTAAATTAAATATAGAAAATCTAAAAAAGGAATCCTTAGCCCGCAAGCTCTTTAATATGAAAGTAGATAAAAGAGAATTTTGGAAAGAAATTAAAGTGCATAACAACAAAAAATTAAGTTCACCTGATGAAATTGAAGGTAATTCAGGAGCTGAAAATATTTGTAACATGTGGAAAACACACTATCGGGAACTGTTTAATTGTTTGCACGATAGTTCACTATCCTTAGACAACAATTATGCAGTCTCTGATAACTATAAAAAGGTTTTAGTATCATGCGAAGAGGTGGCAACCATGATAAGAAAACTTCATGTAAATAAAAGTTGTGGATTGGATGGAATTCAAGCTGAACATATTAAATTTAGCAGTGCAAAAATTATTCCATTATTAGCTATTTGTCTCACTGGATGCCTCGTACATGGAGTCTTACCTGAAAGCATGTTGTATGTTGTATTAATACCTATTATTAAAAACAAAAGTCAAAGTATAACTGTAAAATCCAATTATAGGCCAATTGCGTTAGCTAGTATCTGTAGTAAAATTTTAGAAAGAATCATACTTAGTAGAATAGAATCATTTATCTTAACAACGGACAACCAGTTTGGATTTAAGAAAAATCATGCTACAGATACGTGTATTTTCTCATTAAAAGAAATGATATTGAAATATAATAGTCTTAATAGCAATATATATTCCTGTTTTTTGGATGCGCCAAAGGCTTTTGACAGAGTAAATCACAGAGTTCTAATAGATAAGTTAAGTAAATTTAAGGTTCCATCATATATTATAAGAATAATTAGTTACTGGTATGCTATTCAAAAAATGTGTGTAAGATGGTCAAATCCCATATCTGACTTCTTTACCGTAAGTAATGGTGTTCGACAGGGAGGAATTCTTTCTCCTTACCTATTCTGTATGTATAAAAATGATTTATCCATAAAATTAGGCAAAATTAAAGTAGGTTGTATGTATAATAGGTAATGCAAAAACGAATCATTTTATTTATGCAGATGACATTGCACTAATTGCACCATCTGCAAGTGGTCTAAATAAATTAATTAACGTTTGTAATGATTTGGGGATAAAAAATGATATCAAATTTAATAGTTCTAAAAGTGCGGTGCTAGTTTTTAAGTCTAAATTTCTTAAATGTTGTAAATATGATAGTTTTAAGCTAGGTAATGATACAATTCCAATAGTGAGCAATATAAAGTATTTAGGGCATACAATTAGTGATGATCTCAAAGACACATTAGATATAGAACGCTAGCGTAACAAGCTGTATAGACAAAGTAACATGATTAAAAGACATTTCGGACATTGTAATGAAAGTGTAGAAATTAAACTGTTTAGGTCTTATTGTGAGTCAGTTTACGCAGCTCATCTATGGTGGAATTATGCAAACGCTACCCATAGTAGATTTATTGTTTCCTATAACAATTGTCTCAGAATTCTGTGTGGTGAACCTAAGTATTGTAGAGCTAGTCCGATATATGTATGTAGAAATATACCTTCGCCTAAAGAAGTAATCAGAAAACTTGTAATTGTTTTTTTAAATAGGTTAGAAAGCAGCTCAAATAAAATTGTGTCTGGTATTTTTCACTCAGACTGTAGGTATCTTTCTGAAATTACTACTCACATGATAAATATTACCCATTGCATTAATCCGGCAATTTTAAATATTAGTAGATTGACAGTTCATGTAAATAGGTGAATAAGTATTAGCGGTAAGATAGTGGTATACTTCAAAATTGTAATGTATTTTTATTTTATTTTATTTTTTTAAAATTTTATTATGGATCACCGAAATCCGCAATAAAGTTGTTTGTTTGTTTATTAATTTTCAGAATGTATGCTGTATTATATATTTTGGTAATTATACATCTAGCCAACTCTTATTATTCATTTTTACTAACGCATCCGCCAGGTTCCAGAGCCATTTTGAGGGCGGAATTTTCATTTTTATGGGAACCCGACTTTTCAATTTAATTATTGCATTAATTTTGTATTAACATTATTTTATTTATCTCCCTCTCTCCTTATCCCCCTCCCCTTCGTTCCAACTTACTTCTCATGTCTCTCCTAATCGCCCTCTTTAGACTATCGCTTTATCCGTTAATCGTTTTAACCCTTTTGGCTCTATTCTTGACTCTTTCTGCCTCTCGGTTTGACCTTGCTACCTGTTATAGCCAAATCTTAATGTGAATTTACCCATCCCTCTCCTACTTCCTCATTGGTGATTTCTTGTCTTAGAGACGGTCCTTTATCCTTTACTAGCTTATATATATATATATATATATATATATATATATATATATATATATATATATATATATATATATATATATATACCCTTATTATATTATTTTCTCTTGTAGTTATCCTTGAGAATGATCTGAATAAAGTCCGAAAGTACTTGGAAGCACCTTTTCATTTTTCCTGCGGGACATTGCATTCATTGTGAACCTCACGTGCTACTTTGTGAGCCGTCCCTAGCCATTTTGGCGCCCTAAGAAAAATAACGACGTGGCGCCCCCCCCCCCCACCATCAATAAGTTATTGCATAAAATATATTGTTTAAGCCAGTGCACACCGAATTAGACAAAAATAGGGTATACAAAAACAAACCATCTACACATGAACAAAATTCAACAAAGTTTTACAGCACACATGAACAAATTCAACTCCATTTAAATGCAACAAAATGCGCCAACGTGTGCCGCAAAACATTACTTGTCGAAGGTCGTCTTTGCTTTTCGGGTTAGTGACGGTTTGAGTGACGGCCGAAAATCGCTTCCGTCGGCGCTTATTCCGTCAGTGTTTCAAGTTTCCGTCAGTCGTCCGTCTGCCACCGAAATGGGAGTCCGTCAGTGAGGGACTGACGTACCTTCTATCGGTACTGATGGACTGCCCACCACTGGTAACTACCGCCCCGTATCCCTGCTAGATTTCATCGGTAAGGTATTGGAAAAAATAATAAATAACAGACTGTCTAAATTCCTCGATGATAATGGCCGAAGAAACAGCTGCCAATTTGGCTTCATGATAAAATGAAGCACGCAGATGGTCCTTGGATTCATCCTTTAAAAGATAGCGAAAGCAAAGATAGAAAAAAAAAATGAGCGTAGTCATCGTATGCCGGAACGTGTCCAAGGCATTCGACAAAGTATGTCAGAGGGGTATACAACTCAAGATACTCAGAATAGGAATGAACAACAAGATCGAAAGAATTTTATGTGATTATGTAATGGAGAGACGTGCGTATGTGAAAATAGGACGGCATCAGGGAGAAATATTCGAGCTAGGTGCAGGTTTTTCCCAAGGCGGATGTCTGAGTCCACTCTATATTCAATCTACACAGCAGATATACCACCACCAATAAATGAAGGCTGCTTGAACATCCAATTTGCCGATGACATCACTCAACTCATAGTTTGCCCCTACGGGAACGGCCTAATGCAAGCTAGGATGACTGCAGAAGAGATAAGAAGCATTAATAGATACGATGAAAAATGGAAAATTAAAACCAACAGGGATAAATTTCAAATGGTATCCATGTCCAAGAGGAACATCTCAGATGTATATGTAAAAGGAAAGCGCTACAGATACGACAAATAATGTAAAATAACATAATTTCACGGATGACAAAAGCCACAAGGGCCTATTAAAGGTCATCCGCATCCGTCAACCCCCCCCCCCACAAAAAGCACCATCGCCAGGGGAAGACAAAATCAAAGTCCTCCACAATATAATATAACAGATGACAAAAGCCACAAGGGCCCATCATAGGTCATCCGAGTCAAACGGCCTCTTTTTTTAAGGCACCCAAACTCCCAAGAAAACTACATCCAGAGGATTGCGTCCAGAAACAAGGGTATCACCAATCAAGGCTTGTCAAGAACTAAATCATGCAACTATAGATATATACAAACGATATTAATATATACAAAACTTAGGAACCATCACAACCTTCCCTCCCCATAAACTCATCCCACCTACTCTTAAATACATTTAAATTTGGACTACCTACTGTAAGGTGCTTGGACTAACCATTACGAAATCAGGTTATAAAAAGCACGTAACTGAGAGGGTAAATCGAGGGAAGAGCGATCTTACATTATTGTACAAGTTCGTTAACCTACGCATGAAGAACAAGAGAAAAATTTATCAAGCCATAGTACAGTTCGCGATTATTTATTCAACCATCGCGATGTACACGATCTCGAGAAGTAATTTATAAGACTCCAAAAAGTCCAAAACAAAGCTATCTACTTAATAACAAACACCAGAAGAGGAGAAAGAAGAAGACTACGAGACCTGCACAGGGAGGCAATGATAAAGCCACTTAACAGAATAATTGCCAAAAGAGCAAGGAGTATTGAAAAAGACACAGAATGAAATAGGGGTTAAATTAACCAACCAAATTCCCGAAAAGAAGGTTGGAGATCACACAGATTATTACTATGATTCTCTCCACTGATTTTAGATGGTGTTGACGTATCTGATTAGCTCCACATAACTAATATTTCATTAACTAAATCTTTCTATATATATTTGTAGTAATTAAGGTTTGCTGCACTTATTTATAATTGGGAGCTTATACAGGCCTACTGATTTCCGGTAGGTCTTTTGAAATGGAGGATGACCCTGATGGGTCTCCTGATAATATAAATTGTCCATTTAAATACTTAATAGCGCCTGTCCCTTGTACTCGGGACGATTGCATACACCTTGACTGGTCGACTTCTATACTTTTGGGGGAAGGCTGGCCTTTTCCCTTTTATTTAACCAGTTTTTTTGTTTTGTTTTTTCCCCCTTATAGGTTGCATGTTCCTGCACTGCAGGGACCTCCCCCGACACAGGAGCTTGCTTCTTGCTCATTGGCTTTTCCCTTTTAAAAAAAATTTGGTGTTGGGTTTGTTTTTTTTGTGTGTATTTTTGAATTTGATTTTAATACCGCGACTAATGCCCAAGTAGGCATTTGCCAGATGAGCTCTTAAAAAAAAAATCAAGAATAACACTGACCCCTGAGGAACCCCACTGGTAACATTCCCCCACTCAGATTTAATCCCATGTGCTTTAACTTTATTCAAAATACATAATGTTGCACCCTGTTGAAAGCCTTACTAAAATCCATATAAAAATATAATTCTCATTTCTTTTGGCAGCTAATGGTCAGCAGTATCTTGGGGTGCAAGTAAAGAATGAGCTCCAGGGGACTTGCACCCCCCTCCCTCAAGAACTGTAGCAAAGTCAGCCAACTGGACCCCCAAAAAACTACTGCCAAAGACTGAGTTGGCGATGGCCAAAATAAATGAGCCCGATGCCAAAAGATTTTAGCAAAAACTAGTGGTCTCAAAATTAAATATCTCTTTGTCAAAAGATATACAAAATAGTATGTCCTGCAACCAGAGAATTAAAAAAACAAAACACAATCTACATTACTAATTTCTATCTACCAGTTAATCTATCCCAAGCCCCCTTCCTAGCAAACACTCACACTCTTCCATCATAAACAAGGAAAAGTAGGATAAAAGTGGTGAAAAATCAATAATAAACAAAATGGGCAGAATGGCTCCCAAATATACTCCATTCACACATCAGCCATCTATCACAAGATCACTGCCCTGGCTGGTTTCCGTCCAATTCGGCCTGTGCAAGTTGGAGAAATTACAAAATTTTAAATCGGCCTATTTCCTGAACAGGAGATCAACTGTCTTATGCACAGTGTTGCCTCCGTAAGTTCCACTCCACGTTGGATGCTCTCCCCAAGGCTCAAAACTGCTATGTCTGAGGCATTCCTTGGTAGACAGCACTACATCACAGTATTTTTGGATTAGGGGAAGTCATAATGGAACCCATCCACATGATGGGAGCTAGGGGATGCCCCACCACTTTTTTATCTCTGAATTTCTGCGATATCTTTGATTCTATGTACAAGTCGTTTGGAAGAAGCCTCCATCACCATTCTTACAACCCTCTCAATGCTCCGTGTGTGACAAGGCCAGTCAGGTACTTTCATAGGAGAGTCAATGAAGTTTTTCAATTCAGAAGTACTTAAAGAGCAAGTGAGAGGTGGGTCAGAGACATCCTCTGACCAACTGTTCAAATCTCCAATCCTGGTAGCATCACAATTGATGTCTGGTGTCCTTCTAAGCCTCAGAAAGGAGTCGCCCACTTGAGTATCTAGATCCCCTTCTCCCCTGATGGTATAGATTCTTTTCACCCCTTCAGTTCTCTCTGCCTGATCTTCAGAGCATTGGCTGCAGGCTAGTCCGTTTGGACTTTGCAACATTTTTTTTCAGCACATAGGAGCATAGGAGGGTTTGGAGTATGGCTTCACTGTATCCATACCAAGCTGATCTCTTAATAGTTGGCAAAACAATATCTTACACTTCCTTCCTCTGAGACTTAAGGCAGTGAAGTTGATAAAGAATGTACCTAGGTCCCTCAGTCCAAGAGTGCTTTATTTTAACATTAAACCAGCATGGGTAATATACACCAATGATGAACTCAACAATCAGTCGTAGATTCTTAAAGGCTTTTCCTTTGAGCTCATGCTTTGACACCCATAGCTGAAGAAGTCTTTTAGCTGTGGTCAACCAGCGACTGTGGTTTACTGGTCCTATTTCTAATAGAGAAAGCCCTGTAGAATGCACTCCATCTCTGATTGCGATACAATTTTATAGCCGTAGTGTTAATCAGTGGAAAGATCTTGCACCACTTCCTGAACTATCTTGGTAAGAGGAGGACTTAAAGATATTTGAGTGAAATTTGGGTTGATATCCAAGTCTGTAACAGAGTCAAGGAGCTTTCCTATTGGTCCGGAATATCTGTTGTCACGTAGTGTTGGGCCATCCAGGTTGATAATTAGATGACAGAAAGGGAGTTTTCCCAGTGTGCAGGTTACAGACCAACCAAACAAGCTTTCTGCTCAAATGGAGCTCCATTTTTCGCATTACTCCAGCATTTACACCTGCATATGATTCTTCTTTTGTAGCCTTTTCTGGGACAAAGTGTAAGAAGTAATTGCTCCCAGGCTCACTGATGACAGTGTAATGCTCCTCTTTTGTTTTTGCTGGAAACAATTTTTCACTTCCCTCTGCCTCCATCATAAAATTTGTCACATCAATTTGTCCATCAAAGAGAACACAAGAAATTCACCCATCCTTCCTTAAGTTTTCCTCAAACTCATGTTCAATAACTGTCATTAGCTTTTCCTGTGCTCTCTTACTCTATTCTTATCAATTACTTGTATCTTCCTCAGTAATGAATTCAGCATCTATTAAAGCTGCAGTTGCTATAGCTGCAGTTGGTCTCAATCCAACACCAGACCTTAGTAATATTTGGAATTTCATCATAATTCTTTCTATTCCTGGTGGGAGATTCCGGCTCTTGGACAGCTTCAAAATTTACTTCATCACCCCAATTGTTGTCACCATCAGAATTTTCTGCCTCCAGATCTTCACTTTCTGCGAAAAAATGCTTGATTTCTTTTCTTGCTGCTTTTCCTGCTAAAACAGCGCTTTCTCTTTCTGCTATCCTTTCTTTTTCTTTCCTTTCTGAATCTCTTAATTGTCTATTATGCTCTGGAATATCAGGACCTCCAATTTGAAAGTTACCTTTACTTCCAACCTTCTTCCTTTTGTCCTTTAATAAAGGCCAGTTTCCTAGTAGGTATTTTTTTGCTTTACTACAACAGTAGTTAATGTGGGCTTCAGTTTCACAGCCATTACAACCTACTTCCCCATAATTGGAAATTTGACATTTGTATCTCAATATATCAAATAACTTATCTAGTTTTGCAATGAATCTCTCTTTTACTTCAATTTTTCCTTTACCAAGGGAAAGTTTTACTGCCTCCTTCCACACCTCCTTAAGCTTTGATATTATTGTGACCTTTTGATTTACAACAGGTGGTTTAAAGAGAGCATTAGCTTTGGTTCACTGATTAATCAAGCCCTGATACATGTCTTTTACCAGCTGGTCCACTTCATAATTTCTCCAGTCATCTTCACTTTGCTCCCTCAGGTAGATGCTGTACCTCAAAATATCTCTTATTGTTGGTAACTCGGACACCATCAGCTCTTGCCCAGTCCCAACAAAATTAGTCAGATGAGAACTTGATTTGGACCTTGTCTTGATTTTCACCATTGTCACACTAATCGCAAGTATATCTGCAAATGAAAAGATGGCACTTAGATTAGGAAATAATCTCTACCAAATAATTATAGGTTATTCTAAAATGATCCACAGCCTTTACTAGCATTCAAATAAAATCTAAATGCTCTATAAACAGTTACCAGAACTGGCAACACTACTGAAATATTGCCTTCCACTGAGTAATGAGTACAGCAATCCCTTGATTAGCGCGGTTAATAAATCCCCGAGTTTTACCGTGTGAAGCAAAACTGCGCTAATCAAACTTAAGAACCATTGGGAATAATTATAATGAATCCTCAAAAATATTTAAATTACATATAGTTTTTTTTCACTAAAAGCTCATTTTATATTTTTCAAATAATAGAGGGATATAAATAAAAAATAAAGTAAGACTTAAAGTTTATTTTTTCTAAAAAAATATATCCAACTTCAATTGAACAGTATTAGATTTCTTCCTTTCCTCCATAATCTTGCGGTAGCAATCAACTTGCTTATTGATTCCATGACGAACATTCACACTTCTCTCTTCATTTAGATCAATTTCTTTTACAATTTCTTTTGCTTTTTCAATTGCATTGAATAGTTCTTCAAGCTTTTTATTTCTTTAGGAGCTGTTTCCTTTTCTTCTGTTCCCTTTTCATCTTCTTCCTAATAAGCATATTCATGGTCAATTGCTAGAAGATCGTCATCAGTCAAGTCTTTTGAGTGAGATTCCATCAATTCCCTAACGTTTTCCGAATCTGCTTCAAAGCTAAGTTCTATTCCAACTGTAGCAATTTCATCAGTAACTTTGTTGAAACCACAAAAATCATTTGCACACTCTGGCAAAAGATTCTGCCAGACAGCCCTCATGCAGCTCTCTGTAACTTCTTCCCATGATTTATGAATGTTATCAACTGCTTGTTTAATATCGTATCTTTTCCAAAATTCCTCGAGAGTAATCAGGTTATTTCCAGTTGTAGCTTCAATGGCTTTATTAAAAGTTCGTCTCAAATAATATGCTTTGAATGTTGAAATAGTTCCTTGGTCCATTGGCTGAAGCAAAGAAGTGGTATTCAGTGGTAGATAAATAACTTTCACATTGCTATTTAAATCATTTAGTGAAGTGGGATGCCCAGGCGCATTATCTAAAATCAAAAGAGCTCTGAAATTTAAGTTATTTTCCTTACAGTATTTTTTAACTGTGGGACAAAAATGCGAAGTGAACCATTCTTCAAACAACTGCCTTGTCATCCAAGCCCTTTTGCTCAATTTCCAAATTACTGGAAGAGATTGCTTGTTAAACCCTTTGAATGCCCTAAGGTTCATCATACGATAAACTACCATCGGGTTTAGCTTGCAATCTTCTTCGGCATTACCGCCAAGCAGAACTGTTATTCTATCTTTAGATGCCTTGTGCCTTGGTGTAACTGCTTCTTTCTTTGCTAAAAATGTTCGTGTAAGCATCTTTTTCCAAAAGAGACCAGTTTCGTCAACATTGAAGATTTGACAAAGTTGATATCCATTTTCTTCAATTCATCAGGATATTTGGCTACTGCATCTTTATCTGCGCTGGCTGCTTTCCCTGATAATTTAATATTTTTGAGCCAGCCTTTACTAGCAGAAAATGTTGAAGCATCCTCTTGATATTTTTCTTTTTTCAATGAAGAGAAAAGCCTCAAAGCTTTAATCTTGATGTTGTTCCCATCAATAGGAATGCGCTTCCGATTGCAGTCTTCCAGCCAAATGAAAAGCAAATCCTGCATTTCAATCATCAAAGGACACCTATTTCTAGTGCATTGCATGCTTAAGGACGTAGGTGCAACTTTGCCATTATCTTGATACTCACTCGCTTTATTTAAAATCATGCGTATTGTTGACTCGCTAAAACCTAGCCTCCTACCTATCTGTGCTTTGGTTTCGCCATTATCAAATCGTTTGATTATATCAAGTTTAGTCTCCAAAGTGATATGTTTATGTTTAAGAGTTTCTTTTTTATCCATAATTATAAAGGTAATTTATTAAACCAAAATATATAAAATAAAATAAAATTATGTACATAGTCTGATGGAAACGAGCAATAAGTATGGCGGAGGTCTGTCCTAGATGAAGGTTGGCGAGTGACTGGTGTCTGCCTGACTGCCCGCTTCAACTCTCCCTCGCTGAGGGCTCTGCCGTGGGGTTCTAATGCTCACCATAGGGGAAAAAAAGGCGCGCTAATCAAAATTGGCGCTGCGTATATTGATGAAGGGTCCCAAATTTGGGGGAGGTGCTAATTAAAACCGCGTTTTTCAAATCTCCGCTAATCAAGGGATATATGTACTGGTTACTTGCAATTTTGGAGTTAGACCAAACTAAATTAGGGTTCATTTTTAACAGGTTTCCTACTTCTCATGTCTCTAATACATTTTTACATTTTTTTTAGACAAATATCTTTCAGACTACATAAATGTAGGAGTCATTTTTAACAGGTTTCCTACTTCTCATGTCTCAAATACATTTTTACATTTGTTTTAGACAAATATCTTTCAGACTACATAAATGTATTGATGATAAAAAACAGTAAATTTGATCTTTTATGGGTAACTAAAATAATAGTAAAATATAGTAAATGACCCAGAACTAACAATATTTCAACTTCAAATTCATGTAGGTTAGATTAATCAGAATTTAACATTTCTGCCAAAAGTATGTTCTTTTCACCAATATTCATCATTTGAATACCTCTCATCACCTGTTTCATAAAATTAAGGAGTATGACCCGCCCTTGTGTCTGGCAAGGAAGTGTCACACCGTTTGCTCTGAGCATCACCTTCATGCTACCGGAAGATGTTCTCACTATGGTCTACATGGATAACCTTTCAATCTATTTTGGTGCGGCTCAGATACCAACTGTGGAGTATCGACTCCAATAGGTAATGCATTGCATCTCTTGCAAGGCCAAAGTGCACAAGTTACAGTTTTCTTTATCCAAGACAAAGGTGGTACATTTTTGCTGCCATTCATGGCTCCACCCTGATCTGGACTTTTTAAATGGGTCTTGCCCCAAAGTGGTGGATTTGCAGTTTCCTTAGTTTTATTTTAGACTGATACCTCACCTGGGAGGTTCTTTTACCCACACCATGGGCATTCTTTGTTCTGATAAGGCTACTCCTTACTTTTATACCAATCCCTTGTTTGCTCAAAGCTTGATTACAGGTGCAAGTTTTATGCATCCGCAGCGAGTCTCCATCTGGCAACCAGTGGCTTCCTCACATTTCCCATTGAGAGCCTAATTTTCAATGCCAGGGAGATGCCACTCGCTCTGCACTATATACAGTCCATTATGTTATGCATGTGTGAGTCCAGCACATCCCCAGGTGGCAACAGCTCTCACTGTATCTGCAGCCGATCTTGACAGTGACTCTGACACTGAGAGATGCCATTTGTTGCACCCTTTGTGAGTTTAAGGAAACTACATATAATATTTTGCTTTAATTGACTGGAAAGAGAAAGAAACAAAACATAAATTACAACAAGACAAGATACAGATGTACCCTGCAAAGAAGAGGTCAGATATAACAACAATGACATTGGCATCAAAGACTGGCATTTTACCTCAAGGAGAGCAGGTGCTGTATTGTACACATTTAAAGCTTAAATTAAGGCAAAGTAACATTTAGATTTAAGTCTATACGATTTTTGGACTAACAGAGTTAGTAACAAATCTCTATACCAGTCATACCCTAACCATAAGCCCTTTGTGTTTAGAGCTAGGAAACTCCTTTGAGAGTTCGGTGTAGCTCTCAAGCCATTGATGCCTCTGGTTCTGCCCTGGACCTTTGACTATTTGTCACTTTGACTACACTCCCAAAGCTTCCACAGTGCTGGGTATATTGGAGTATTGTTTTTGACCTTTTTTGACCATAGTATATCAATCAAGCTCGATCCATGCTAATGTACACGGATGGCTTCAAGTTTCAGGATATAGTTGGCTTCCAGATCCTTTTCCCTCTGTGAAGTCTGAAGGTCTATACCTGACACTGTGTCTTCACAGCTGAGCTGGTTGCAGTACACTGCTCAGTATGGGAAATAATGCACCATGCTCTGTTCAGAGACCAGATTGTGATCTTTAGCACCTCACAGGACCTACTGAGTGGTCTCTGTAAAGCCATGCAGATGTCGAGATTATCTTCTGTTGGGTTCCTGGACATGTCGTAATTGCGGGGAATGAGGGCACAAAAGAGTCTGTAAGGACTGGGTGACCAGACCAGCATTTGGCCCTTCCTCACACCAACTACATAGCAGGAATCAGGGCAACCATCGGTCTACCTGGCAAATAAGATGGGAGACTGCCAGTGGGAACTTAAAGTTACATGTCATTGAGCTGTAACTTTTCCCTTGGACTCCATAATCCCTCAGTGGCTTCTGGTTGCTTTCTTTCATCTTCAAATTGGGCACACTTGTAGGATGCACCTCCATTTGATGGCACACTACCCTGGACCTAACTGTGATACTGCATTGTCCCCAGACTGTTTGGCACATTCTTGTTGAGTCTCCCAGTCTAGGTGATCTTTACACACATTCCTTCTCCTGATATCAGGATGAGGGAAGTCACTACCACTTGTATCTCCCTGTATGGATTCATGCACTCAGACTTGTTGACACACTGACTTCTTGGAGGAGGCTGACCCCTTGTGTTCTATTTGACTCTCTTTGGTGTTAGTCACTTGTGCGCTATTTAGGAGGTGGGTTTCCCTGATGCCAGACCTAATTCCTGCCATGTAGTCAGTGTGCGGAAGAGTGAAGCAATTGTCTGGTTGCCTAGTCGTTGCAGACTGTTTGGCATGCTCATTCCTCACAATCCATACATATCCAGGAACCTATCAGAAAATAATCCTCCATCCCTTTTTGTGTATTTATTCAACCCTCATCTGCATCTCTCCGCACTGAAGGCCAAGTCCCAATTTCCCATACTACTCTGTATTGTAGTATAGTAATAACTCACCCTACATAATTAATTGGTTCTTAAGGCTGTGACATAACCTGAATTTTGATGTAAATCAAACATCATGGATAAAAAATGCTTTAGAATGACAAAAAAATTAGGGTACACACACTCAAACTAGTGTAAGAATAATGCACAGCTTTTTTAAACATGTGTAAAGTAAAAACTTTCTAATAATGAATTTATTTAAAAAAACAATTAACTCACTTAATACTCTTTATTTGACTTACATTAACCCTTGTGTCTATTCTGCTTGTATTTTATCAGCTTAACCTTATCAGCCAGCCTAAGAACATTACACTTAGGTACATTCACTTTCCCCTTCTTTTCACCCATGGTTACTTTATGCACAGATCACTAATAAATTGCAGAAATAAAAGCGCAAAGCCAAGGAAGTACATACACTAAACCACATGCTTGAACTGAAACCAAATACAGTATCACAGCCATGCCACCGACGCTATGCAGGCTCCCACTGAATCACAAATGTGGTGATACATATAAATTTAATTTACTAATGTAAATTATTATTTTACAACATATTTGACAATATAAAATACTTTTATATGGTTTTTATGGGATAATAAATGATTTATTTGGTCCATGACATAAAGTTGGATTTAATGGCATGTGAACTTATTTTTACTCTTGAAAAGTGGCGTAAGTGTGGATTTGACATAAGCTGAAATGACGTAAGGTGGGTTATTACTGTACTCTTTTATCCTCCAGGACTACATTATGGGCCTTAGGCAGTTTTATATATAAATTATTATTCCATAAATATGTATATTATTTCAGGTCAATTACTTCTAAAAATTAGTGATAACAATAACTCATATAAAGTGAGAAAGTTGGATAATTATCTACTTTTTAAAGTGAATTGGCTCAATGGCATCTATGTATCTCATTCAAAAAATAACACGTCTTGCTATACAGAATTTTAAGAGAGATTCATATATATCTACTGGACATTTAGGCTCTCGCTTGGAGCAAATCAAAACTCTTGTTAATTCCATCACTGTAGCAGATTTAAATATAGATTCTACTCTACTTGAAGATCAAGCAATATTTTCCCATGATGTAAGTTGACCATTTTTTTGTAAACTTTGTTAATCCTATGATTAGGATATAATTTACTATTTTAAACTTTTTAAACTGTGAAATAGTTTTGAGGACTTAGTTTCAATCATTGCCAGGTTTGGTGGTGAGCTGGATGTAGGATAAATGCTATTGATTAGTGGCTTGCTTCCAATTTCACTAACTGTTCTTTAGTAGCTTGATGGGCCACGATTGTGCTAGACCTCCCTGAAGATTTCAGAGCTCATTAGGACCCTGCAAAGAGCTAGCCAGTCATGCTGCTTCTGACATAAAGAATGGTGATCTATCTTAGCTCCTCATTCATGCAGTTCACGATTAATCTTTTGACAGCCGAGCCAAACAAATTATATTTTAATTCTTCACTGAAGTTCACTTTGGACCATTGGTCTTCTGTCCATAGAATGTGCTTATTGGTGAAGGATAATCAAACTTTCTTGTTCTTAGGGCTGATCAATCTTCTTGGAGACATTAATGCCCATAGTTTCATGAGCCTGTGGTACCCTTATGTGATATAATATTATTACAACACCAATGGGACATTTAACCTTTTCAGCTAATGGCTCTAATTGAGAGATGATCCTCTTGATGTAGCTTAACAATTAGCTCCTAGATATAAACTGGTGCAGAGAGTCCCATAGGCATGTTTGCTGCTCGGAACTTGACAAGGAAAGTGCTAAGAATTCATGGAAATAAACTAAATTACTACCCTAAATTAGAATTACGATGTCCAGATAATTTTCACCACCATATTTTTGGAATAAAAATGCTCTTTTGAACATAACTTGGCACTTTTATCATTTCAAACATGTATATGTACAACTTAATGCCATGCTTATTTTATATCTGTAATCTATCATGCATTACTTACCATTATTTGGTTTGAAACTACATTTAAGTTTTGTGATGGAAACCTGTCTGAATCATTATGACTGCTATAGTATATATATATATATATATATTAAGAAAATTATTGCAGTAACGCAATTAATTATGCGGTTAAAAGGCTATTTTTTGGCAAACAGTCTTCCTCAAAGCCTTCGGAAGGAGCTCTTCTCACATACACAAAAATCTAGCAGCGAAGGCTTTGAGGAAGACTGGTTTGCCAAAAAATAGCCTTTTAACCGCATAATTAATTGCGTTACTGCAATAATTTTCTTAATTTATAGGGCGAGGCGAAATTGGAGAATCAAACAAATTTTCCATTCTCTTCGAAAAGCATGGGTGACACTTAAAAACGCTAATTGAAAGATAGTTTTTTGACTATCTGAGCGAACACCTATTTTAAGTGCTACCTTTTCGTGTATGTGAGAAGAGCTCCTTCCGAAGGCTTTGAGGAAGACTGGTTTGCCAAAAAATAGCCTTTTAACCGCATAATTAATTGCGTTACTGCAATAATTTTCTTAATTTATAGGGCGAGGCGAAATTGGAGAATCAAACAAATTTTCCATTCTTCGAAAAGCATGGGTGACACTTAAAAACGCTAATCGAAAGATAGTTTTTTGGCTATCTGAGAGAACGCCTATTTTAAGTGCTACCTTTTCGTGTATGTGAGAAGAGCTCCTTCCAAAGGCTTTGAGGAAGACTGGTTTGCCAAAAAATAGCCTTTTAACTGCATATATATATATATATATATATATATATATATATATATATATATATATATATATATATTATATACAAGAATCTGATTGGTAGATGCAAAAATATAAATGGTTCACACCCAAAACTATACATACAAGAATCTGTACTGATAATGCGCAATTATGGTCATGGTTCTTGAATGAAAGAGAAGGTGGATGTGGGACCACTTTCTTCAAAGTTGACTCTGTACAGTTCAGGAAATGGGACTCAGTGGAGCGCTCTGAGCTTATGTGGAACTGGGAGGTACAACAGTTCCACTACCACTTGTCAAGACTTGGTCTACCCAGTCCAAAGGAACTGAAAAGGAGAAGGCATTTCAATCAAAGATTCACTGCCATAACTCAAATGTCCCTACTACTAATGTAGCTACACTCACCCACTCACACGGACTAATACACACCTGGTCTTTTATCCAACTCCCTTTTCTGGCTTCACTAATTCTCAGTGCTCTAGTTATCAAGGATCAGTGCACAAGTACAATTTGAATGTACTTATTTTTTTCTAATGTGCTACAAGATATGCCAGTGGGAGGAGATGGGGATGAATTAGGGGCACAATGGAATTCTATTAGATCTCCCCCCAAGGGGTGTGGCGATTTGCCATCCTGGCCGCCGTGCTGATGGAACTCAGCACCCTGTCCGACCCCAGCTTAGCTTCTTCTTCCTTCCAAACACTTGTTTCCTCCCCCCTCCCTATTCTTTGCTTTTCATACAACCTCTCCCACAACTTTCTCTGGTCAGCCTCTAATTTCACAGGGTAGATGCTGACCTTCTTCTCAGCCAACCATCTCGGATTCGGGCTGAGGGGGGAGGGGACAATGTTCCCTAACCCCTGAGCTCCAGTCTGGGGTGCTGGTATTTTAACAACCTGCTTCATCCCCACCCATACCTTCCCCACATCCCTTTTCCTTCTCTCTTCACACTCTTATCAATTTTATGCTATGTCTAAGGTGGAGCTGCTATGCTGAAGGGCTACCAGGTCACCAGGCTGGAAGGGTGGCCTTAAATGGTGGCACCTGGCTCCGCCAGGCCTGTACACACCCCTTGCAGAGTGCGCTACTGTGAGGGGTGATGAGCTATTGCATCCCATATAAAATATAGGGTCAACATGCCCAATAATGAGTCTATAAAAATATTCCTATTAATTTCCCTGCAACCACCATTGGAACCGCCCTTGGGCAGATCCACAGAAAGAATGGAGCCCCCTCCCATGTGCTTGCGCAGGGGACCCTCCAAATTTCTCTAACCGGAGAGGAGGCTTACTCCTCTCCTTCGCCTATGGGTGTATGGGACTCACCCTCACCCCCTTCTCTGGAGGTACTTTCGGGCACCTCCCTGATCCCAGCCGCAGTCCCCCTTTTATTTCCAAGGGGACTGCCAAGAAAGCCAGCAGGCATCCCATAGCTGACCGCTCCCCATTAAAGCGGCTCAGTAGGGCAAACCCCTTTAGGAGGGAGAGGGAAGCCAGGCCCCTTCAGTCACTTCCCTCAAAAGACCTGCTGGCTTTAAATGCTTCCTCGTTATCTGCTCCACTGATGGCGGCATGTTGGCCAAGGGCAACATGATCCATCAGAGGAGAGCTTTAGCTAGTATAATTGGTAGAGAGCCGAAGGTGACCCGTTTCTCGGATCCCTCTGAGGCGGCCAAGATAAGTGCTCTTCGGACACTTGATGGCACCCGAGTGAGTGTGAACTTTGTGAAAGGAGTAGTTTATGCGAGGGAACTCGTGGACTACTCCATAGAAGATATCACTCTAGAGCTGGCTGACCACAGGGCGGTCAAGGTCGAGCGTGTGATGAGAAAACAGGGAGGGGCCTCGAGATCCACCCCTACACTCTTCGTCATGTTCGACTGTGACAAGCTTCCTGAGTCGGTGAATGCCGGTTGGTACCACTACCACTAAATGCATTTGTGCCACTGCTGCGGCAATGCTATTACTGTCACCGCTTCAGCCATACAAATTGCTCATGTAGATGTGCAAAGTCAGGGGCACTTGAAGTATGTGTAAATTGCTCCAAGGCCGCACACGATAAGTCCAATTCGTGTGTGGCCAAGTGTGTCAATTATGGAGAGCCGCACCCAGCTTCTTTAAAACAATGTGGGGGCATATCTCCTTGAGAAAGAAATCCTGACCATTCAGGCCCAGGATCGACTCTCATTCCGCGAGGCTAAGGACTTGGTCCTGGCGCGCTGGCTCTGCCTGGGACATCTTATGCCTCAATGGTTAGAAAGACACCCTGGCCAATGAGCAAGGTTGTTTCCGCACCATTTGGAGCCCCTTTTGCGGGTTCTACTCAACCCGGGCGCTACCCTGGTAAAGCTGGTGGCACAAAGGGTTCACACCCAACCCTGGCTAAAACCAGGGCTCCCCCAGCATGACTGTTTCCCATAAGGCAAAACGGACACGCGCCTCCGAGTCGTTAGACTCGCAGGAGGCAACACTCCTGAAGTTGGTCGCCAGGCCATCTTCCGGGGTTCCTAAAGCTGTCCCCCGAAAGGAGGACAGCAACAAAGGAGCTTCGGCTCCTTCGCCCACGCCTAGTGGTGGGCTGAGTGGATCCTCGAAAAGAGGGGCCCCCCGCCTCCGAAGCCGCAACGCCCGCCTAAGGTTTTGAGGCGCAGGGAGGAAAAGAGTCGCATGGCGAGCCCAACCTACCGCCGGGTCCTCGAAGGTGACAGCGCATTGTCCGGCCATAATCGCCCGGGGTTCTGCCCCCGGGAAGCGTACGGCCATTCCCGTGAGGGTCTTCAGTTCGAGGAGGGCCCCCGCGTTTCCTCCGAGCTAGGCCTGGAGGGCATACACCTTCAATGGAATTGCCGTGGACTCTGGGCCAACTGGGAAGAGCTGCGGAGGCTCGTCTCGTCCCGTTCCCCGTTAGCTAATTTTCTGCAGGAGACCATGCTAGGCGCGTGCCCCCTGCCCGCACTCCCGGGGTATAAGGGTTTTCCGACCTCACCACCACGAGATGGGGGACGTGCTGGGGAATGCGCGGTTTACACCCGGCATGATGTCTCCGTTCTTTTTACTTTAGATTACCTCCTTTCAGGCAGTGGCTGTGCAGCTGCACCTGGATAGGAGGTATACTTTGATTTTTGCGTACATTCCACCGTCAGCTGACTTTGACGCGGGGGACTTCCGTCGCGTCATGGAACGGTTGCCGAGGCCCTTTGTCTTGTTTGGAGATCCGAACGGCAGACATCTTCTCTGGGGGGATTACTCAATAAATCCCAGGGTACAAGTCCTTGCCGATCTGATCAGAGAGCTTGAGATGGGTGTCGTAAATGTGGATGAGTTTATGCATCACTGTCTGAGAACCGCTTCAGTTTCTTGCCTTGATCTATCTTTGTGCTCTTCAGATGCACAGCCTGATTTTGATTGGGGGGTGGTCGATGACCTCCATGATAGTGATAACTTTCCCATTCAAATGGCATTTTCAGGGCAACTGCCGCCTGAGAGGCCACCTCGGTGGTGCTTGGCGCGGGCGCGGTGGCCTGCATTTCAGGAAATGACTGAATTATCTATCTCAGTCGAGGAGTTTAGGTCGGTAGTTAAGGCCGTTGAGTTCTTCTCCGGTAACCTCATCGCCGCGGGCTTGACTACTATTCCCATGTCGTCTGGCCGTTTTGCACCCCGACCACTCCCGTGGTGGTCGGCCGAGTGTGAGACGGCCCTCAAACAAGCGTTATGCCTACATGCGCTATAAGCGCCGCCCGAACGATTTCACTGTCGCTGAATTTCGTTGGCCTAGGGCTATGTTCCGGTATTTTTGGAATCACGCTCTCCGCTCATCTTGGCGTGCATACGTGTCTTCACTTAACAGGAAGACCCCTCTAGCTGAGGTGTAGAAACGAATTAAAAGGTTTTGGGGCAAGTTCTAGCAGGACCCCCCCTCCCGTTCTCCAGGAGAATGGGACCGCAATCTCGGACCCCGCGTCCGTGGCGAAATCCTTCGCGACCGCTTTCTCCGCATTCTCTAGCCGGGATGCTGCTCCGCCAGCATTCAATGCACGTTGTGATGTCGCGGAAGGCCGCCGGCTGGACTTTACCTCCAGAAGCGGAGAACCCTTCAACGGCAGGTTTACTGTGAGTGATGTCCCGTATGCCATGCTTCGACACCTGGGTGAGTGAGGCATGGCTTTTCTGTTAGATTTGTTCAACAGGGTCTGTTTGGAGGGGCTCCTCCCAGATTCCTGGCGAATCGCTACTGTGCTCGCCTTTCGCAAACCGGGGAGATATCACTCTACTCTGGCCACTTTCCGCCCAATCTCTCCAACCATTTGCGTGTGCAAGTTGATGGAGAAATTGGTAAATGTTAGATTAGCCTTTTTCCTGGACCACGGAGGCCATGTGTCTACTGCACAGTGCGGCTTCCGCAAGTTCCACTCCACGTCGGATGCTCTTCTCCGACTAGAAAATGCCGTCTGTGAGGCCTTCTTCGTAGACAGCACTATGCCACGGTGTTTTTCGATCTGGAGAAGGCCTATGATACCGCATGGCGATACGGTATCATGGAGACTCTCCACACGATAGGGGCGAGGGGACGCCTACCAATGTTATTATCTGAATTTTTGCGAGATCGTCGATTCCGCGTACGGGTGGGGTGGGGGGGGGGGAGCCCTCTCCGGCCCACTGCAGCAGGAAGAGGGTGTCCCGTAGGGAAGTGTCCTCAGTGTCACACTCTTTGCCCTGAGCTTCAACGGCATCACCTAGGTGCGGCCGGAAGATGTTCTCGCTATGCTCTACGTGGACGACCTTTCGATCTCTTTTGGCGCAGGCCAGATGCCATCTCTGGAGCGTCGACGCCAACAGGCATTGAACCGCGTCTCTCGCTATGCCGAAGCGCACAGTTTTCGGTTTTCCTTGGCCAAGACTAAGGTGGTGCATTTCTTCCGCCATCCACGGCTCCACCCCGACCCAGATTTGTTTCTTAATGGGTGCGCCTGCAAGTGGTTGAGTTGCACCGTTTATGTTGTCTTGTATTTGACTGACGCCTCATCTGGGAAGCTCATATTCGCAGCCTTAGGCTCTCTTGTACCCGCGCCATGGATATTCTCCGTTCCGTGACGTTCAGCGCTTAGGACGCTGATATGGCTACTGCCTTACTTTTTTATCGATCTTTTGTTCGTTCGAAGCTCGACTACGGTTTTAAGATTTATGCATTCCCCCCTTTGAGAGCCTACTAGTCGATGCTGGGAAGATGCCACTCGCTCTACGCCGCGTACAGTACATTACTAGCCTGTACGCACGAACCTGGCGCCTCCCTTAGTTGCCAACACCTCTCACAGCATCCGCACCCGATTTCGATGGTGCCTATGCCGCCGAGAGACGCCAGTCATACCCTAAGCCCTTTGGGTTTAGGGCCATGAAACTCCTTCGAGAACTAGATATAGCTCTCGTGCCGGTGGCGACCCTGGTTTTGCCCAGGACGCCACCCTGGAAGGTACCACATTTTGCTATTTGTCGCCATGCCTCTGCTCCCAAAGCTGCCTAGGGCGCCACCCTTGAGGGTACCACATTTGGTTATTTGTCACCACGCCTCTGCTCCCAAAGCTTGTACAGCGCCGGGAGTATTGCGTTCGATCTTTTTGGAGCACACCTCGTGTCACGCTGGAACTGTGCCAGTGTATACGGATGGCTCCAAGCCCGAAGAGGGGGTCGGCTTCCACCCCGCGTCGTATTTCCTCTGTTTGCCGTCTGAGCTAGTGGCAATACACCACTCGGTACGGGAGATTACGCGACGTGCGCGGTTCGGAGACCGAATTGTGATCTATAGCGACTCACACAGCGCCCTGAGTGCTCTCGTGGCATTGAAAATCTCCGCATCCCCTGGTTCGCGATATCCGTGACGCAACGGTTTTGGCGAGCCGGGCAGATGTCGAAATTACTTCTGCTGGGTTTCTGGACATATAGGAATTGCGGGGAATGAGGGCGCCAAAGAGTCGGCGAGGAATCTGCGACCGGCCTAGCGTTTCGCTCTTCCTCACACCAACTACATGGCAGGAATACGGGTAGCTCTTCGGACTGCTTGGCAAAGAAGATGGGAGACGGTTGTAGTGAACTTATAGTTGCGTCTTATTGCGCCGCGACTGTTCCCTCGACCTATCCCCCAATGCCGCGACGACTTCAGGTTGCTTTCTGTCGTCGCCGAATCGGACACACTCATGTTACGCATCGCTATTTGATGGAGCGCTCGCCTGCGCCCTATTGTGACGACTGCGTTGTTTCACAGACTGTTCGGCACATTCTTGTTGAATGTCCCAGTCTGGGTGATCTTTGCGCACGTTACTTGTCCCGTTATGTACACACAGAAAGGTGGATAGTGTAGCCAGGGCTGACAACCCTGCTACAACTGAAACCTGGAGAACAACCATGGCCTCTCAGTTCGTAAAGGGTGCCCTTGAAAGTGTATACTGCTTGTCCTTGTGCCATCAGCTAAGGCATGCAATAGGCACCACTAGGTCATGCCCCCTGTAGGGTTGTGGTAAGCAGGGGCAATGAAACTAATTACTGTGTGTGTGTCCATTAGCAAAACTTTGCCCAATCTTGGTGTTGGGGTGGGCAAAGAAATCAACAAACATCCCTTAGTGATGGAGGGGTTTCCATCTCACCACTTCCTATTAGTAAAGGGGCTTCCGCTTTATTACTTTTGGCGCTGCCCTTGGATAGCTTTACCTCATTTAAGGTCTCCCGGCCCTACTTTCTCAGGGGCCCCTCTCATAGAGGGTAGTTCTGCCTCTTATAGTGATTTGTTACTCTGTTATTCCAGAAATTGTTTAAACTATAAACTTAAATCTAAATGTGAGTCCAAAACTTAGGCCCCCGAACTAGAAAATTCATCCATTGATCTTGAAGACAGTGTAGTTTTTACCATCTACACACTAAACAAGACATTTGAGCTAAAGAACTTACTTATAGTCCATAATCTTGTGGACAAGATTGGCAAGTTTTGGCAGTGGATATACATCAAGGTAGTTAATTAAACCTATTGATAATTTGACAGTAGTCACCCTGTAAGGGGCACAGTGATTTCTTATCCTGGCCATCATGCTGATGGACTCAGTGCTGCATCCCGCTCCAGCTTAGCCTCTTCTTCTTTCTGACACCCTGTCTTCTTACGCTACTTCCTCACTTTCCCTACAACTTCTCCCATAACTTTCTCTGGTCACACTCTAATTTCACAAGGTAGACACCGACCAGCTTCCTCTCACCCAACCATCCCGGATTAGGCCTGAGGGGGAAGGGGACAATATCCCCTCACCCCTAAGCTCCAGATTAGGGGGGGGGGATGTATTAACAATGCGCTTCACCCCCACCTTCCTCACATACCACTTTCTCTTTCTTTTCATGGACTTAATTTTACGCTGAGCCTAAGGTGGAGCCACCATGCTGATAGGCTGCCTGTCCATGAGGTAGCCCCTCCTTTTCTTTCACGGGGGACTGCCAAGAAAGCGCACAGGCTGCCGAATATTGACCGCTCCCAGTGTGAGTGGCTCGATAGGGCCAACTTTCTTAGGGGTATGAGGGATGGCAGGGCCCATCACCCATGTCCCCTAATGTCCTGCTCTTGTGCATTCTGATTTTACAGGGGACCAGCGTACCTGCCCCCCTCTCTTCCCAATGGATGCTGGTTCGCAGCCCAAGAAGAGACCACAAAAGTACCTCCAATGGTATCTGTGATGTCTTGGAGAGGGTGGGGGGATGGCCACATGGAGGCCCCCTGACATTGACAGGGTCCCTGAAGTGACCCAGCCCCAGATGGTAGGATCTTGCATGGGGTTCGAACCCGGGTTCAGTGCCAAGCATGGAACCTGAGTCTGCCCCTCTGCAACTGCTCCTCAGATAGCTCAGTCCCCTGCGGCCTCATGGAGAGGAGGGATCACCTCCCCCAGCTGGTGCTTCTGTGACAGACTTTACCTACATTTTGGAGAAGGATCTTGCTGAGGTCGGTCCATCTGGTGTAGGGGCTCCTTCCGGCGGAGGAGAAAAGCAGATTCATTCCCTCTCCTAAAAAAAAGTTGTAAGACCAAAAAGACTAAGGGCTCCTCCCCCTCCACCGGAACCACAGGTATGGGCAGGTCTGCTGCCGTTTTGGTAAGAGACCAAGCTAAGATCAGCACATCCTTCCCCGATTAGGGAGTCTCTGACTAATACAAAAATTGCAAGTGCGTAGAGCGGAGCTTCGATAGCAATGGAGTCCCTCATTCAGAGGCTACCTGGCATTTGCGAACCCACTGATTTCAAACGCTTCCTCAGTATTCGCACCACTGATTGTAGCATATTGGCTAAGGGCAACATGATCCATCAGAGGAGAGCTCTAGCTAGAGTAATTGGTGACCCGTTTCTCGGATGGGAGCCTTCTGGCCAATGCGTCGAATCCCTCCGAGGTGGCCATGATTAGCTGGTCAAGCGTGTGATGAGAAAAGAGGGAGGAGCCCTAACACCCACCCCTAAACTTTTCTTCACGTTTACTGTCACAAGCTCCTTTAGTCGGTGCATGCCGGTTGGTATGGCTACTGCCTGAAGGCATTCATGCTACTACTGCCACCTCTTCGACCATACAAATCGCTCTGGTAGACATGCAAAGTCAAGGTTACCCAAAGTCTGTGTAAGCTGTTACAAGGCCACACACGATAAGTCCAAATCATGGGTGGTCAAGTAGTCATTTGCAGAGAGCTGCAACCCTCTTCCTTGAATCAATGTGGCGTGTATCTCCTTGAGAAGGTAATTTTGGCCATTCAGGCCCAGGATTGTCTCCCATTTCACGAGGCTAAGGACTTGACCCTCGTGCAGCTGATTTTCTGGATCTCCAAGGGAGAGACCATCGTCTCTGAAACTGGTGAGCCCATCCTCCCCCAATAAGTCCTGAAAGGTGACATGGCCTTCACTGCATTGTCCAGCCAAATACGCCCTGAGTTCTGTCTCCGGGAAGTGTACATCTGTTTCTGTGAGGGTCTTCTCTTTGAAGAGAGTCCCCGCATCTCCTGCGAGCTAGGCCTGGAGAGAGTAGCTGTGGAGGCGGCTTGTCTCCTCTTGTTTTTCCTTAGCTATCTTTTTGCAGGAGACCATGCTGGGTGTGTGCCACCTGCCCACCCTCCTGGGGTATGAGTTTTTTTACCCCACCACCATGGGATGGGGCCTAGCAGGAGGATGCACAATGATATCTGTTCTTCTCTTCAGATAGCCGCTTTCAGGCAGTAGCTGTGCATCTGCACCTGAATAGGAGGTATACTGTTATTTCTGTGTACATTCCACCGTCAGCCCACTTCGACACAGGGGACTTCTGCCACATCATGGCATGGTTGCCGAGACCCTTTCTCTTGCTCAGAGATTTGAACAGTAGACGCCCTCTCTGGGAAGACTACTTGATCAATCCCATGGGTCAGAACCTTTCCGACCTGATTGAGGAGCTGGAGATGGATGTCCTAAATGTGGATGAGATTATGCATCACTGCCTGAGGGCCGCTTCATTTTCCTCTCTCGATCTATCTTCATGCTCTCCAGATGCACAGCCTGATTTTGGGTGTGGGGTAGTCGATGACCTCCATGGTAGTCATCTTTATCCCATTCAAATATTTTCTGGGCCGCTCCTGTCTGAGAGCCAACCCTGTGTGGTGCTTGGCACGGGCGCTGTGTTGCACATTTAAGGAAATAACTGATGTCTCAGTTGAGGAGTTTAGGTTGGTAGATGAGGCTGTTGAGTTCTCCAGCAACCTCATTGAAGTGAGCCTAACTACAATTCCTAGAACGTCTGCCCATTTTGCACACCAAATGCTTTTGTGGTGGTCAGTAGATTATGAGGTGGCCCCCAAACAGAAGCGTTATGCTTACATGTGCTATATGTCCCTCTAGAACGATTTCATTTTCGGTGAATTTCATTGAGCTAAGGCTAGGTTCCAGTATATTTTGAAGCATGCCTGTCGCTCTTTCTGGCTGGCATATGTGTGTTCACTTAAAGGGAAGACCCCTCTAACATAAGTGTGGAAGTGAGTGAAAAGGTTTAGAGGCAAGTTCTCACAGGACCCCCATCTGGTTCTACAGAAGAATGGGACCCTACGTCCATGGCGGATTCCTTCTCGACTGCTTTCTCATTCTCTAGTTGGTATGCTGCTCTGCCACATTCAATGCACATTGTAATGTTGCAGGGGGCTGGCAACTGCACTTTACCATAGAGGCAGAGAATCCTTCAATGATAGGTTTACATTGAGTGAATTGCGTTCCGCTCTTGATTCGTGTGCGGACACTGCCCCTCAGCCTCCTTCACAGTGTGACTTCCGCACGTTCCACTCCAAGTCGGATGCTCTGACTGTAAATTTGCGCCTGCGAGGCCTTCCTTCCTAGACAGCACTATGCCACAATGTTTTTCGATCTGAAGGCCCATGATACCGCATGGCGATACAGTCTCATGGAGACTCTCCATACGATGGGGGCAATGGGACGCCTCCCTATCTTTATATCTGCCTTTTTGTGAGGTCGCAGATTCACGATATCCGTGATGCCACGATTCTGGCGACCTGGGTGAATGTTGAGATTATCTTCTGCTGGGTTCCTGGATATGTAGGAATCGCGGAGAATGAGGGCACCAATGAGTGTGTGAGGACTGGGTGACCAGGCCAGCATTTCGCTCTTCGTAACACTGATTACATGGCAGGAATACAGGCTGCTTGGTAAAGACAATGGGAGACGGTCCTGGGGAACTTAAAGTTACACATCATTGTGCTGCGACTTTTCCCATGAACCTACCTCCAATGTCGCGACATCTTCAGGTTGTTTTCTGTAGTCTCTGAATTGGACACACTCGCGGGATGCACTGCCATTTGATGGAGCACTCGCCTGCTCCTTATTGTGATTACTGCATTGTCCCCTAGACTCTTTGGCACAATCTTGTTGAATGTCCTAGTCTGGGTAATCTTCATGCACGCTATCTATCCCAGGACTGGGATGAGCGGGGTCAGTACTGCTTGCCCCTTGTACTCTGGACTGTTTTTTTGTATGTCCCATGTTCCTGCGCCAGGAAGAGGTGGGCCTACCTCTGATGCTCGAGCGCCCTTCCTTCCGGTTGCCTTTTTGCTATCTTTTCTTTTGTTGTTGTTTTTTTAGCCTTTGTCTTTCTTTTATATATTTTTTTTTTTTTTTAATCTAGCCTAGTAATAGGCTCTGTTATGAGTACAGCGACTTTTAACCTAGTAGGCAGTCACCAGATAGTCTCTCAAAATTATAACAAAATTGAGAGTATTCGATAAGCCAACCTTTTCTTTTCTCTGTTAATCATAACATCTACTTGTGCCCTCCAAGCTCAATCTGATAGCTCAATGATCCCTTCTTTGAGCATGTGACCAATCTCCAATTGGGTGAACTCACAATTGTACTTCCTGAATCACCAGCCTTTGGTAGCAATGGGATGACAATCAGGGGATAGATGACATTGCTGCCAAAGAACAAACTTTAAGTTAGAATCAGGGCTGCCAAATTCAAGCCTAAGCAATGAATGCTGATGGAGGAACAGGATTCCAAGGATGATATCAGAGCAACAGTCATCCAGTACCAAGAAGCGAACTTTCTCATAGTTTTGAGCCTGGGTTTTAACATAAAGATAGTAACACTCTGTAATGTGGGTTACCAATTTACTGGGTTTAGCCCCCTTGTATTTGACTGGCATACATTGTGAAGTACCCTTTTTGGGGGGCAGCATCGACATATGGCCTCCTTGCCCAGACATCTAGCAGGACTTTAGTAGAGAGCTCCGCAGCAGTAACAAGTATTGCAGACTACTGCATGAATATTCCGCTCTAAGACAGTTAAAGCATCCAGGGAGTCCCCCGGGACTTACTGCTCAGATGTATCAGGCCTGACAGAAGGGACAGGCATTGGGGTGGGATACAACTGAGAATCCTGCTTGCCAATTTACCAAGGCTCTGTCTGACCTGGTCAACTGCATCCATTAGAGTGAGCGTTCAATATTCTAGCAGTCACGTTATAAAGGCATCGCAGCCACACTCATTCCTGTAGGTGTCCACAGACCCTGCAAAAATTGCACTCCAGGCTGAATTTTTGAAGGGAGCACAAAAAGTCCAATAAATTTGCATTGGACCTGCCTGCAAGTAACTATTTGATGGAAAGCAACAACCTCATGACAGGCTGGATAAAAATATTCTTTAAAGTTTCAACGGCTTTGGAGTAAGTGACATTTGGTGATTACCTTAAAGTTCCCAGGAGAAACAGGGTTAGCTAGGAATCCTAGCTTTGCAAAGTCGGTCATATCAACCACATTTTCCATGTTCCGAGTGACAATGAAGAGTCAGTGCCAGAAGAGTCGAGCAGCTTCTGTGGCATTTGGAGTCACCTGCAGCTTTTGGGGATGCAGACACCTGCCCAAGTCAATTAAATTGTCAAGGTGTACCACAAAGAGCTCCAACTAGACACTACACTCTTCCCTTTCATGAAGGCTTTCCCCATTGCTTGGCACATGTTCAAAGACCCATCGAATGCCACATACCACCTTAATGCTCACTATGTACTCGTATATCCTTTATTTCATGAGGGGGAGAGTATTGTGATTTGTTACCAACTCTCTCTGTTATTCCAAAAATCGTATAGACTTAAATCTAAATGTTACTTTGCCTTAATTTAAGCCTTAAGCCACTTGCATCACTTTAAATGTGTAAAATACAGCACCTGCACTCCTTGAGGTAAAATGCGTCTTTAATGCCAATGTCATTGCTGTCATATCTGACCTCTTCTTTGTAGGGTACATTTGCATCTTGCCTTGTAATTTATGTTTTGTTTCTTTCTCTTTCCAGTCAATTAAAGCAAAATGTTGCATAGTGTTTCCTTAACCTCAAATGGTTGTGCCACCTCTTATTGACAGATTGGTGCACAATGACATGTGGATTATACAGCTTTCTGAAGGAAGCTCACCTGCTCCATTTTATTTTATTCTCTGGTGTTAGTCATATGCTTCAGTGCCAGGGGGAGGCGGACCCCCACCCTACTGCTGAAGCATGCCTCCTTGGTTTTTGTTTAGTGTGTATATTGTCTTGTTTTTGCCTTTTTTTAATGTACCCTATTAATAGGCTATAGTTAACTGCCCTTGAGGGCAGTGGCCAGAGTGGTGGATTAAAAATAATCTCCCTCATTTTCCCACAGTTTCAGGAGTTTTGCCCTAATTCTCTTTTTGGAGAGTTGCCTCTGGGTGACTCTCCACTAATGCTCGGCCCCCCTTTACTTTCTCAGGGGCCTGCCAAGAACACGATGAGATAGAGGACGCACTGCCTCTGTTCCTGCCTTCCCCGCTGAGGACAGGTGAACCAATTAAGGCACCCTTAAAGGGGTAAGAAGATGACTGTCCCCTGGGCCTTACCACAATACATTAACCTGAGGTATGTGACTTTGATGGGAGCTGGCATACCCACTCCCCCCTTTTTCCAATGGAGGTTCGCATACCAGCCCCAGTCATGTTTGTGATGGCCCTTTGAATTCCCAGTTGGAATATATGACATGGTTGGGGATGATAGCCATTTGGAGGCTACTCCTGAGGTGATGATGATCTTGATGGTAGGGTTTTCCCTGGGGTTGAACCAAGACTATGTGAGAGATACCACTGAACTTGAGTTTGACCCCAGCCAAGATCTGCCCAAGGACTCACAAGGAGGAGATGGATTCGCTCCTTTGGTCATGGCCCCTTTGTCAGCCATGGACATCCCATTTTGGACAAGGACATGGCTGAGGCTGGTTTGTCCAGCCTTGAGGGCCCCTTCTGTGGCTGCTGAGAATTGGCCTCACTTCTGGCCCTCTCCAAGAACAAGAAAAAGAACCAGAAGACTAGGTGTTCCCATGGTGATCTGGTACCCTGCCATTTCCGAAGGTGACCAAGCAACAACTGATGCATCCAGCCCTGGGGCACCCTTGGGTGAAGAGATCAGATCAAGTCTAAGGAGACGGAGGTTGCAGATAAGGTGAGTTGAGCTTCTGACATCAAGGGCCCTCATCCAGTCTACACATGTTTTCAAACCCACTAGTTTCAAATGCTTCCTGCTGATCAAGTCCACTAATGGAAGCATGTTGGCCAAAAGCTACATGTTCCATCAGAGTTGCTTTAGCTCAGTTGATTGATAGAGCCGAAGGTCACCCATTTCTCAGAGGTAAACCTTCTGGCAAATGAGGTGAACCCTTCAAGAGAGCCATTATTGGTGCTCCTACTTAGTTACACTCAATGGCTCACTTTTGCAGGTGATACTGCCCTCTCCCATGAATTTTGTGAAATGTTCAGTTTATGAGAAGGAACTTCTGAACTGCTTTTTTCGAAGCTCTCAGCAAGGAGTGGCCAAGGTCGAACATGTGATGAGAAATCAGGAGGGGCAGAGTCAAGACCCATCCCTACACCCATCATGTTCAATCATTAAATGCTCTTGAGTCACTGCATGCCATTTAGTGCCGCTACTGCCTCATGAATTGTTTACGTAGACATTCAAAGTCAAATTCACCTGAAGACTGTGCTAATTGCTCAAGACAGTACAAATAAATCCTTGTGTATGGTTAAGTGTATGAATTGAAGAGAGCCACACCCTACTATTTAGAATGCTGACAGGACTCAGCATCCTGTCTCGTCCCAGCTTAGCCTCTCCTCCTCCTTCCACTAACATCTACTTTCTGTACCAAGTCCTTTACTGCACTGGATACTTTGTGTATCCTGTTACACTTGGTACCTGGAGCAACCACACAGCCTCCTGGCCTGACCACAAATTAGAGAACCTGTAGTGCTTCCCCCCTTTTTTCCATTTGGCATTCCTTTTTTTTTCTATGACTATTCCCTCAACCCTTTGCCTATGCTTAAGAACTTGACCAACTACCTCATACGGTGTCAGAAGAGAGTTTTTGGAGGGATAATAACCACCGCTGAGTGGCTGTTCTCAGGTGCTTAAGACTACTGCTTATAGTGGGCTTGCTTTACCACCTTGTTGGTTGCCATGTCAACTAAAAGTCTTGGGTCCTGTATCTGGGTCTGCCACAACATATTCAGATCTTGGCAGTCCTGTTGAAGATAAGTATGTCTTATTAAGGAAATATACCATGCATCTCTGGCTGCTCAGTTTTGAGTGCTGGCCTCTGGCAAGAGACCAGTTTACTGGTCAACCTTTGGTCATTGTGGGTTGCTGTACAGGTCACAAACACCATTAATGCACCCAGGGGGTGAACCCCTGATAAGTCTGAAAACCTGAGATGGAATAGATAGGCAGGAGCAAATTTTTTTTTTTTTTTTTAGACTACATAGCAAACAGCAAAAGCATGTTCAACCTTAGCATTGGGGTTGGTTAGGTAACCCACAATAGCACCTCTCTGACTGGTGGAGAGGCTCCTTATCCTCATTGTTGTGTGGCAGAGGCTTCCCAGTGACCATCTTCAAGGGCACTTTCGGGCAGCTCCACCTCTGAAGAGATGGACCCCTGCATTCCTTTCTCAGGGGCTACAACCTTTTATTGGAGAGTGGGGTTTCCCCCCTTCCCTCTTGGTTTATTGGTGAGGTAGTTCCCCTCACTCCCTTCTTAGGAGTCACTCTTGGACAACTCCACTTCTAGACCAACAGCATCCTCTGTCCATTTCACAGCCAGTGAAAGGTCGAAAATTGACTGGTGTATATGGGCGCGGCTTGATGGGGAGAAACCCCTTATAGGTGTAAGGTTGGGTGGGGCTTATCAGCCCATGCTGTTTTTTAGGCTTAGTGAGCCCCCAGTCATGATCCCCCAATGCCTTGGGGAGGATGGCTCTTTGAAAGATCCTCCTGAGGTGGAAATGGTTGGAGGTACCCTTCAGAGAAGGACATGTTTGAGGTTGTTTCTTCTGGCCTTGGGGCCCCTCCCTTGCGCAGAGGGAAACAAGCTCCTAAAAAGTCAGAGAGGACTAGGGGTTCCTCTCCTTCTGGGGATAGACTGATCCCCCGCTCTTTTGGCAGGTGACCATTCCACAATTCTTAAGGTGCCTCAGGCAATGAGACCCACATAATGACAAAGACCAAGGTTGCAGGTTGGGTGAGTGGAGCCTTAGTGATGTCGAGGGTACCTCATTAAGATGCTGCCTGCTTCAAGCATTTCCTTATTGTTTGCTCTACCACTAAGAGCTTGTTGTCCAAAGGACACATGCTCCGTGTTTGGGTCTTTGAATGTGGCAGACCTTGCCCCGGTGACTGCGGTGAGTGCTTTTTGGAAACATCATGGCTCACCTGTGCTGATTCACCACACACTCTACTGTGAATTTTGCAGAAGGATGTCGCTTATTTGATGGCACTCGTGGACTACTCTTTAAAATATATCACCAAGGAACATCTAAGGTTGAACATATGATGAGAAAACGTTTGGGGTGGGGGTGCTTTGAGTCCCAATCTCATACTCTTCATCACTTTTGAAGTGCACATGCCACTCTTCCTAGCAAGCATACTTTTCTTCACACCTAATGGCATGACCTTTTGCAGAGGTGTGCAAGCACGTCAAAAGGATTTGGGCAAATTCTTGTCCCCACACCCTCCTCCCATCATCCAGGAGAATGAGACCTAAATCTCAGACCCTGCATCATTAGTAGAGCATTATGCCTGTGTTTTTTGATCTGGAGAAACCCCATTACCATGCAGTAGCATGGAGATCCACATGATGTGATGAGGGGATGCCTTCCCATTTTAATTTCTACATTTCTGCCCCATAAGGGACAGCAATTTGTTTCTCTGTTCGCCATGCTTACAGGACTCAGCACCGACCTGGCCCCAGCTTAGCCTCTATACCCAAACTTCACTAACCCCTAATCTCAGTCTTTTGTACCCTCTTTTCCTCAGTGTGCCCCTGATTTTCTATTGTCCCTTTACAATCAGCTTTTCTTACACTTTTGTTAGCCCCCTCCTTTTCCTGCCCATGAACCTCCCCGATCACAATCCGGTGCACATTTGGATCACAGAACTGAACACTCCTATGCCAGATGTTAGGCACGGTGACCCTAACTGCTCAGAAGCCACTCACCAAGCTAGATCTGTCATCCTGACCTGCCGACCACGCCACATGTAGGATTTGGTCTGGGTCATCCAAAAGCGTATACCACCCCACCTAGTAATAGCAGCTGGGGCTAATAAAAGACGCCCATTAGTGCTATTCCCTTGTTGGGGTCAGTGTTGGACACCCCAGGCAGTAGCGGTGAAATGTTCCTGAATGGCTATGGACCACGGTTGGCATGATTTTAATCAATTATAATCAGACAAAAAAATCATCTATTAAAATCTTTTTTTAAAATTCAAATTTACAGAAATTATGTGTATATGGCAAGGTTGCTGATTTTTTGGATTTGAAAAAAATCAAATAGATAAAAAAAATGACTTTTGTTTTCTATTTTTTTATATAATTTTTTAAATATTTTTATCTTTTTTTTGTAATTTCTTCTACATGTATTATACCTTAAAAGCAATATGAGCCACTAGGTACATAATGTTTATTTCATGCAATATCTCTACTTACATAAATTACAATTCGGGTTGAAAGTTGTGTCAAAAATCAAAATAATGAATTAGTGCCAATGCCCCATCCGTAAGTATTTCTAAACCTTCAAACCATATATCCTTTAAATAATCTGATTAAATCAGTTTGATTTAATCATTGCCAACCATGATACATGACTAAGTAAAAGAGTGATTAAGAGTGTGATACTTCTATTCTGATTAATTCCTATAACTGTTGCTGGTACTGTCATAAACAAGTTAATGAGAAACTTTCAGCTAGTGAAATCAGAACTTATAAATCTAAATTAAGTCCTAGAAATTAAAGAAAATATTGCTAAGAATTATAATAAATATAATAATAATTAATGTTAATGATTTTAATAAAAAAAAATCTGATTTTAATTAAAAAAAAGATTTTTATTTAAAAAGTCCAATTTTTTTCCAACTCTGCAATGGACAACTAAAAAAAACAACTACTTTACCCCTGTAGAAGTCTAAATACCTCCTTTGCATTAGTACGTACATAAATACTCTGACACAGCTGCGTGTCACCCCTTTTATTCTAAATGTGCCTTTTCGCATTGAATCCCCTTCACCCCTTTTCGCGCCTTTGAGACAACCAAATTCACGGCCAGTCACACAGGAAAATGTCTGCCTCAAAAGACACCTGCCAGCTGATGAAGGCCCGAGTTTCATCGCACCAACATATACCTGTGATTTGAGACAAGGAAAGCTCGGATGGCGCTGAGGTGTAACAATTTTCTATTTGATTCGACTTTCGTGTTTTATCCATAAACTTTTAAGTTTTCATATATGAATATGCTTCATTGTTTTTCCATTGTTTTCATCTTTTACATGACCTTTCCTATATATTTTTCTCAGGTGATATTTGGCTTTGGATGCCCATTTAAATATTGTGTATGCCATAATCTTTTGAAGAAAAAATATTTTGAATGCTTAGCATGTCCTGGCGGCAGACGAAAGGTCTTTTCACGCAATGATAAGAGTTTTATGAGAATCCAGTGCTCTCTCTTGATTTTAGTTCTTGAGGGAAATAAAGAGGAAATTCTCCCTGGAGTCGAGCAGAAGATCTTGGACCTACATTGTGTGTGGAACTAGTCCCACAAAGGAAATGGTTCACCCATTGCAAGGAAGAAACTTTGGGGAATTTGTTGTTGCCATCACAGTACTTGTAGGTGCTAAACTTCTCGCAGACCCCCGTCCCTTCAGAGTCGGGGGTTACCCACTCCAGGTGCCAATAATCGGAACGGACACTTTAAGGAAAAGAATTCCGATTTGAGTCACAGTTTGACTCGCCTCGCGATCTGGCTTAGGATCATTATATCAGGACACTGTTCTAGGATTACCCCCACATTCAGTAACCTCAGATGACCTGGCTAAGTGCGAACATCATCGTCAGAAGAAGACATTCACCGTCATTCTCCAAATACTTACGAACTAAAAGGTATCGTTAAAGTGAATTATTCCCTCCCCTAACTTCACCAGTTTAATCATTAACTAGAATTTCCATCCCAAGCTCATAACCTCGAGTATTACTAGTGATCAATTCAGTGCTTAATTCTGTGATATTATTCAATTCATTCTGTCGGGTGCAATTAAGACGCAAGCATCCTGGTAAGTAGATTTCAAGTGTAATCCCAATAACATTATATAGACTTACCAATTCAGTACAAAGATTAATCCTATTTATACATATATATACTATTTCCAATTTATGTATAATAAAGTTTATTTTTATATGTGTGTTTTAACTATTTTGGACGATCCTTTGGCAATTGATAAGCAATCCACTCGGTTCAATTCTCAATATTATATAAGTCCACCCTTGACTGGCTTTTACTGAGTGAAAACACACTCAGGGGATCATTATCTTAATTTTGATCAAAAGGGAAGCACCGGGTTTATTCTTATTCACAGAAAGGGGCACTTTACGCACTATACCTTGGTGCGTAATTATAATATATGCCAAGGAAGTGGGACTGGGATAACCTACTCACTAACCCTTGACAACCCCCTTTACCATCATCGGCGCCGCTTCTGGGCAGCTCTAAATCAAAATAGAAGCCCCCCTTCCCCTCCAGTTCTTTCTCAGGGCCCCCTCCAAAATCTCTTCTACCAGAGAGAATGCTTACTTCTCACCTAGGCCTATGGGTGCTGTGGACTTCCCCTCACCCCATTTTCTTGAGGCGCCCTTGGGCACTTCCATCTCTTTTACAACGACACTCCCTCTTTTACTTTCACAGGGGACTGCCAAGAGAGTAGGAGGGTGGCCCAAAATTGACTAGTCACAGTGGGAGTGGTTCAATAGGTCCAACCCCCTTAGGGGGCAAGGGATAGCAGTGGGCCTGCATAACCCCCCTTTCCCCAATGGATGCTTGATCGTTGGCAATAGACAGAGTCAAAAGATAACTTTAATGGCATATGTTGTGGGGGGAGGCATGGAGCCCCCTCTCTGAGATGGACATGATCCCAGAGGACCCTATAAGGGGTCCTCTGGTCCGCTGTTCTGACGGGACTCAGCACCCCATCCGACCCCAGCTTAGCCTCTCTTCCTTCCTTCAAAACACTTGTTTCCTTGCTTTTCATACAACCTCTCCCACAACTTTCTCTGATCAGCCTCTAATTTCACAGGGTAGATGCTGACCTTCTCAAGCCAACCGTCCCGGATCGGGACTGAGGGGGGAGGGGACAATGTTCCCTAACCCCTGAGCTCCGGTTCGAGATGGGGGTTTTTAACAACCTGCTTCATCCCCACCCATACCTTCCACACATCCCTTTTCCTCTCCTCTTCACAATCTATCTTTTTACGCCGCGTCTAAGGTGGAGCTGCCATGCCGATGGACTGCCAGGCCACCAGGCGGTAGGGGTGGTCCCAAATGGCGGCGCCTGGCTCTGCCATGCATGTAAGCTCCTCTTGTAGTGCGGGCAACTGCAAGAGGTGATGAGCGATTGCATCCCGTGAAATAAATAGGGTCACCATGCCCAATGATGAGAAACACAAAAATCTCCCCTTAATTCTCCCTGTGTCACCAACGGAGCCACCCTCGGGCAGCTCCACCGAAAAAATGGAGGTCCCCCTCCCCTGTGCTTGCTAAGGGGACCCTCCATATATCTCTAACTGGAGAGGAGGCTTACTCCTCTCCTTCGCTTACGGGTGTAGGGGACTCCCCCTCACCCCCTTCTCTGGAGGTGCTTTCGTGCGCCTCCCTTTTACCAGCGGCAGTCCCCTCTGTTCTTTCCAAGGGGACTGCCAAGAAAGCCAGCAGGCAGCCCTTAGCCATCCGCTCCACATCGAAGTGGCTCGGTAGGCCAAACCTCCTTAGGGGGGAGAGGGAAGCCAGGCCCCTTTGGTCGCTTCCCTCAAAAGACCTGCTGGCGAGAATATTGAACCTTGCCGGGGTCAAGGCCCATGCCTCCCCACAGAAGACTAGTGACGATACTGCCAACGGGACCTGCGATGTCTTGGGGAGGGATGGCCAACTGGCCCCCCCCTAAGATAGCCATGGTCCTTGAGGAAACCCAGCCTCAGACGGTAGGGCCTTCCATGGGGCGAATCCTGGCTCGGCGCCAAACACTGAACCCGAATCCGCCCCTATGCAAGGTCCTCCTCAAACGGCTGTGGTTTCCGAAGCAGTACAAGGAGGGGAGGGATCTCCTCCGACCGGTGCCCCTACTACTACCAGGACCTTCTCCATTTCGGAGAATGACCTGGCTGAGGCCGGTCCATCTGGCCTGGGGGCTTCTTCCAGCGGAGGTGAGAAGCGGGTTCATTCCCCACCCTCCTCTCCAAAAAAGAAAAAGACTAAAAAGACAAAAATGACTCGGGGATCCTCTCCATCCGCGGGGGCTGCGAGGACGGATGGGTCTGCTGCTACTCTGGCAAGTGACCAAGCCAAGATCGGCACATCCCCCCCCCCCTCTGCCCCCCTGGTTGCAGAGCCCCTGACTAAGAACAAAAGTGCACAGGGCGGAGCCTCGATGACATCGGGGCTCCTCATTCAGAGGTTACCTGGCGTTTTCGAGCCCGCTGGCTTCAAACGCTTCCTCGTTATTCGCTCCACTGATGGCAGCATGTTGTCCAAGGGCAACATGATCCATCAGGGGAGAGGATTAGCTAGTGCAATTGGTAGAGAGCCGAAGGTGACCCGTTTCTCGGACGGGAGCCTTCTGGCGAATCCCTCCGAGGCGGACAAGATAAGTGCTCTTCGGACACTTCATGGCACCCCGGTGAGTGTGACGCCGCACTCTACCATAAACTTTGTGAAAGGAGTAGTTTATGCGAGGGAACTCGTTGACTACTCCATTGACGACATCACCCTACAGCTAGCCGACCATGGGGCCGTCAAGGTCAAACGTGTGATGAGAAAACAGGGAGGGGCCTCGAGACCCACCCCTACACTCTTCGTCACGTTCGACTGTGACAAGCTCCCTGAGTCGGTGCGTGCCGGTTGGTACCGCTACCGCATGAAGGCATTCGTGCCGCTGCCGCGGAGGTGCTATTACTGTCACCGCTTCGGCCATACAAATCGCTCATGTAGATGTGCAAAGTCGGGGTCACCCGAAGTCTGTGTAAATTGCTCCAAGGTCGCACACGATAAGTCCAAATCGTGTGTGGCTAAGTGTGTCAATTGCGGAGAGCCGCACCCTGCTTCTTCGAAGCAATGTGGTGCATATCTCCTTGAGAAAGAAATCCTGGCCGTTCAGGCCCAGGATTGACTCTCATTCCGCGAGGCTAAGGACTTGGTCCTGGCGCGCCCGGCTCTTCCTGGGACGTCATATGCCTCAATAGTTAGAGTCGTTAGACTCACAGGAGGAAACACCCCTGAAGATAGTCGCTAGGCCATCTTCCGGGGTTCCTAAAGCTGTCCCCCGAAAGGAGGACAGCAACAAAGGAGCTTCGGCTCCTTCGCCCACGCCCCGAGGTGTGGCGAGTGGCTCGGAGACGGTGGTTCCTCGAAAAGAGGGCCCCCCGCCTCCGAAGCCGCAGCGCCCGCCTAAGGTTTCAAGGCGGAGGGAGGAAAAGACTCGCATGGCGAGCCCAACCTCCCCCAATAAGTCCTCGAAGGCGACAGCGCTTTGTCCGGCTAACAGCGCCCGGGGTTCTGCCGCCGGGAAGCGTACGGCCATTCCCGTGAGGGTCTTCAGTTCGAGGACGGCCCCAGCGTCTCCTCCGAGCTAGGCCTGGAGGGCATATTCCTTCAATGGAATTGCCGTGGACTCCGGGCCAACTGGGAGGAGCGGAGGAGGCTCGTCTCGTCCCGTTCCCCGTTAGCTATCTTTTTGCAGGAGACCATGCTAGGCGCGTGCCCCCTGCCTGCCCTCCCGGGGTATAAGGGTCTTGCGACCCCACCACCGCGGGATGGCCGGGCTGGGGGATGCGCGGTTTACACCCGCCATGATGTCTCCGTTCTTCCTTTCTCTGTAGATACCTCCTTTCAGGCAGTGGCTGTGCAGCTGCACCTGGATAGGAGGTATACTATCATTTCTGCGTACATTCCACCGTCAGCTGACTTCGACGCGGGGAACTTCCGCCGCGTCTTGGCACGGTTGCCGAGGCCCTATCTCTTGCTTGGAGATCTGAACGGCAGGCATCCTCTCTGGGGAGATTACTCAATAAATCCCAGGGGACAAGTCCTTGCCGATCTGATCGAAGAGCTTGAGATAGGTGTCCTAAACGTGGATGAGTTTACGCATCACTGTCCGAGAACCGCTTCATTTTCTTGCCTTGACCTATCTTTGTGCTCTTCGGATGCACATCCTGATTTTGATTGGGGGGTGGTCGATGACCTCCATGGTAGTGATCACTTTCCCATTGAAATATGATTTTTAGGGCAACTTTCCTCTGAGAGACCACCTCGGTGGTGCTTGGCGCGGGCGTGGTGGCCTGCATTTCAGGAAATGACTGAATTCTCTATCTCAGTTGAGGAGTTTAGGTCGGTAGATGAGGCCGTTGAGTTCTTCTCCGGCAACCTCATCGCCGTGGGCCTGACTAGTATTCCTAGGACGTCCTGCCGTTTTGCACGCCGACCACTCCCATGGTGGTCAGCCGAGTGTGAGACGGCCCTCAAACAGAAGCGTTATGCCTATCTGCGCTATAAGCGCCGCCCGAACGATTTCACTGTCGCTGAATTTCGTCGGGCTAGGGCTAGGTTCCGGTATATTTCGAAGCACGCCCGCCGCTCTTCTTGGCGGGCATACGTGTCTTCACTTAACGGGAAGACCCCTTTATCTGAGGTGTGGAAGCGAATCAAAAGGATTTGGGGCAAGTTCTCGCAGGACCCCCTCCCCTTCTCCAGGAGAATGGGACCGCAATCTCGGACCCCGCGTCCGTGGCGGAATCCTTAGCGACCGCTTTTTCCGCATTCTCTAGCCGTGATGCTGCTCCGCCAGCATTCAATGCACGTCGTGATGTCGCGGAAGGCCGCCGGCCGGCTGGACTTTACCTCCAGAGGCGGAGAACTCTTCAACGACAAGTTTACTGTGAGTGAGTTGCGTTCCACTCTCGCTTCGTGCGCGGACACCGCCCATGGTCCGGACGATGTCCCGTACGCCATGCTTCGACACCAGGGTGAGCGATGCATGGCCTTTCTGTTAGATTTGTTAAACAAGATCTGGGTGGAAGGTCTTCTCCCAGACTCCTGGCGAATTGCTACTGTGCTCGCCTTTCGCAAACCGGGGAGAGATCACTCTACTCCGACCGGTTTCCGCCCAATCTCTCTAACCTCTTGCGTGTGCAAGTTGATGGTATAATTGGTAAATGAAAGATTAGCCTTTTTCCTGGACAGCGGAGGCCATGTGTCTTCCGCACAGTGCGGCTTCCGCAAGTTTCCACTCCACGTCGGATGCTCTGCTCCGACTGGAAAATGCCGTCTGCGAGGCTTTCCTTCGTAGACAGCACTACGCCACGGTGTTTTTCGATCTGGAGAAGGCCTATGATACCGCATGGCGATACGGTATCATGGAGACTCTCCACACGATGGGGGCGAGGGGACGCCTCCCAATGTTTATATCTGAATTTTTGCAAGATCGTCGATTCCGCGTACGGGTGGGGGGAGCCCTCTCCGGCCGAAAGGAGCAGGAAGAGGGTGTCCCGCAGGGAAGTGTCCTCAGTGTCACACTCTTTGCCCTGAGCATCAACGGCATCACCTCGGTGCTGCCGGAAGATGTTCTCGCTACGCTCTACGTGGACGACCTTTCGATCTCTTTTGGCGCGGCCCAGATGCCAACAGGCATTGAACCGCGTCTATCGCTATGCCGAAGCGCACAGGTTTCGATTTTCTTTGGCCAAGACTAAGGTGGTGCACTTCTGCCGCCATCCACGGCTTCACCCCGACCCAGATTTGTTTCTTAATGGGGTGCGCCTGGATGTGGTTGAGTCGCACCGTTTCCTTGGTCTTGTATTCGACCGACGCTTCACCCGGCAGGCTCATATTCGCAGCCTTAGGGTCTCTTGTACCCCCGCCATGGACATTGTCCTTTCCGTGATGTTCAGCGCTTGGGGCGCTGATAGGGCTACTGCCTTACTTTTTTTCGATCCTTTGTTCGTTCGAAGCTCGACTACGGAGTCGAGTTTTATGCATCCGCAGCCGAGCGTTTATTGCGGAAGGTGGATTCGATCCACCACACCGGCCTTCGCCTTGCGACCGGTGCCTTCCGCACTTCCCCCATTGAGAGCCTGTTGGTCGATGCTGGGGAGATGCCACTCGCTCTGCGCCGCGTGCAGTGCATCACTCGACTGTACGCGCGAGCCCGGCGCCTCCCTCAGTCGCCCACAGCTCTCACTGCATCCGCAGCTGATCTCGATGGTGCCTATGCCGCCGAGAGACGCCAGTCATACCCTAAGCCCTTTGGGTTTAGGGCCAGGAAACTCCTTCGAGAGCACGATATAGCTCTCGGGCCGGTGGCGCCCCTGGTTCTGCCCAGGACGCCACCCTGGAGGGTACCACATTTTAGCTATTTGTCGCCACGCCTCTGCTCCCAAAGCTTGTACGGTGCTGGGAGTATTGCGTTCGACCTTTCTGGAGCACACTTCGTGTCACGCTGGAACCGTGCCAGTGTATACGGATGGCTCCAAGTCCCAAGAGGGGGTCGGCTTCCACGCTGTATACCCCCTTTGAAGTCAGCGGGGCTCTGCCAGGCGCTGCGTCTGTCTTCACGGCCGAGCTGGTGGCAATACACCACTCGGTACGGGAGATTACGCGACGTGTCCGTTATCGGAGACCGGATTGTGGTCTATAGCGACTCACAAAGCGCCCTGAGTGCTCTCGGGGCATTGGAATCTCCGCATCCCCTGGTTCACGATATCCGTGACGCCACGGTTTTGGGAGCCGAGCAGATGTCGAGATTATCTTCTGCTGGGTTCCTGGACATGTAGGAATTGCGGGGAATGAGCGCGCCGATGATTGTTAAGTTTTTACAATTTATATCATTGTTAAGTTTTCATATTCTTACTTTAAAGTAGCCTAGTTCTAGGCTGTCGTGTTTTTCGGCGACCTATGCCCAAGTGGGTAGTTGCCAGATGGGCTCTATAAAATTAAAAAAAAAAAATCTCACCACTAAAGTGCACATAAAGAATCACTCCATACAAACGACTCACTACAATCAACACTTCCAGAAACGGCAGGACCCCAGGCATACACATCGCTCTCAATTCTTTCATAAAGTTCCGCACCCTCGCCATACTAATACTTTCAGGCTTCCTACATACTTCACTCATTACCTCCTTCCTTAAGTCATCCACACTATCGGGCACTCTCACATTTATTCCATCACTCTTCAAATCTTGCAAACCATTCCATACACTCTCAAACAAGGAATCACCACCAACCTTACCCTCCTTTCCATTCATAATTCCTTTCGGCAAATACTCAGGATCACTCACTCCACACACATTTTCATCATTCTTACCAGTATACCTTGACATCAAATCAGCCACTCCATTTCGTTCACCAGGCATGTACTCAATCACATAGTCAAAATCACTTAAATCTTGCAAAGTTCTTGCAATCATACTATCAGCCCATTTCATACATTGCAAATGCACAAGAGGTTGTCGATCTGTTTTGATCACAAACCTCACACCATACAAAAATGGAGCCAACACTTTCAAACAATACCTTATTGCAGCCAACTCTCTCTCCACAGTCGAATACTTTCGTTCTGCCTCATTCATAGCCTCGGATGCATACCCAATTATTCGCCTGACATTCTCTCCATTCAAACACTGCTCTTGCATCAGAAAACCTCCCATACAATACCCTCTCGCATCCATATACAATTCAAGCATCTTAGCATTCACACTATAGTCTGGGTATGCCAATTCAACATCTTCACCGCTGCCTCTTTGTCTCTCATACTCTTCATTCATCTTATCATTCCACATAACAATCGTACTTCCTTTCTTTCCCATCTTCTCAGTCAGAGGCTTACTCATACCCGAACAATCACATATAAACTTTCGCTGAAACTCAATCAAACCCAGAAATGACTTAAGCTGCTTCAGTCACCAGTTTCAGAAACATTCACACCTTCTCAACATACTTCGGCGATTTTCATAACCCATTCTCACTTACCATATGCCCAAGGAATTCCACTTCTTTTGCAAACCATTCACACTTCGCTACTTTTTTCTTCGCACCAACACTCTCCAACGTTCTCAACACACCATTCACCAATCTCATATGCTCCTCACATCTCTGTCATAATCAAAATATCATCTATAAACACAATCACATTCTTACTCGCAAACTTACTCTCTTCCATTCTCCATCATTCCTATCACTCATAAATCACCCTATCCTCTCTAGACTCGCACACACTCCCATTGATCCCATTAGTCTTATCCCCTTCAGTTGGAGCAGGGGTCAAGGTCGAGGGTCGTGAGGCCAGTCCTGACCCCTTCATCATGTCATATAAGGCCTTCATCCGTTGGTTGACCTGTTTCTGTCTCTCCTCCATTTCTTTCCTCATCCTGTGTGTCTTCTCATCCATACTCATCACATCACTCTTCAATCCATCAATCACGTTCCTCAACATCATACATTCTTTCTCCTTCTGCCTCAATTTCAGCCTCAGTCTCACAATCTCATCATGGAGGCCCTGTTCCACAGAAGCCATCCTCCCAGGTTAGTAACAGTGATAGACAAAGGTGAAAAACAACCAAACTACTTGTCACGCTAATTGGGTATGGACTGCAATCCAATCCTGTCATGCTCCCGGTTTCGAGATCTCACGTCCCTATTTGGGCGCCAAATGTAGCAGGCCGAAAATCTATGCTCTAATCCCAATCGGTCCAACCCGCTTCCTACACTAATTCAGACGTGAGAAATCGAATGAGAATGAAACGGATTGTATATACAGTCCTTTACTTACATAAAAAATACAATAATATTTACAATAGAGAGGGGTGATTATATTGGAGATCTCGTTACTATTCACACAAAAAATACAGCTAAATTTCCTATATTAATGCAATCAAAAAAATAAATAAATCCTACTTATAAATACTATTAATCGATCCTAAGAAACAATTCTATAAAAAAAATCGAACAACCCAAATAAAATTTGGACTACTACAGTCAATGAACAACAAAAGATGGCCTCATGTGGTACAACAAAAATCTTTATATACAAAACTATCGCCTCCGAGCTTGGACTAAGGTAACTGATCTTGTCACAGTTGTGTGGCTATTTTAAGCCCTCCTTCATTAAATCTAAACTATTTTACACTCAACCAAGTAATACAGAACATGGCCTCGAACCTTTGTCATATACTATTGGCCTTCGGTAGTTAACAATAATAAATATTTAGCTTCTATTACAGGGGGAATTTACAAGTTTGTCTATTTTAGTCCGGAATATGGTGCCTGGAAAGAAAGAAAAAAAACATGGAAATCAATTCTATACATAAAATAAACAAAAAAACAAAACAAACCCATTCCCATTCGCACACAAACATTCTTACAGAAGGAGGGAGAGTGTATTGGGAAAAAAGGTGGGAGAATGGCCCCTTACACACACACACTCACATTCGCTTCACCACAACACTAGACCCCATTATCACTACATACATAAAATCTCAAATAAAGTTGTTTCAGGATTTTGTACCCCCTAATTAAGGTTCAGAGGTGGGTAGTCTAATCACCCCTTCCACTATTTAAGGTAATGTATTTCCAGCCTCCTGTTCCTTCTTTGAAAAGGTCTTTAAGAATAAAGACGAAAGCGCTTGGCATTGTTTTTCACTTTTCCTTTGTGGGTATATCTGCATAACTTTGACTCACATGTACTTTGTGAGCTCTTTTCATATACATATATATATATATATATATATATATATATATATATCATGATTTTAAATACCAAGTGTATTGGATAATAAAATACTTGTCAGAAATTCTTGTTTTTATCTCCTTGTCTCCTGGAATTTTCTTACCCTACCACAAACCCTGCACAAACCCTGTGAAACTATGGAAGGTACATTAACATTCATGCCACAATATGATGGATCTTCAGATTCTAGCCATCTTGTTGATGACACAAAGGCCTCAGTAAAGCATCTACTCTGTTGCATCTGCCTCTCTGGCTGCCCATTCAGGAGCTGCAGCCTTAGTGGCTCAACTATCCATTGGGCAGCAATTTACAGTTGTTATCCATTGACACAGGCAGCATGAACATCATACTTTAATGTGCTCAGAGGTGGATCCCTGAAAGGTTTGAAAATCTGAGGTGGGACAGGAAGGAATGCTTGGATGTTAGATAGAGGCCACAACCCCCTTTACTTTATTCAAGGTCACAAGATTTTTTATTTTTGTGTCAAAATACAGGAAGCTAAAAACAAATTGCAGCCTCTTCCCACCTTATTGTGGGAGTGGGCCAGGACCCCCAACAATGACTTGGGCTAGTGGAGGGTGCTTCCCTCACAACACCCTCTGTTGGTTAAGGGCCCTTAACAACCTTCTGAGCCATCCTCAAGCGACTCCACCTCAAATGGTGATGGTCATCCCTATGCTTTTGCCAGGAGCCCTCTGAATGTGCCTCCCCCACACACTTTCCATTCTCAAGGCCCAGCAGAATGGCTCACCCACTCCCAATAGGAGCAAGGAGCCAGATGGGATCCTTTTAGAGGAACATGATGTGTACCCCATAGGGCCATGCCTCCCTTTTCTTAGCCCTTCAGGTTAGATGTCTAAGAAAATAGGAGACAGTCAGCAGGAATCTAAAGTTGCGTGCCATTGCCCTGTGATTTTTCATGTTGTTCCACCCACTGATCCCTCAACAGCTTCTGGTCATTTTCTATTTCCTCCTAATTGGTCACATTGGCAGGATGCAACACTCCGCCCCTCCCCTCAACCCTAGTGGTACATTTATTGGTCCCTCAGAATGGTGGGTACATTCTTATAGAATGGCCCAGTCTGGAGGAGCTTTACCCTTGCCAGAGTGCACTTCCTTATTGTTGCCTTTTTCCATGTTATTTTGTTGTTTCTTAACCTTTGTTTCTGTTTTTATCTGGTATTTACATGTTTTTACTTGTTTTTTAATCTAGCCAATATTAGGTTGTAACGTGAATTACAGCAACTGTTGCCCTAGTAGGCAGTCACGAAATTGGCTCTTCAAATAAAATGGAGGATCTTTGTGCAGTCCTGTTTGTGGATTGATGGTGTTTCTAGAGGAGGCATTCCTCTTCTATAGTATCAGGGTTGCATGTCCAAGACCCCTGAGGGAGGTGAGCTTTCCCCCAGTGTTTGAGTGTACCTTTTCTCTTTTTTGCCTGATTGTTGTTGTCTTTTGTCTTCTACATTTTCTTGTTATTTTTTCTTTTTTTACAAGCCTTAAAATGGGTTTTAATCTAAGGCATCCAATTGGAACTGCCAGTTGGATGCCTTAGATTAAAATAATAATAACACCTCAACTATACACCTTGCCTTTGTAAGGTAAACTACAGTGTATGCAGTGATGGTATGTGGTTAGTATAGCAATGAGCAGCCACCTTCACACTGCTTGGGCATGCTCTTCATCCATACCAAGCAAGTGACTGTATCCAATAGTATCAGGGCTGTTAGATTGGTCTGTTGGATACAGTCACTTGCTTAGTATGGATGAAGAGCATGCCCAAGCAGTGTGAAGGTGGCTGCTCAATGCCGTACTAACCGCATACACCTTCGTTTCTTTGATATAGATGTGCTTGTGATCTCTACTCAGGTTCTCAACCCTCACCCTCCTCTTCCTTTCTCTTCTCCCTTTCTATTATGCTGCAACTGTTCCCATGGGCCTACCCCCCCCCCCCCCCACACACTTTTTTTTAAGGAGCCCATCTGGGAGCCAATGCTGGGATGGCTTCAGGTCACTTTCTGTCATCTCTGAATTGGACACACTCGCAAGACGCACAGCCATTTGATAAAGCACTCACCTGCGCCTTATTATGACAACTACATTGTCACCCAGACTGTTCACCACATTCTTGTTGAATGTCCCAGTCTGGGGGATCTTCGCACATGCTACCTCTTGCAGTACTGGGACTAGTGGGGGCCACTACTGCTTGTCCCTTGTACTCAAGATGGGTTTGTGTACACAGACTTTTAGACAATGACTTTTTGGAGGACACTTTATTTCACTCTTTGTTGTAGGTCACATGTTCCTGTGTCGAGGAGAGGCAGGCCTACCCTTGATGCCAGAATGAGCTTCCTTCTTATTACTTTTTTGCTTATCTTTTTTATTTTGTTGTTTTTCAGCTTATATCTTGCCTTTGTCCTTTTTTATCTTTGTTATTTACTTGTTTTTTAATCAAGCCTAGTATTAAGCTTTGTATGAATTACGGCGACTTTTGCCCTAATAGGCAGTCACCAGATGGGTTCTTACAAAAAAAAAATTTATCCCTTTACATTAACTCATTGTGCAGAATGAGATTCAGTACCATCAATTGGTAGTCACCAGTAACTATATTGGTCTGGTTCCTAAAAAAAGGAAGTTAGCATAACAAAGTTGGCGATTGGTCAGGAGTTAAATGGAAAGCTGTGAATTCCATAAATGACAAGCAATTTGCTAGGGTTAGTAAAAAGAAAAACACCTCCGTTCTTTCATTGGAAGTCTCCTTGCATTTGAGTGGTTACTGAATCATCAGCTAGTGGTATCTCAGTAATTTGAGTGAGACAATTTAAAGAAAAATCAGTGTTTCTAAACTTAATGTAGGTTTACTGCATGAAATATTTTAACTGTTGTACTACCAACTTCTTATGTTTTTCCCATAGTCAACTCGTGGGTCAGCTCCGGTTACATATATGAAGATTTATGAAGATTATGATGTAACGATATGTGTTTTCATTTTAAAAAATGGTGCTAAATTGCCTCTTCATGATCATCCTGATATGACTGGTATACTCAAGGTATGGCATTTTTTCTTCTTTTTAGAATTGACCTTAGAATTTTTCTTCTTTTTAGAGTTGACCTTCTTAAAGAATTTTTCTTCTTTTTAGAATTGACCTTCTTAGAATTTTTCTTTTTAGAATTGACTTCTCTTTAGAATTGAGGATATTGTTTTCTTATACAGTAAACCCTCGATATAATGAACTATATGGGGCAGGGGAGGGGGCATTCGTTAAAGCCGAAAGTTCATTAAACCCGACGGTCGTTAAAAGCGATTGAAATAATGATGGTTCATTCATTAATCTGTATATGTAAATATGTATATAAAGATTGTATTGCATGGATATGCAATACGTATGTAATTACTAATAAATTTAAGTGGACTACATCAGATTTAACGAACTTCAGTTCGTTAAACCTGATGGAGTTCGGGCAGGAAATTTGTTTTTTATATCCAAAATTCATTATATTGAGGTTCGTTATATCGAGGGTTTACTGTACTTTTAATTCAGTCATTTACAATGCTCTGGTGAACAATATTTATAATTATAATGGAATGAAAGGATAAATGAAATTTATAAAAAGCCAAGGGGGTCTTTTTGAGAGGATGGGATGAAAATGCTTCTTTTTTCTTCTAAATTATGTTTGTTTTAATTATTTTTTCATAAATTTTTCATATAGAAGTATCACTCACTGAAATTTGATTTTGTTATGATATGATTTATAATTAGAAATTAAAAATCAAATCTTGTTCTTACAGTGATTGGACAAATATTTTTGCAACCATTTTACTTATTATTTTTAAGATGGAGTTGGGCCTTCTTTAGCTTTAATTACAACTTCAATATATCAAAGAATTTATTCATACAGCAGTATCTAGAAGAATTTTAACACATTTTTACTCCAACCTTTTTTAAAAATATATGGTGGTAGGAATTGGATCTTAGTTTATGTTCTAATTGACACTTCAAATGATTGATTATCTTAAGTTTTCGTGATTGCAAAAGCCAATCCAAGCCTTCAGTCATTTTCATGTATTTCAAATCCGTTTTTAAAGACCAGTTGTACCAATGGGATGTTAGCATCTTGAAAAATGGCACCAACATTGGGAGTGAATTTTGCACCATGAGATGCACCTCATCTACCAAAACTCCCACTCTTGGAAGTTCACCCTACCATCCAGTACTATTAGGTAGTGAACCAAGGAATTAATTTCCACACAAACCATCTAGTTCCATCTTCATGCTTAAGTGTCAGAATGAGCTAATCAGGACCAGAAGCTTCTTAAGTCATCTTCCAAACCTGAATATGGGAATAATGTAAAGAAAGATGTATCCAAATATTTCACATTCTTCTATTGAACCATTGTCCAATTCTTATAGTCTATACACCACTTATGTTCTATGTTGATTTGTGTGAGCAAAGGTTTGTCAATTGCAGTACCTCTATAAAACAGCTTTTTGCAGCTCTTGATGATTTGGTCCCCATGCAGGAGCTTGCTTCCTGCTCGTTGCCTTTTCCTCTTTTTTTTTTATTTTTAGTGTTTGTTTGTTTTTGTTTGTTTTTTTGTTTGTTTATTTTAAAGTAGCCTAGTACTAGGCAGATTTTAATGCGGCGACTAATGCTCAAGTAGGCAATCGCCAGATGAGCTCTTAAAATAATTTTTAAAAAAATGATGATTTGGTGAAATATGACTGGTTAGATGTGTAATTTATACTCAATTTTGAAGCTGTAGTCTTATGATTCCTTGGCAACATGTGCTTTAGAATTCTAGTCTCTATCATTGGGCCCTTTCTTTAATCCATTATTTTGTCGGAGTTTTCTTTATCCGATTCTCATAGGCATTCATGATTTATACTAATGATGCATTATTTATTTATTATGAGGCAGATCCAGGAAAAATTTAGACAAAAGAAAAGGAAATTGTACCACATTTTTGTGGATTTGGAGAAGGCTTTTGATAGAGTACCAAAAGAAGTGATAGTGTGGGCACTCAGGAGACAGGGAGTGCCAGAGAGGCTCATCATGTGTGTTATGTCCCTATATGAGAAAACATGGTCTCAGGTGAGGATGATGGTAGGCACATCAGGGAAATTTGAGATCACAGTTCTGTTCAGGGCTCAACTATGAGCCCCATGTTGTTCATCGCTGTTCTGGAGATGACCAAGAAGTATAGAGAATGGGAACCGTGGGAGCTGCTGTACGCTGATAACCTTGTGCTCACTTTCAAGCTCAAAGAAGGAAGTGATTGATATGTTCGAGAGGTGGAAGAGAGACGTGGAAAGAATAGATCTAAAGATCAACATCAGTAAGACTAAAGGAATGGTGACAGGAGGAGAGCCAGGAGGAAAGTGATGTATGGGAGGTGGCCATGTGGAGTGTGTGGCAGCGGAATGGGAAGTAATTCTATTCTCTGCACTCAGTGTGGTAAGTGGTGTCATAAGAGGTGCTCTGGACTTCAGAGACTCATGGGAATGAGAAATATGCCCTGGGTGCCACACAAGACCAAATGAAAACTAGGGGTCGCAAATGAATGGAATGTTGGAGGTGGTGGACCAGTTCTACTACCTTGGAGATATACTAGGCAGTGAAGCTGGAGTGGAAAGAGCTGTTCGCACAAGAATAGCCATTGCCTGGAATAAGTGGAGAGAGGTGTCAGGATTCATGGTGAACTGAGGCATTCCCTTGAAGAAGAGAAGCTTGGTATATGTAGCATGTGTACGAGCAGCTCTATTGTATGGTGCTGAAAATTGACCCTTAACAGAAAGACTGATGGGTGTGTTGAAAGGATGTGATCGATGTATGCTGAGATATATGGCTGGTGTGAAATGGCAGGATCGCATCGGGATCTCTGAGGTTGCAGACAGATGTGGACTATCTGAGCTGCGACTAGAGGAGACTCAGATGGTTTGGTCACGTGGAGAGATCAGAGGAGGATTGCTACCTGAGGGAGGCCATGCATATGCAAGTGAAGGGTAGAATGCCACCAGGAAGACCACAGAAAACTTGGAGGACTGTGTCGTGGAAGATATGGGGAGACTGGGACTTACGGAGGAAGATGTTCAGGACCGAAGTCGGTGGAGAAGTCATACGACCATCCATCCGGCAGAAAAAAAAACAAAGATGATGATGATTCATAATTTCAAAAACAGTTCCTCTGGAAACATTAAACTTTTGAGTAGATTTTGAGTGATGCTCCAGCCATTCAAGCTCCTATAATCTGCCCTATTTCAAATTTTGAAAGCTCTTTCATATTATTATGCACTATCGTTAAATTCTGAACCAAAATGACACAAAGTTTATAGCATAATATATATAATAATCTAAAACACGGTAAAAATGTGTTTGACCATTCAAATTTTAGGTAATCTTAATGTCATTCAGAAAAACAAGTGAAATTTGCAGGTATTTCTATTATTTTTCTGAATATTTTCTTGATTTTTTTTTTGCAGGTGATTCATGGATGTGTTTCAATTCAGAGTTATACAATGAATCATCCGTATGCGCCTATGAACAAAGGCACAAACAACAAGAGTTTTTATCATAATGAGTATCAAGTTATAAAACATCCACGGGTGGAAGTTAATTCGAGCGATCCTGCTTGCTTTTTAAGTCCTAATAATCACAATCTCCACGAAATCTCTACTGTCGGGGGGCTGACAGCTTTCCTTGATATACTTTCACCCCCTTATGGGTTTGATAATCAAAGTAATGAGGAAAGAGACTGTCATTATTTTCAAGAAGTTAAATGGAATTTAAGTGATGAGTCAAACCCCAACCTTGTTTATCTTGAAAGCATACATACTCCTCCTGAATTCTGGTGTGACCAGGTAGAGTATACAGGACCTCCGGTAAATCATCTGGCATCAGTTACAAATGGAAAAAGTAACTCTTAATATCCAAGATCTAATATTGGGGATGAGCTAGTAGTAACAGTCATTTGAAAAGTATTCATTTAATTGATAATTTGGCGGTACAAATACCTCATTTATCATGGTGGAAAATATTTAAGTTCTAAATAAAATTTGTGTAATTCTTAGGATGTTCCTATATTGAGTTATATTTCTATCTTTCCCCTTAACTTACTATTTGATGTTTTTAATAATTTGCTGTGATGTAGATGTGTACTGGGGAAGGAAGTGGCTGGATTGAAGACCATGTATATGTTCTCTCTAATTTTCAGTTGTAGTGCTCTTGAAAGCAGATCTACTACTCCTTAATTCAGGTTTGTCCAGGCCGATAATAAAGGACCTACATTAACTGATCTAGCTTGCAGCTGTTACAGGTGGAAAATTATTTATTTTAAATATGCCCTAGAACTAATAGTTGGGTTGAGCAAGTAACATTTATGAAAAGTATTGATTTAATTGATAATTTGTACGTACTAATACCTTATCATATTTAGAGAAAAACATTTTAAGTTCCAAATGAAAGTTTTTGTAATTGTTATGAAGATGATTATTAATATTGAGTTGTATTGTGCTTGCAGGAGCAAAACTTTCAGGGGTGCAGCTTCCCAGGCCACTGACTCCTCTCTGAGCTTAGTCTCTTTTTATGACATCACAAGACAGTATGAGTATTCTTTGTATCCCTGCCCCCTGTTGCTTATAGTTGCTAAAATTATATATGTGAAATGTCTGAGCGATCATTTGAACTATGGTTTCCAAAACTGTAACTTGAATGATATATGCCAAAAAAGTATCAGGCTAAAAAAAAAAATTCAGGCAAGAGAATTTTTATGGGGGGGGGGGGGGTAATAGAATTGACTTCCTACATATGGTGCAGGGTCATTGAAACTCCAAAACCAATCTGTCCATTTGGCACAATCTTCGTCAAAATAGTGGGGCTAAATCTTTAAAAAATTAATCATAAGAATATAGAAAAGGAGGACTCTGCAAAAGGCTAATCACTGGCCTTATACGAGGCAACCTGTAAATTATTATCAACTGTTTTCCTACATAGTGGGGGTGAATTACTCTATTATACCCTAACAAGCACACACAGCCACCTATCATTTTTTCTACATTAAAATGTGTATTTTTTGAATTCAGAATCCAAAGCACCAAGTATTTCATCTACCCTGCAGCGGAACTCAGTAAGCGCTGCCATGAGCAAAACATAGCCATGTATTCCCTGAGCCTTCCTCTCTCAGACCCAATGTGGTATCTTGAGTTCTGCAGTTGGTATTGTGATTGAAAGGCCTATAATCTTTCTTCTATGGCAAAAAGTAGAGAAGTATTTCTCACAGGCTTGCAAGGGGGTTGCCCCACAGCAGAAGAGTGATCAGCCCATCAATTCGGTGCACTGCATATTAAAACCATGCATTATCTGTATTTTTGTGATAAATTCACCATTAAAACATTATAATGATTTCTTTCAGCAATAAAAAGGGAGATATTTCAGAGAAGATGTATGGTAGTAAAAAAGAGCGGTAAAATAATTGCTATAAAAGTGAGAAATGGCTAAAATAGAATGTAACAAAGGCATGGCATATGTTAAAACTCTTACCATATAAAAGTCTAATAATTACTGAGGTTATTCACTGGTATGAATGATGTTAAGAAGGTGACACTAAGCAATTACCTGAACATTGACCTTTTGAAAGACAACATATCAGGTAGTTAAGCATTATGCTGAGCATTCTTAAATTCCAGCAAAATACATGCTTCAGGGTGAATGAATATGGGAAAGATATTGATACAGCTGTAAGAGTAAGACTCATGCCTGAAAAAGTTGCAACCTGTCAACGTCCTCTGCTTTAAAAATATAAGACTCCGTTGAAATTTGGAGAGAGGTGACTGAAGGATTTAGTGAGTTTAATCACTCTAATGCCAACTGCATAAGAGGAATAACAAAGCACATCAATACACAGAATACAGCTGTTTTATAAGGCGATGCTGATGGCAAAGTTGGCAGTAATGAGGATAATATACTAAATTACATTGTCTAAAGTTGTTCAGCAATCTTTACTTCACCTTCAGGTAGTGTTAATAATTTGCTCATTAATTCATGCTTTCATTCATAGACATGTGTTAAGGTTGAATACTGATTTTGCAATAAAACTGGTGGTAATAAGTATTCAGACTATCTACCTTCCCACTTTAGTAATCCTACCTCACTTGCTAGTGGATATACGCTTACTGCCTCTCCTTACCGTTCTTAATTCCTTAACATTTTCCATCTAATTTATTTCTATTATTTTCTGACTTTTCTCCCATTTTATCATGACGGTGCAACATGCCAACGCCGACTACCTATTACCACCCCTACTCAAACTAACGGATATCCAAAGTTCCCTGTCATAAACCTCATTCACCCTTTCATCCCAATCATTTTACTTCAAACCCTTTCCTTCTCGCTATCAGTCGACCCCTTTCTATCTCGCCGCCATCAGTCGAGCCCTTTCCGTCTCGCCGCTATCAGCCAACGGACCCCTTTCCATCTCTCCGCCACCAGTCGACCCCTTTCTATCTCGCCGCCATCAGTAGACCCCTTTCCATCTCGCCCCTATCAGTCGACCCCTTTCCATCTCGTCGCTATCAGTCGATCCCCTTCCGTCTCGCTATCAGTCGAGCCCTTGTTATGATTTTTCGTGCTAAGTGATGGTTTTGTGCTTGCGTCATTCTCCGAAATAACGACTTATGTTATCAAGATGTGGTACTGTAGTCCTTAGCATACACTGATATTGGATTTTCGTATGGTTATGCTCGTACTATATACATATTCCCATAGCTCTCTCGGCCTATTCGATTTGGCCCTTCCAACCCAAATGTAAGGTAGTGGAGTTAATAAATATTTTTATTGGGAGATTTTTTTTTCTGCTTTGTCAAGCTTAACTAACTTTCGGTTGTTAAAGTTTATTTTTAGTCACTAACGTGAAAGATAAATTCAATTCATAAATCAAGCCTATTATAAATTGGGATGGACTAAATAACTAAGGTGTTTATAATGATTATCAGAACTTATGAATAAAATTTTACACGAGGTTTAATCTCAGTAGAAAGTTATAATTTTTTTTTAAATTGCTGTACTTGATCTGCCTTCTTCTTCGTCTCTGTACCTATCAAATAAATAGAAAATGATCTCCAATGAGGAGGAAATAAATGATCTTTGTCAATTTGTTTTACCCTTGAAAGTCACCAACTTATTTCCGAGAGTAACTGCCGACAACAAGTCTTTCCCCACGCCAACCACCGATACTTGGCTCTTCTCTGCTCTCTTGCTTGGCCCCACGCAATGGAGGACCCCATGTAGACTTGTACCTGGTACTTGAAGGACCGACATGCTCTCCAGGCTGTAGTGCCCCAGACATTTAAGCTTGGTCGACAATACCAGGGCTTTATTTTTTCTAGATGAGATTACGTTTTTTTTTTCTAGATTGATATTACATGGGGAGGGTTCATTCTAGATCGAGATTACCTGGACTTTTTCTTGCTAGATTGAGATTACCTGACCTTTTTTATTCTAAATCAAGACCCCGTAAGGGCGCGGCGATTTGCCGTACTGACGGGATCCAACGCTCCGTCCGGCCCCAGCTTAGCCTCTCTTCCTTCCTTCAGATAGCCCGATTTCTCCCCTACCTCGTCGCTTTTCATACAACCTCTCCCACAACTTTCTCTGGTCAGCCTCTAATTTCACAGGGTAGAATGCTGACCTTCTTCTCAAGCCAACCACCCCGGATGGGGGCTGAGGGGGAAGGGGACAATGTCCCCTAACCCCTGAGCTCCGATCTGGGGTGGTTGGCTTTTAACAACCTGCATCATCCCCACCCATACCTTCCTCACATCCCTTTTCTCTCGTCTTCAAAATCTATCTTTTTTACGCTGTGTTCAAGGTGTAGCCACCATGCCGATGGACTGCCAGGCCACAAGCGGGAGGGGTGGTCCCAAAGGGCGACGCCTGGCTCTGCCGGGCCTGTAAGCACCTCTTGCAGTGAAGCTACTGCAAGAGGGGGTGAGCGATTGCGTCCCGTAAAACAAAGAGGGTCACCATGACCAATGATGCAAAAAAAAACCATCTTCCCTTAATTCCCCCTAAAACAACGGAGCCGCCCTCGTGCAGCTCCACAGAAAAGATGGAGGTCTCCCAACCCCCTGTGCTTGCGCAGGGGACCCTCCATACGCCTACGGGTGTAGGGGACTCCCCCTCACCCCCTTCTCTAGAGGTGCTTTCGGGCACTTCCCTATCTCCAGCGGAAGTCCCTCCTTTGCTTTCTAAGGGGACTGCCAAGAAAGCCAGCAGGCAGCCCATTGCCGTCCGCCCCTTGTGAAAGCGGCTCGGTAGGGCAAACCCCCTTAGGGGGGAGAATGAAGCCAGGCCCCTTCCGTCGCTTCCCTCAAAAGAACTGCTGGAAAGAATATTAAACCTTGCCGGGGTCAAGGCCTGTGCCTCCCCACTAAAGACTTATGACGCTGCCAAGGGGACCTGCGATGTCGTGGGAGGGGATGGCCAACTGGAGGCCCCTCCTGTGATAGACATGGTCCTTGAGGAAAACCAGCCTCAGACGGTAGGGCCTTCCATGGGGGGGAATCCGGGCGCGGCGCCAAGCACCGAACCCGAATCCGCCCCTATGCAAGGTCCTCCTCAAACGGCTGGGGATTCTCAGGCAGTAAAATGAGGGGAGGGATCTCCTCCAGGTGATGCCCCTGCGTCCATCAGGACCTTCTCCATTTCGGAGAAGGACCTGGCTGAGGCCGGTACATCTGGCTTGGGGGCTTCTACCGGCGGGGGTGAGAAGCGGGTTCATTCCCCGCCCTCCTCTCCAAAAAAGAAAAGGAAGAAGAAGACTCGCGGCTCCTCTCCATCCGCGGGGGCTACGGCGACGGATGGGTCTGCTGCCACTTTGGCAAGCGACCAAGCCAAGATCGGCAGATCCGGCCCCTCTGCCCTCCCAGGTACGGTGCTCCTGACCATGACAAAGAACAAAAATGCACAGGGCGGAGCCTCGATGACATCGGGGCCACTCATTCAGAGGTTACCTGGCGTTTTCGTGCCCGCTGGCTTTAAACGCTTCCTCGTTATTCGCTCAACTGGTAGCACCATGTTGTCCAAGGGCATCATGATCAATCAGAGGAGAGGATTAGCTAGTGCAATTGATAAAGAGCCAAAGGTAACCCGTTTCTCGGACGGGAGCCTTCTGGCGAATCCCACCGAGGCGGCCAAGATAAGTGCTCTTCGAACACTTCATGGCACCCCGGTGAGTGTGACGCCGCACTCTACCATGAACTTTGTGAAAGGAGTAGTTTATGCGAGGGAACTCGTTGACTACTCCATTGACGACATCACGCTAGAGCTTGCCGACCATGGGGCGGTCAAGGTCGAACGTGTGATGAGAAAACAGGGAGTGGCCTCGGGACCCACCCCTACACTCTTCGTCACGTTCGACTGTGACAAGCTCCCTGAGTCGGTGCGTGCCGGTTGGTACCGCTACCGCATGAAGGCATTCGTGCCACTGCCGTGGCGGTGCTATTACTGTCACCGCTTCGGCCATACGAATTAATCATGTATACGTGCAAAGTCGGGGTCACCCGAAGACTGTGTAAATTGCTCCAAGGTCGCACACGATAAGTCCAAATCGTGTGTGGCCAAGTGTGTCAATTGCGGAGAGCCGCACCCTGCTTCTTCGAAGCAATGTGGTGCATAACTCCTTGAGAAAGGAATCCTGGCCGTTCAGGCCCAGAGTTGACTCTCATTCCGCAAGGCTTAGGACTTGGTCCTGGCGCGCCCGGCTCTGCCTGCGACGGCATATGCCTCAATAGTTAGAAAGGCACCCTCTGCTCCTGGCCCATCCAGGCCAATGAGCACGGTTGTTTCCGCGACCATTCGGAGGCCTTCTGCAGGCTCTACCCAACTCGGGCGCTCCCCTGGTAAAGCTAGCGGCAACAAGGGTTCCTACCCAGCCCCGGCTAAAACCAGGGCTCCCCCCCCTCTTCCCCCAGCATTACCGTTTCCCGTAAGGCGAAACGGCCACGCGCCTCCACCGAGTCGTTAGACTCACAGGAGGCAACACCCCTGAAGATGGTCGCTAGGCCATCTTCCGGGTTCCTAAAGCTGTTCCCCGAAAGGAGGACAGCAACAAAGGAGCTTCAGCCGCTTCGCCCACGCCCCGAGGTGGAGCAAGTGGCTCGGAGACGGTGGTTCCTCGAAAAGAGGTCCCCTCGCCTCCGAAGTGACAATGCAGAGGGAGGAAAAGACTCGCATGGTGAGCCCAACCTCCCCCAATAAGTCCTTGAAGGCGACAGCGCTTTGTCTGGCACAAAGCGCCCGGGGTTCTGCCCCCGGGAAGCGTACGGCCATTCCCGTGATGGTCTTCAGTTCGAGGAGGGCCTGGAGGGCATATTCCTTTAATGGAATTGCCGTGGACTCCGGGCCAACTGGGAGGAGCTGCGGAGGCTCGTTTCATCCCGTTCCCTATTAGCTATCGTTTTGCAGGAGACCATGCTAGGCGCGTGCCCCCTCCCCGCCCTTCCGGGGTAAAAGGGTCTTGCGACCCTACCCCCGCGAGATGGCCGGCCTGGGGGATGCGCGTTTTACACCCGGCATGATGTCTCCGTTCTTCCTTTCTCTGTACCCCGTAAGGGGCGCGGCGATTTGCCATCCTGGCCGCCGTGCTGACGGGATCCAGCGCTCCGTCCGGCCCCAGCTTAGCCTCTCTTCCTTCCTTCAGATAGCCCGATTTCTCCCCTACCTTGTCGCTTTTCATACAACCTCTCCCACAACTTTCTCTGGTCAGCCTCTAATTTCAAAGGGTAGAATGCTGACCTTCTTCTCAAGCCAACCACCCCGGATCGGGGCTGAGGGGGGAGGGGACATTGTCCCCTAACCCCTGAGCTCCGGTTCGGGATGGGTTTTTTTAACAACCTGCCTCATCCCCACCCATACCTTCCTCACATCCCTTTTCCTCTCCTCTTCACAACCTATATTTTTTACGCCGTGTCCAAGGTGGAGCCGCCATGCCGATGGACTGCCAGGCCACCAGGCGGGAGGGGTGGTCCCGAATGGCGGCGCCTGGCTCTGCCGGGCTTGTAAGCACCTCTCGCAGTGCGGGCTACTGCGAGGGGTGATGAGCTATTGCGTCCCGTGGCAAAAATAGGGTCACCATGCCCATAGATGAACAACAAAAAAAAAACCCAAACCCCTTTAACTCCCCCTTGCTCATCGACGGAGCCGCCCTTGGGCAGCTCCACCGAAAAAATGGAGGTCCCCCCCTTGTGCTTGGAAAGGGGACCCTCCATATTTCTCTAACCGGAGAGGAGGCTTACTCCTCTCCTTCGCCTACGGATGCAGGGGACTCCCCCTCACCCCCTTCTCTGGAGGTGCTTTCGGGCACCTCCCTTTTCCCAGCAAAAGTCCCATCTTTTCTTTTCAAGGGGACTGCCAAGAAAGCCAGCAGGCAGCCCTTAGCCAGCCGCTTCCCATCAAAGCGGCTCGGTAGGGCAAACCCCCTTAGGGGGGAGAGGGAAGCCAGGCCCCTTCGGTCGCTTCCCTCAAAAGACCTGCTGGCAAGAATTTTAAACCTTGCCGGGGTCAAGGCCTGTGCCTCCCCATACAAGACTGGCGACACTGCCAAGGGGACCTGCGATGTCCTGGGAGGGGATGGCCAATTGGAGGCCCCTCCTGTGATAGACATGGTCCTTGAGGAGACCCAGCCCCAGATGGTAGGGCCTTCCATGGGGGGGAATTCGGGCTCGGCGCCAAGCACCGAACCCGAATCCGCCCCTATGCAAGGTCCTTCTCAAATGGCTGAGGGCTCCGAGGCAGTAGAAGGAGGGGAGGGATCTCCTCCGACAGGTGCCCCTACGACAACCAGGACCTTCTCCATTTCGGAGAGGGACCTGGCTGAGGCTGGTCCATCTGGCCTGGGGACTTCTGCCGGTGGAGGTGAAAAGCGGGTTCATTCCCCGCCCTCCTCTCCGAAAAAGAAAAAGACTAAAAAGACCAAAAAGAGTCGGGGCTCCTCTCCATCCGCGGGGGCTGCGGGGACGGATGGGTCTGCTGCCACTCTGGCAAGCGAACAAGCCAAGATCGGCACATCCGCCCCCTCTGCCCCCCCGGTTGCGGAGCCCCTGACAAAGAAGACTACTACCAAGAGTGCACAGGGCGGAGCCTCGATGACATCGGGGCCCCTGATTCAGAGGTTACCTGGCGTTTTCGAGCCCGCTGGCTTCAAACGCTTCCTCGTTATTCGCTCTACTGATGGCACCATGTTGTCCAAGGGCAACATGATCCATCAGCGGAGAGGATTAGCTAGTGCAATTTGTAGAGAGCCGAAGGTAACCCGTTTCTCGGACGGGAGCCTTCTGGCGAATGCGGCGAATCCCGCCGAGGCGGCCAGGATTAGTGCTCTTCGGACACTTCATGGCACCCCGGTGAGTGTGACGCCGCACTCTACCATGAACTTTGTGAAAGGAGTAGTTTATGCGAGGGAACTCGTTGACTACTCCATTGAAGACATCACCTTAGAGCTGGCCGACCATGGAGCGGTCAAGGTCGAACGTGTGATGAGAAAAAAGGGAGGGGCCTCGAGACCCACCCCTACACTCTTCGTCACGTTCGACTGTGACAAGCTCCCTGAGTCGGTGCGTGCCGGTTGTTACCGCTACCGCGTGAAGGCATTCGTGCCACTGCCGCAGGGGTGCTATTACTGTCACCGCTTCGGCCATACGAATCGCTCATCTAGACGTGCAAAGTCGGGGTCACCCGAAGTCTGTGTAAATTGCTCCAAGGTCGCACACGATAAGTCCAAATCGTGTGTGGCCAAGTGTGTCAATTGCGGAGAGCCGCACCCTGCTTCTTCGAAGCAATGTGGTGCATATCTCCTTGAGAAAGAAATCCTGGCCGTTCAGGCCCAGGATCGACTCTCATTCCGCGAGGCTTAGGACTTGGTCCTGGCGCGCCCGGCTCTGCCTGGGACGTCATATGCCTCAATAGTTAGGAAGGCACCCTCTGCTCCTGGCCCATCCAGGCCAACGAGCACGGTTGTTTCCGCGCCCATTCGGAGCCCTTCTGCGGGCTCTACCCAACCCGGGCGCTCCCCTGGTAAAGCTGGCGGCAAAAAGGGCTCATACCCTGCCCCGGCTAAAACCAGGGCTCCCCCCTCTTCCCCCAGCGTGACCGTTTCCCGTAAGGCGAAACGGCCACGCGCCTCCACCGAGTCGTTAGACTCACAGGAGGCAACACCCCTGAAGATGGTCGCTAGGCCATCTTCCGGGGTTCCTAAAGCTGTTCCCCGAAAGGAGGACAGCAACAAAGGAGCTTCGGAACCTTCGCCCACGTCCCGAGGTGGAGCGAGTGGCTCGGAGACGGTGGTTCCTCGAAAAGAGGGCCCCCCGCCTCCGAAGCCGCAACGCCCGCCTAAGGTTTCGAGGCGGAGGGAGGAAAAGACTCGCATGGCGAGCCCAACCTCCCCCAATAAGTCCTCGAAGGCGACAGCGCTTTGTCCGGCCAACAGCGCCCGGGGTTCTGCCCCCGGGAAGCGTACGGCCATTCCCGTGAGGGTCTTCAATTCGAGGAGGGCCCCCGCGTCTCCTCCGAGCTAGGCCTGGAGGGCATATTCCTTCAATGGAATTGCCGTGGACTCCGGGCCAACTGGGAGGAGCTGCGGAGGCTCGTCTCGTCCGGTTCCCCGTTAGCTATCTTTTTGCAGGAGACCATGCTAGGTGCGTGCCCTCTCCCTGCCCTCCCGGGGTATAAGGGTCTTGCGACCCCACCACCTCAGGATGGCCGGGCTAGGGGATGCGCAGTTTACACCCGGCATGATGTCTCCGTTCTTCCTTTCTCTTTAGATACCTCCTTTCAGGCAGTGGCTGTGCAGCTGCACCTGGATAGGAGGTATACTATCATTTCTGCGTACATTCCACCGTCAGCTGACTTCGACGCGGGGGACTTCCGCCGCGTCGTTGCACGGTTGCCGAGGCCCTATCTCTTGCTTGGAGATCTGAACGGCAGGCATCCTCTCTGGGGAGATTACTCCATAAATCCCAGGGGACAAGTCCTTGCCGATCTGATCGAAGAGCTTAAGATGGATGTCCTAAACGTGGATGAGTTTACGCATCACTGTCCGAGAACCGCTTCATTTTCTTGCCTTGACCTATCTTTGTGCTCTTCGGATGCACAGCCTGATTTTGATTGGGGGGTGGTCGATGACCTCCATGGTAGTGATCACTTTCCCATTCAAATATCATTTTCAGGGCAACTGCCGCCTGAGAGACCACCTCGGTGGTGCTTGGCGCGGGCGCGGTGGCCTGCATTTCAGGAAATGACTGAATTCTCTATCTCAGTCGAGGAGTTTAGGTCGGTAGATGATGCCGTTGAGTTCTTCTCCGGCAACCTCATCGCCGCGGGCCTGACTACTATTCCTAGGACGTCTGGCCGTTTTGCACGCCGACCACTCCCATGGTGGTCGGCCGAGTGTGAGACGGCCCTCAAACAGAAGCGTTATGCCTACATGCGCTATAAGCGCCGCCCGAACGATTTCACTGTCGCTGAATTTCGTCGGGCTAGGGCTAGGTTCCGGTATATTTGGAAGCACGCCCGCCGTTCTTCTTGGCAGGCATACGTGTCTTCACTTAACGGGAAGACCCCTTTAGCTGAGGTGTGGAAGCGAGTCAAAAGGATTCGGGGCAAGTTCTCGCAGGACCCCCCTCCCGTTCTCCAGGAGAATGGGACCGCAATCTCGGACCCCGCGTCCGTGGCGGAATCCTTAGCGACCGCTTTTTCCGCATTCTCTAGCCGTGATGCTGCTCCGCCAGCATTCAATGCACGTCGTGATGTCGCGGAAGGCCGCCGGCTGGACTTTACCTCTAGAGGCGGAGAACCCTTCAACGACAAGTTTACTGTGAGTGAGTTGCGCTCCGCTCTCGCTTCGTGCGCGGACACCGCCCATGGTCCGGACGATGTCCCGTACGCCATGCTTCGACACCTGGGTGAGCGAGGCATGGCCTTTCTGTTAGATTTGTTCAACAGGATCTGGGTGGAAGGTCTTCTCCCAGACTCCTGGCGAATCGCTACTGTGCTCGCCTTTCGCAAGCCGGGGAGAGATCACTCTACTCCGACCGGTTTCCGCCCAATCTCTCTAACCTCTTGCGTGTGCAAGTTGATGGAGAAATTGGTAAATGTTAGATTAGCCTATTTCCTGGACAGCGGAGGCCATCTGTCTTCTGCACAGTGCGGCTTCCGTAAGTTCCACTCCACGTCGGATGCTCTGCTCCGACTGGAAAATGCCGTCTGCAAGGCTTTCCTTCGTAGACAGCACTACGCCACGGTGTTTTTTGATCTGGAGAAGGCCTATGATACCGCATGGCGATACGGTATCATGGAGACTCTCCACACGATGGGGGCGAGGGGACGCCTCCCAATGTTTATATCTGAATTTTTGCGAGATCGTCGATTCCGCGTACGGGTGGGGGTAGCCCTCTCCGGCCCAAAGGAGCAGGAAGAGGGTGTCCCGCAAGGAAGTGTCCTCAGTGTCACACTCTTTGCCCTGAGCATCAACGGCATCACCTCGGTGCTGCCGGAAGATGTTCTCGCTACGCTCTACGTGGACGACCTTTCGATCTCTTTTGGCGCGGCCCAGATGCCAACTCTGGAGCGCCGACTCCAACAGGCATTGAACCGCGTCTCTCGCTATGCCGAAGCGCACAGGTTTCGGTTTTCTTTGGCCAAGACTAAGGTGGTGCACTTCTGCCGCCACCCACGGCTTCACCCCGACCCAGATTTGTTTCTTAATGGGGTGCGCCTGGATGTGGTTGAGTCGCACCGTTTCCTTGGTCTTGTATTCGACCGACGCCTCACCTGGGAGGCTCACATTCGCAGCCTTAGGCTCTCTTGTACCCGCGCCATGGATATTCTCCGTTCCGTGACGTTCAGCGCTTGGGGCGCTGATAGGGCTACCGCCTTACTTTTTTATCGATCCTTTGTTCACTCGAAGCTCGACTACGGAGTCGAGTTTTATGCATCCGCAGCCGAGCGTTTATTGCGGAAGGTGGATTCGATCCACCACACCGGCCTTCGCCTTGCGACCGGTGCATTACGCACTTCCCCCATTGAGAGCCTGTTGGTCGATGCTGGGGAGATGCCACTCGCTCTGCGCCGCGTGCAGTGCATCACTCGCCTGTACGCGCGAGCCCGGCGCCTCCCTCAGTCGCCAACAGCTCTCACTGCATCCGCAGCTGATCTCGATGGTGCCTATGCCACCGAGAGACGCCAGTCATACCCTAAGCCCTTTGGGTTTAGGGCCAGGAAACTCCTTCGAGAGGTAGATATAGCTCTCGGGCCGGTGGCGCCCCTGGTTCTTCCCAGGACGCCACCCTGGAGGGTACCACATTTGGCTATTTGTCGCCACGCCTCTGCTCCCAAAGCTTGTACTGCGCCGGGAGTATTGCGTTCGACCTTTTTGGAGCACACATCGTGTCACGCTGGTACCGTGCCAGTGTATACGGATGGCTCCAAGTCCCAATAGGGGGTCGGCTTCCACGCCGTATCCCCTCTGTTTGAAGTCAGCGGGGCTCTACCAGGCGCTGCGTCTGTCTTCACGGCCGAGCTGGTGGCAATACACCACTCGGTACGGGAGATTACGCGACGTGCCCGGTTCGGAGACCGGATTGTGATTTATAGCGACTCACAAAGCGCCCTGAGTGCTCTCGGGGCATTGGAATCTCCGCATCCCCTGGTTCGCGAAATCCGTGACGCCACGGTTTTGGCGAGCCGGGCAGATGTCGAGATTATCTTCTGCTGGGTTCCTGGACATGTAGGAATTGCGGGGAATGAGCGCGCCGATGAGGGCGCCAAAGAGTCCGCGAGGACTCTGCGACCGGACCAGCGTTTCGCTCTTCCTCACACTGACTACATGGCAGGAATACGGGCAGCTCTTCGGACTGCTTGGCAAAGAAGATGGGAGACGGTCGAGGGGAACTTAAAGTTGCGTGCCATTGCGCGGCGACTGTTCCCATGGACCTATCCCCCAATGCCGCGGCGGCTTCAGGTTGCTTTCTGTCGTCTTCGAATCGGACACACTCGTGTGACGCATCGTTACTTGGTGGAGCGCTCGCATGTGCCCTATTGCAACGACTGCGTCGTCCCCCAGACTGTTCGGCATATTCTTGTCGAATGTCCCAGTCTGGGTGATCTTCGCGCACGATACCTGTCTCGGTACCGGGATGGGCGGGGTCGCTACCGCCTGTCCCTTGTACTCGGGACGAGTGCGTGCACCATGACTGGTGGACTTATTGACTTTTGGGGGGAGGCCGGCCTTCTCCCCTTTATTTAAGGTTCCTTTTTTTTGTTATTGTTTTGTTTTAGGTTGCACTCTCCTGCACCGGGGTGAGGGGGACCTCCCCCCGCTGCCGGAGATTGCTTCGATTGTTAAGTTTTTCCAATTTATATTGATTGTTAAGTTTTCATATTTTAACTTTAAAGTAGCCTAATTCTAGGCTGTCGTGTTTTTCGGCGACTTATGCCCAAGTGGGTAGTTGCCAGATGGGCTCTATAAAAAAAAAAAAAAAAATTCCTTTCTCTGTAGATACCTCCTTTCAGGCAGTGGCTGTGCAGCTGCACCTGAATAGGAGGTATACTCTGATTTCTGCGTGCATTCCACCGTCAGCTGACATCGACGCGGAGGACTTCCGCTGCGTCGTGGCACTGTTGCTTGGAGATCTGAACGGCAGGCATCCTCTCTGGGGAGATTACTCCATAAATCCCTGTGGACAAGTCCTTGCCGATCTGATCGAAGAGCTTGAGATGGGTGTCCTAAACGTGGATGAGTTTACGCATCACTGTCCGAGAACCGCTTCATTTTCTTGCCTTGACCTATCTTTGTGCTCTTCGGATGCACAGCCTGATTTTGATTGGGGGGTGGTCGATGACCTCCATGGTAGTGATCACTTTCCCATTCAAATATCATTTTCAGGGCAACTGCCGCCTGAGAGACCACCTCGGTGGTGCTTGGCGCGGGCGCGGTGGCCTGCATTTCAGGAAATGACTGAATTCTCTATCTCGGTCGAGGAGTTTAGGTCGGTAGATGAGGTCGTTGAGTTCTTCTCCGGCAACCTCATCGCCGTGGGCTTGACTACTATTCCTAGGACGTCTGCTCGTTTTGCACGCCGACCACTCCCATGGTGGTCGGCTGAGTGTGAGACGGCCCTGAAACAGAAGCGTTATGCCTGCATGCGCTATAAGCGCCGCCCGAACGATTTCACTATCGTGAATTTCGTCGGGCTAGGGCTAGGTTCCGGTATATTTGGAAGCACGCCCGCCGCTCTTCTTGGCGGGCATACGTGTCTTCACTTAACGGGAAGACCCCTTTAGCTGAGGTTTGGAAGCGAGTCAAAAGGATTCGGGGCAAGTTCTCGCAGGACCCCCCTCCCGTTCTCCAGGAGAATGGGATCGCAATCTCGGACACCGCGTCCATAGCGAAATCCTTAGCGACCGCTTTTTCCGCATTCTCTAGCCGTGATGCTGCTCCGCCAGCATTTAATGCACGTCGTGATGTCGCGGAAGGCTGCCAGCTGGACTTTAACTCCAGAGGCGGAGAACCCTTCAACGACAAGCTTACTGTGAGTGAGTTGCGTTCCGCTCTCGCTTCGTGCGCGGACACCGCCCATGGTCCAGACGATGTCTCGTACGCCATGCCTCGACACCTGGGTGAGCGAGGCATGGCCTTTCTGTTAGATTTGTTCAACAGGATCTGGGTGGAAGGTCTTCTCCCAGACTCCTGGCGAATCGCTACTGTGATCGCCTTTCGTAAGCCGGGGAGAGATAATTCTACTCCGACCGGTTTCCTCCCAATCTCTCTAACCTCTTGCGTGGCAAGTTGATGGAGAAATTGGTAAATGTTAGATTAGCCTTTTTCCTGGACAGCGGAGGCCATCTGTCCTTCACACAGTGCGGCTTCCGCAAGTTCCACTCCACGTCGGATGCTCTGTTCCGACTGGAAAATGCCGTCTGCGAGGCTTTTCTTCGTAGACAGCTCTACGCCACAGTGTTTTTTCGATCTGAAGAAGGCCTATGATACCGCATAGTGATACGGTATCATAGAGACTCTCCACTCGATGGGGGCGAGGGGACGCCTCCCAATGTTTATATCTGAATTTTTGTGAGATCGTCGATTCTGCGTACGGGTGGGGGGAGCCCTCTCCAGGCCGAAAGTAGCAGGAAGAGGGTGTCCAGCAGGGAAGTGTCCTCAGTGTCACACTCTATGCTCTGAGCATCAACGGCATCGACTCGGTGCTGCCGGAAGATGTTCTCGCTACGTTCTACGTGGACGACCTTTCGATCTCTTTTGGCGCGGCCCAGATGCCAACTCTGGAGCGTCGACTCAAACAGGCATTGAACCGCGTCTCTCGCTATGCCGAAGTGCACAGGTTTCGGTTTACTTTGGCCAAGACTAAGGTGGTGAACTTCTGCCGCCATCCACGGCTTCACCTCGACCTAGATTTGTTTCTTAATGGGGTGCGCCTGGATGTGGTGGAATCACACCGTTTCTTTGGTCTTGTATTCGTCCGACGCCTCACCTGGGAGGTTCCTATTCGCAGCGTTAGGGTCTCTTGTACCCGCGCCATGGACATTCTCATTTCCGTGACGTTCAGCGCTTGGGGTGCTGATAGGGCTACTGCCCTACTATTTATCGAACCTTTGTTCGTTCGAAGCTCGACTACGGATGCGAGTTTTATGCATCCGCAGCCGAGCGTTTATTGCGGAAGGTGGATTCGATCCACCACACCGGCCTTCGCCTTGCGACCGGTGCCTTCCGCACTTCCCCTATTGAGTCCCTGTTTTCGATTCTGGCGAGATTTTACTCGCTCTGCGCCGCGTGCAGTGCATCACTCGCCTGTACGCGCGAGCCCGGCGCCTCCCTCCGTCGCCAACAGCTGTTACTGCATCCGCAGCTGATCTCGATGGTGCCTATGCCGCCGAGAGACGCCAGTCATACCTTATGCCCTTTGGGTTTACGGCAAGTAAACTCCTTCGAGAGGTAGATATAGCTCCCGGGCCGGTGGCGCACTGGTTCTTCCCAGGACGCCACCCTGGAGGGTACCACATTTAGCTATTTGTCGCCACGCCTCTGCTCCTAAAGCTTGTACTGCGCCGGGAGTATTGCGTTCGACCTTTTTGGAGCACACCTCGTGTCACCCTGGAACTGTGCCAGTGTATACGGATGGCTCCAAGTCCCGAGAGGGGGTCGGCTTCTACGCTGTTTCCTCTCTGTTTGAAGTCAGCGGGGCTCTACCAGGCGCTGCGTCTGTCTTCACGGCCGAGCTGGTGGCAATACACCACTCGGTACGGGAGATTACTCGACGTGCCCGGTTCGGAGACCGGATTGTGATCTAAAGCGACTCACAAAGCGCTCTGAGTGCTCTCGGGGCATTGGAATCTCCGCATCCCCTGGTTCGCGATATCCGTGACACCATGGTTTTGGCGAGCCTGGCAGATGTCGAGATTATCTTTTGCTGGGTTCCTGGACATGTAGGAATTGCGGGGAATGAGCGCGCCTAAAGAGTCCGCGAGGACTCTGCGACCGGACCAGCGTTTCGCTCTTCCTCACACCGACTACATGGCAGGAATACGGGCAGCTCTTCGGACTGCTTGGCAAAGAAGATGGGAGACGGTCGAGGGGAACTTAAAGTTGCGTGCCATTGCGCCGCGACTGTTCCCATGGACCTATCTTACAAATGCTGCGGCGGCTTCATGTTGCTTTCTGTCGTCTTCGAATCGGGCACACTGTGACGCATCGCTATTTGATGGAACGCTCGCCTGCGCCCTATTGCAACGACTGCGTGGTCCCCCAGACTGTTGGGCACATTCTTGTCGAATGTCCCAGTCTGGGTGGTCTTCGCGCACGACACCTGTCCCGGTACCGGGATGGGCGGGGTCACTACCGCCGGTCCCTTGTACTCACGACGAGTGCGTGCACTTTGACTGGTGGACTTGTTGACTTTTATGGGGAGGCCGGCCTTCTCCCTTTTATTTAACCAGGTTTAATTGTTGTTGTTGTTGTTTTTGTTATTCCTTTGTTATTGTTAGTGTTATTTCTTTTTATTGTTGTTTCTTGTTCAATTTTTTAATGTAGCCTAGAACTAGGCTGTTTGTTTACGGTGACTTATGCCTAAGTCGGCCTTCGCCAGATAGCCCCTTAAATATAAAAAAAAATGCATTGAGGACATCACCCTAGAGCTGGCCGACCATGGGGCGGTCAAGTTCGAACGTGTGATGAGAAAACAGGGAGGGGCCTCAAGACCCACCCCTACACTCTTCGTCACGTTCGACTGTGACAAGCTCCCTGAGTCGGTGCGTGCCGGTTGGTACCGCTACCGCGTAAAGGCATTCGTGCCACTGCCGCGGCGGTGCTATTACTGTCACCGCTTCGGGTATACGAATCGCTAATGTAGATGTGCAAAGTCAAGGGCACCCGAAGTCTGTGTAAACTGCTTTAAGGTCGCACACGATAAGTCCAAATCGTGTGTGGCCAAGTGTGTCAATTGCGGAGAGCCGCACCCTGCTTCTTCGAAGCAATGTGGTGCATATCTCCTTGAGAAAGAAATCCTGGCCGTTCAGGCCCAGGATCGACTCTCATTCCGCGAGGCTTAGGACTTGGTCCTGGCGCGCCCTGCTCTGCCTAAGAAGTCATTTGCCTCAATAGTTAGAAAGGCGCCCTCTGCTCCTGGCCCATCCAGGCCAACGAGCACGGTTGTTTCCGCGCCCATTCGGAGCCCTTCTCCGGGCTCTACCCAACCCGGGCTCTCCTCTGGTATGCTGGCGGCAAAAAGGGTTCCTACCCAGCCCCGGCTAAAACAAGGGCTCTTCCCTATTCCCCCAGCGTGACCGTTTCCCGTAAGGCGAAACGGCCACGCGCCTCCACCGAGCCGTTATACTCACAGGAGCAACACCTCCGAAGATGGTCGCTAGGCCATCTTCCGGAGTTCCTAAAGCTGTTCCCCGAAAGGAGGACAGCAACAAAGGAGCCTCGGCTCCTTCGCCACGCCCCGGGGTGTGGCGAGTGGCTCAGAGACGGTGGTTCCTCGAAAAGAGGGCCCCCGGCCTCTGAAGCGACAACGCCCGCCTAAGGTTTCGAGGCGGAGGGAGGAAAAGACTCTCATGACGAGCCTAACCTCCCCCAATTAGTCCTCGAAGGCAACAGCGACTTCAGCGCTTTTTCCGGCCAACAGCGCCTCGGGGTTCTGCCCCCGGGAAGTGTACGGCAAATCCCGTGAGGGTCTTCAGTTCGAGGAGAATCCCAGCGTCTCCTCCGAGCTAGGCCTGGAGGGCATATTCCTTCAATGGAATTGCCGTGCATTCGGGGCCAACTGGGAGGACTGCGGAGGCTCGTCTCGTCCCGTTCCCCGTTTCTATCTTTTTGCAGGAGACCATGCTAGGCACGTGCCCCCTGCCCGCGTTCCCGGGGTATAAGGGTCTTGCGACCCCACCACCGCGGGATTGCCGGGCTGGGGGATGCGCGGTTTACACCCGGCATGATGTCTCCGTTCTTCCTTTCTCTTTAGATACTCCATTCAAGGCAGTGACTGTGCAGCTGCACCTGGATAGGAGGTATACTATCATTTCTGCGTACATTCCACCGTCAGCTGACTTCAACGCGGGGGACGTGGGCTGTGGCGAAGGAGCCGAGGCTCCTTTGCTGTATCCTCTCTGGGGAGATTACTCCATAAATTTCAGGGGACAAGTCCTTGCCGATCTTATCGAAGAGCTCGAGATGGGTGTCCTAAACGTGGATGAGTTTACGCATCACTGTCCGAGAACCGCTTTATTTTCTTGCCTTGACCTATCTTTGTGCTCTGCGGATGCACATCCTGATTTTGATTGGGGGGTGGTCGATGACCTCCATGGTAGTGATCACTTTCCCTTTCAAATATCATTTTTAGGGCAACTGCCGCCTGAGAGACCACCTCGGTGGTGCTTGGCGCGGGCGCGGTGGCCTGCATTTCAGGAAATGACTGAATTCTCTATCTCAGTCGAGGAGTTTAGGTCGGTAGATGAGGCCGTTGAGTTCTTCTCCGGCAACCTCATCGCCGTGGGCCTGACTAGTATTCCTAGGACGTCTGGCCGTTTGGCACGCCGACCACTCCCATGGTGGTCAGCCGAGTGTGAGACGGCCCTGAAACAGAAGCGTTATGCCTACATGCGCTATAAGCGCCGCCCGAACGATTTCACTGTCGCTGAATTTCGTCGGGCCAGGGCTAGGTTCCGGTATATTTGTAAGCACGCCCTCTGCTCTTCTTGGTGGGCATACGTGTCTTCACTTAACGGGTAGACCCTTTTAGCTGAGGTGTGGAAGCGAGTCAAAAGGATTCGAGGCAAGTTCTCGCAGGACCCCCCTCCCGTTCTCCAGGAGAATGGGACCGTAATCTCGGACCCCGCCTCCGTGGCGGAATCCTTAGCGACCGCTTTTTCCGCATTCTCTAGCCGTGATGCTGCTCCGCCAGCATTCAATGCACGTCGTGATGTCGCGGAGGAACGCCGGCTGAGCTTTACCTCCAGAGGCGGAGAACCCTTCAACGACAAGTTTACTGTGAGTGAGTTGCGTTCCACTCTCGCTTCGTGCGCGGACACCGCCCATTGTCCGGACGATGTCGCGTACGCCATGCCTCGACACCTGGGTGAGCGAGTCATGGCCTTTCTGTTAGATTTGTTCAACAGGATCTGGGTGGAGGGTCTTCTCCCAGACTCCTGGCGAATCGCTACTGTGCTCGCCTTTTTCAAACCGGGGAGAGATCACTCTACTCCGACCGGTTTCCGCCCAATCTCTCTGACCTCTTGCGTGTGCAAGTTGCTGGAGAAATTGGTAAATGTTAGATTAGCCTTTTTTTGGACAGCGGATGCCATCTGTCTTCCGCATAGTGCGGCTTCCGCAAGTTCCACTCCACGTCGGATGCTCTGCTCCGACCGGAAAATGCCATCTGCGAGGCTTTCCTTTGTAGACAGCACTACGCCACGGTGTTTTTCGATCTGGAGAAAGCCTATGATACCGCATGGCGATACGGTATCAGGGAGACTCTTAACACGATGGGGGCGAGGGGACGCCTCCCGATGTTTATATCTGAATTTTTGAGAGATCGTCGATTCCGCGTACGGGTGGGGGGGAGCCCTCTCCGGCCCAAAGGAGCAGGAAGAGGGTGTACAACAGGTAAGTGTCCTCAGTGTCACACTCTTTGCCCTGAGCATCAACGGCATCACCTCGGTGCTGCCGAAAGACGTTCTCGCTACGCTCTATGTCGACGACCTTTCGATCTCTCTTGGCGTGGCCCAGATTCCAACTCTGGAGCGTCGACTCAAACAGGCATTGAACCGCGTCTCTCGCTATGCCGAAGCGCACAGGTTTCGGTTTACTTTGGCCAAGACTAAGGTGGTGCACTTCTGCCGCCATCCACGGCTTCACCTCGACCTAGATTTGTTTCTTAATGGGGTGCGCCTGGATGTGGTTGAGTCGCACCGATTCCTTGGTCTTGTATTCGACCGACGCCTCACCTGGGAGGCTCATATTCGCAGCCTTAGGGTCTCTTGTACCCGCGCCATGGACATTCTCCGTTCCGTAACGTTCAGCGCTTGAGGCGCTGATAGGGCTACTGCCTTACTTTTTTATCGACCCTTTGTTCGCTGAAGCTCGACTACGGATGCGAGTTTTATGCATCCGCAGCCGAGCGTTTATTGCGGAAGGTGGATTCGATCCACCACACCGGCCTTCGCCTTGCGACCGGTGCATTACGCACTTCCCCCATTGAGAGCCTGTTGGTCGATGCTGGGAAGAATTCACTCGCTCTGCGCCGCGTGCAGTGTATCACTCGCCTGTACGCGTGAGCCCGGCGCCTTCCTCAGTCACCAACAGCTGTCACTGCATCCGCAGCTGATCTCGATGGTGCCTATGCCGCCGAGAGACTCCAGTCATACCCTAAACTCAAAGGGTTTAGGGCTAGGAAACTCCTTCAAAAGGTAGATATAGCTCTTGGGCCGGTGGCGCCCCCTGGTTCTGCCCAGGACGCCACCCTGGAGGGTACCACATTTGGCTATTTGTCGCCACGCCTCTGCTCCCAAAGCTTATACTGCGCCGGGAGTATTGCGTTCGACCTTTTTGGAGCACACATCATGTCATGCTGGAACTGTGCCAGTGTATACGGATGGCTCCAAGTCCCAAGAGGGGGTTGGCTCCCACGCCTATCCCCTCTGTTTGAAGTCAGCGGGGTTCTATCAGGCGCTGCGTCTGTCTTCACGGCAATGCTGGTGACAATACACCACTCGGTACGGGAGATTATGCGACTTTTCCGGTTCGGAGACCGGATTGTGATCTATAGCGACTCACAAAGTGCCCTGAGTGCTCTCGGGGCATTGGAATCTCCGCATCCCCTGGTTCGTGATATCCGTGACGCCACGGTTTTGGCGAGCCGGGCAGATGTCGAGATTATCTTCTGCTGGGTTCCTGGACATGTAGGAATTGCGAGGAATGAGCGCGCTGATGATTGTTAATTTTTTCCAATTTGTATTATTGTTAAGTTTTTATATTTTTACTTTAAAGTAGCCTAGTTCTAGACTTTCGTGTTTTTCGGCGACTTATGCCCAAGTGGGTAGTTGCCAGAGGGGCTTTATAAAAAAAAAAAAAAAAATCTCGATTAAGATTACCTGGGCTTTTCTTTCTAGTTTGAGATTAATTGGGCCTTTTCTTCATAGATCTAGATTACCTGGACTTTTCTTTATAGATTGAGATTATCTGGGCTTTTTTATATAGATTGAGATTATTTGGGCTTTTTCGTTCTAGATCGAGATTACCTGGGCTTTTCATTCTAGATATTACCTTTGGTTTTCTTTTTATATTGAAATAACTCTGGTTTTTCTTTCTAGATCAAGATTACCCCGTAAGGGGCGCGGCGATTTCCCATCCTGGCCGCCGTGCTGACGGGATTCAGCGCACCGTCCAGCCCCAGCTTAGCCTCCTTCTTCCTTCAGATAGCCTGCATTTCTCCCTCACTTCCACTACAACCTCTCCCACAACTTTCTCTGGTCAGCATCTAATTTCACAGGGTAGATGCTGACCTTCTTCTCAGCCAACCGTCCTGGATTGGGGCTGAAGGGAGAGGGGACAATGTTCCCTAACCCCTGAGCTCCGGTCTGGGGTGGTTAGTTTTAAACAACCTGCCCTATTCCCATCCATATCTTCCTCACATCCCTTTTCCTCTCCTATTCACATTCTACCAATTTTACGCCGTGTCCAAGGTGGAGCCGCCATGCCGATGGACTGCCAGGCCACCAGGCGGGAGAGGTGATCCCAAATGGCGGCGCCAGGCTCTGCCACGCCTGTAAGCACCTCTTGCAGTGCGGGCTACTGCGAAAGGTGATGCGCGATTGCGTCCCGTGATACAAATAGGGTCACCATGCCCAATGATGAAAATAAAAAAAACAACCCTCAACTCCCCCTGTATCATCAACGGAGCCGCCCTCGGGCAGCTCCACCGAAAAGATGGAGGTCCATTCCCCCTGTGCTTGCGCAGGGGTCCCTCCATATCTCTCTAACCGTAGAGGAGGCTTACTCCTCTCCTTTGCCTACGGGTGTAGGAGCGTCCACCTCACCCCCTTCTCTGGAGGTGCTTTCGGGCACCTCCCTTTTTCCACGGGCAGTCCCCTCTGTTCTTTCCAAGGGGACTGCCAAGAAAGGCAGCCTTTAGCCAGCCGCTCCACATCGAAGTGGCTCGGTAGGGCCAACCCCCTTAGGGGGGAGAGGGAAGCCAGGCCCCTTCGGTCGCTTCCCTCAAAAGACCTGCTGGTAAGAATATTGAACCTTGCCGGGGTCAAGGCCTGTGCCTCCCCGCACAAGACTAGTGACGATACTGCCAACGGGACCTGCGATGTCTTGGGGGGGGGATGACCAACTGGAGGCCTCCCCTGAGGTAAACAAACATGGTTCTTGAGGCAACCTAGCCTCAGACGGTAGGGCCTTTCATGGGGGGGGATCCTGGCTCGGTGCCAAGCACCGAACCCGAGTCCGCCCCTATGCAAGGTCCTCCTCAAACGGCTAGGGTTTTCGAGGCAGTACAAGGAGGGAAGGGATCTCATCCGACCGGTGCCCCTACGACTACCAGGACCTTTTTCATTTCGGAGAAGGACCTGGCTGAGGCCGGTCCATCTGGCCTGGGGGCTCTTTCCGGCGGAGGTGAGAAGCGGGTTCATTCCCCGCCCTCCTCTCCAAAAAAGACAAAGAATACTCAGAGCTCCTCTCCATCCGTGGGGGCTACGGGGACGGGTGGGTCTGCTGCCACTTTAGCAAGCGACCAAGCCAAGATCGGCACATCCGGCCCATCTGCCCTTCCCGGTTGCGGAGCCTCGATGACATCGGGGCCCCTGGCCGGGAGGTTATCTGGCGTTTTCGAGCCCGCTGGCTTCAAACGCTTCGTTATTCGATCCACTGATAGCGCCATGTTCGCCAAGGGCAGCATGATCCATCAGAGAGGAAAGGGTTAGCTAGTGCAATTGGTAGAGAGCCGAAGGTGACCCGTTTCTCACACGGGAGCCTTCTGACGAATGCGGTGAATCCCGCCGAGGTGGCCAAGATAAGTGCTCTCCGGACAGTTAATGGCACCACGGTGAGTGTGACGCCGCACTCTACCATGAACTTTGTCAAAGGATTAGTTTATGCGAGGTAACTCGTTGACTACCCCATAGAGGACATTGTAGCGGTGGGATCGCGAGTCCCCAGCCAAAAGTTCCCGCCGCCCTGACAAGGTCCGCTCGGTGGTTCAAGAAGAGGGATTAATGAGGAGAGGAGTATTTTCTATTTTTAATTTACACACACAAAAAAATAGAAATTAACCACAACCCCGGAAAACAAAAATGTAAATTTACCCAATTACCAAAATATTAACTGTTTTTAACCACAACCAAAAGATATATATATATATATATATATATATATATATATATATATATATATATATATATATATATATATATATATATATATATAGTGGGCCTTACAACTTTACCCTGGCCACACACACGCAAATAAGGAAATGTTTAGGGCTTCACAACCAGATTGCCCAGTGCCACCATGTGAGTCTGTCCAACTTTCTTCAGCTCTGGGAGCGCTATTACCGGTATGGGAGGGGGGGGGAGGGAGGCGGGCCCGCTTTCTTGAGGAAAGAGAGGTTCCTTTTTCTTAAGGGACTGGGAGTCCAGCTCCAGCCAAGGCGAATGATCCGCACTCAAGGATGGGGAAGTGGTGGTTCCAGTCAGGCTCCAATCGATGCGTTCCTTTACTGCCACACGAGAGTCAAGATTGGCTTCAGCCGTCTCCGAAAGCCAGATGTCGGCGACAATTGGTACCACAGAACTGAAAAAGAGAAGGCACATTCAGTCACCTCTTCACTGCCACACTCAAACATCTTTACTCCTAACACATTCAACCATATCCACTCTCACACAATTTTCACTCACCTATCCTCCGTCTAGGCGGCTCTTCCTTCCTCAGTCACAAACTTTACTTCTAAACTTTTACCTAACACGTTATAGTTATGCTGAAAGAATCCGCCTAAAAAGAAAACAGGAGATGAATTTGGGAGCACGATAGAGATGCATCGAGTCCCCCCACCTAAGCAAAGACGGTGATCACACGATCCACACACACACACCACACACACACACACACACACACACACACACACACACATTCTGCAAAAGAAGAAAGAGATTAGACATAGGGGAGGGGAGGGGGGCAACCAAACTACTACATCCCTCCCAGCTAAATTCGCCTCACTTCACCATGTCTCAATCCCCATCTTCATTCATTCACAATGCTTTCGACATCACCAAGTCATATTCTTTCACTCTGCCTCTCCTCCTAGTCACAGGTCCATCAACTGTCTCTGTCATCTGTCGTAATGTCTCCTCATGTCTGTCCATGGCCCCTTCTATATGTATTCCATCCACACACACATCCGACATTCCCTGACCAATCCCACTCAAATCCTCAACTAACCTCTCTACTACATCTATCAAACCTTCCCATTCTTTCATAGCATTTATCGACTCTTGTTCCAATTTCGCACTTATACCATTTATACTCTCTAGCATTGATTCAGACTCATTCAACGGAAACTTACAAAAACTGTACGTTCTATCATATACTCCATCTCGATCTTGCACAAACCCAGAAAACTCTCTCACATCACTCTCACCGAACTGTTCCATCCATTCATCCTTTCTCAACCGTTTACTCTTACGCTTTCCCCTTTCATGTTCAACTAACACTAACTGTTTTCCCTCTAAAGCACTAGCTATATCCTCCACCAATTCACAGTCTTCCATTCTCTCAGACAGATATTCATTCACCGGATGTTTCACCAAATATTGAGGAGGTTCACGCCACTTTCGCAACTGACCTTGATGCGCTCTACGTTCATCCAAACTTCCATCCTCTCTTTCATGAACTATCACATAACTTACCCCATTCGACTAAACCTTTCTTACTACAAACGGACCTTCAAACTTCTCTTTCAACTTATACACATTCAGTCTACCTTTTGTCTCAATCTCCTTTAGTACTTTATCACCCACAGAAAAACTCTCAAACCTTTCATTCCCTTTCTCCACAACTCACGATCCTTCTCACTAAGTCCCATATGTGGCCTAATCATTCGTTCAAAGTTCATCAAATACTTACATGATGACATTCCAATCGCCTTATGCACTGTCATGTTATACGCCCAAAGCACTCTTCCCAAACATTCATCCCATTCTTTCCCATCTTTCACCATCAATCGTAACATCTCACTCAAAGTTCTTATCGTTCTTTCAGCCAAACCATTCGCACTAGGCATATATGGCGTCGTTTGCACATGATCTTTTCTCCATTCACTCAACATCTCCTCAAAAGCACGTCCCACAAACTCAGGTCCATTGTCACTCAACATTCGCACAGGCTTACACATGCACATGGGCAACATTCTCTCTCACTTCTCTAGCAACAGTCAATGAGGATTTATTTGTCACGGGTACAGCACACGCAAATTTGTTCTTGTGATCCACCATCACAATCATCCCTACATACCCTCTTGCAGTCCTCGGAAAAGACACGCAATCGATCGCTACCATTTCAAAGGGTTCATTGACACTCAACTTTAATACAGGTGGGGCAACATACACTCTCTGATACTTTCTCTTCTGGCACACTTCACACGCAGTCGCTACATCCACGCAAATCTTTCTCAAAAAGGGACTAAATATACATCCTTTCATACATTCCCACAATTTATTCTTACCCATATGTCCAAACCTATCATGCACAATCTTCACCATTCCAATCGTGCCACACACGAAAAACACCGGAATATATACATCCTCATCATCTATACATTGCACAAAATACCCTAAACCCTTGCACACTACAAACTTTCCAGCAAACCTTCTAAACTCTTTTAATATGCAACTCCATCCATTCACAGGAACACTGGTCATCACGCTATCTTTCAATTCACGCACCATCGGACATAACTCTTGCATGCTCTCTATATCTTCAGCAGTCAACAGCTCTTCACTCAAATCGACACCTGCCACTCCTACAAATCCAGTTGAGCCTACAAGCTCACTCTGCAACTTCCCAACTGTTACACCATCTTTCACTAAACATTCATTACATACATCCACTGAAATCCTATTCTTACGCAGAAAATCAATCCCAAACAGAAAACAATAAGGTAACTCATTCTCACTTAGCACAACAAATTCATGCAATATATCATTTAACTTGCCCATGCTTACAGACAAACTCACTTCCTCCCATGCCATAATACGTCCACTTCCGAGTCCACTTATCGAAACTGTCACACCTTTTCTAGAACACTCCAACTCATATTATCAACATCACGCACAACTTTTGCATTCACCAAGGAAATTTGCGCACCTGTGTCAATCATTCCACAATAGCTCTTCCCATTCATAGTCAAGGTAACTTGCACTCTCTCTTCAAGTCCATGTTCACACATTATATTCAACACTTCGGTCTGTTCCACAAACACTTCTGCAGCATCCAAACCTTCATCTTCACTAACAGGAACAATTCCTTCGCAAACGTAGTCAATCTCTCTTCTTACATAATTCTTCTTCTCAATCAGCCAATTATAATGCACACCACTCAAACATTGCAGATGAAACTCACATCCATTCACTCGGTCTACACCTTTACCACGATACATTACTGGCTTCTCCACAACATAATGCACATTTATTCTCACATCAAACAGCTTACTCACTATCGCTAATACTTCCTGAAACATCATCACTCCTGGCATACACATACTTCTCAACTCTTTTCTTAACCTACTTGAATTTTCCATTCCCAATTGCTCTGGTCTTTTACACGCTTCTTCCATAACCACCTTTCGTAATGCATTCACACTTTCTGGCACCTTTTCAAACAATCCATCTTTCATCAAATCTTGTAAACCATATAACACACTTTCGAACATAGAATAACCTCCACCCTTACATTTTCTTCCAACAACTACACCTGCTGGCAAATACTCAGGATTTATGCTTACAGTCTCGCTCTCATTCAAACTACATGGCAAACGTGACATCAAATCAGCAATCACATTCCTTTCACCTGGCAAATACTCAACCACAAAATCAAAATCACTCAAATCCTCTATCGTCCTTGCAAGCCTACTATCAACTAACCTCATACGCTGCAAATACACTAATGGCTGGTGATCTGTTCTCACTACAAACCGTACTCCATACAAAAATGGTCGTAACGACTTGAGACAGAATCTTAACGCAGCCAGCTCTCTTTCAATCGTTGAATATGCACGCTCTGCCACACTAAACGCCTTGGAAACATACGCAATTACTCGCTTTCTTTCAACCCCATTCACAACTTGATCTTGCATCAAACATCCACCCATCGAATGACCACTTGCATCCGTATACACTTCAAGCATTCCTGCATTTGTTCCATATGCTGGATACGCAAGTTCCACATCTTTTGCAACTTCCGCTTTTAACTTTTCAAACGCTGCATTCATAGAGTCATTCCACTTAATCACAGTACTCTTCTTTTTCCCAGTCCATGCACTCAACGGTTTCATTACACCTGTTCAATCTTTCATAAACTTTCTTTCAAACTCAACTAAACCAAGAAATCCACGCAACTCTCTCACTGTGATAGGCTTAGGGAAATCCCTAACCTTTCCCACGAACTTCTCCGATTTACGCAATCCAACCGCACTCACCTTATGTCCTAAAAACTCAACTTCACTAGCAAACCATACACATTTAGACAACTTCACTTTCACACCAACCTCTTCCAATTTTCTTAAAACATCATTCACCAAGGTCATATGTTCTTCCATGTTCTCACTCATCACCAAAATATCATCCAAAACCACTCGTACATTTTTACACGGAAAACCACTCAACTCTACATTCATAACACGCTGAAAAGCAGCTGGGGCATTCGCCAACCCAAAGCTCAGGTTTCTGAACTGATAATGGCGCTTTGAGGTAGAGAACGCCGTAATAGGCCTACTCTCTTCAGCAACAGGCATCTGGTAGTATCCACGTACCAGATCCATCTTAGAAAATACTTTCATCCAATACATACTGTACACACATTCAGACACAACACTCATAGGAAACTTGTCTTTCAACGTTCGTTCATTTACTCTTCTATAGTCAATACACAGTCACAAACGCCCATCTGGCTTTCGTACAGGTACAATCGGACTATTCCAGGCACTCACACTCGGCTCGATCACGCCAATTCTCTCTAATTCCTCATACTGTTCCTCAATCTCTTGAGCCACAGGGGCAGGGAAATGACGAGGCCTTTGATATATAGGCATATCGTCGCTCAAAATTATTTTGAACTCAGGCAAGCGAGCGCTGCCAAAGTCCTCATCCCCTTGACTCAAAGCACCTCTCCTATTCCACAACATCCTGTAAACTTTTTGCTTCTCACATTCACTCAACTTTTCTTCCAATTTCACTTGCTCAATCAAATCTTCATACTTCCAAACATTCAACGTTACACTCAGGGAAAACACACTTGCGTTCACCACATGCATATCATTCTCCATATTCACCACTGTATTTAACACACCCAATTTATCTCCCACTTGCACTCCTCTAAGACTCTTCCTTCGCAGATCAGGCCAAACTTGTATGCAGACACGCGGATCTTTCATATCAATTATACCATCAGACACATGCACCACTCGCCTTAATCGATAGTTCGCAGCACTACCACCCAAGACATAAATATTCCTATCATTCTCACTTATCTCAACATCCGAATTCCATCCAATCCTTACACTCAATGTTTCATTCTGCTTGACAGGCATACTCTCAATCGCATATACCTCCAGACCTTTCATGATGTTCACTCTCACACTTCCATCTGGATTCACATGCCATTGAGACTTCATACTTCCATTCTTCTTACATTCAATCATCTCTAAATCAGAATGAATCACGATACCATTCGCTTTCAAAAACTTATAACCAAATAGCATGTCATACTTCTTGTTTGCACCTTCTACAACACAAAATTCATCTTCATTCATCCGGACACCGGCAATCAAAACACTCTCTCTAAACCTTGCAACAATCGGCACATCCTGTTCACCTAATCCAGTCAAATGATATCCACGATCTTAACTTCCCTTACTTTCATTCCTACAAATGCTTCATAGTACACCACATTCACCTTACATCCTGTATCAATCAATGCACTATGTGATAGAGCGGGTTGAGGTCGCTTAATTTCAACCACTATCATATGTTATATAAAAACACGATGCTACCCACGTGCATCTTCGCTTTGAAGCCGGGTGCATTGTCACCGCCACCTGAGTCAATGTTTAAACAAGGAGGTTTATCTTCCCCCGTTCTCCCCATGCGGCGACCTCGCCAGATTGAGTTAGGCTTATGGGCAGATAAGGTATTGTTCTCAGGCGCGGCTGTGCATTCCCTCGAAGCCCCCACTCCATTGTTCCCTACGCCAAGGAGATGTCTCGCCTATTTATATGGAAACCTTACCACTAAGATCAGATTCGAGATCCAGATTTTCTTCGCGAAACATCACTATGATCTACTCTCACCTTGTGCGCCAAGGGTCCTCGACCTCGAGATCCACCATCACTTGTCCAGAAGAAGAACAATATTCCTTGAGTGCCAAGGTTCGAGCCTTCGTGACGCCAAGTCCACAAGGCTTTCCCTGTTGTTCAGAAAGAGATCAACGTTAGAACAGCCATTGTTCTTTTGAGTCCGTTGAAAAGAAACGGTTCTCACCCCCCCCCCCTTGTTGTTCAGATGAGAACAACGTAGAACAGCCATTTTTCTTCCAGCCCGTTCGCCAAGAAACGGTTCTCAACCTTTCCCCTTGTTGTTCAGAAGAGAACAACATTAGAACAGCCATTTTTCTCGAGCCCGTAGACAAGAGACGGTTCTCACCCCCCCTGTTGTTCAGAAGAGAACAACGTAGAACAGCCATTGTTCTTCAAGCCCGTTCGTCAAGAATCGGTTCTCATTCCCAAGACGCCACGTCAGGATCATTTAATTCCCCCCCCCCTCCCTTCGGCTGGAACTCGTAGTGGACCGAAGATTCATTCACGTCGCCTTCCTCTGCACAAGTGTATTTACGTAAGCTGAACGTTACCTTTGAGTATTTAACCCTTTTGTCAACCCTGTCCTGTGCTTTAAATGGTTTAGCGAACCATCCCATCCCTTTAACTTTTATTTGTTTTACCTTTTTAAATCTCTCTTAATCCTCGGATTAGCTAGATTTCCCACGACCCTTTCCATTCTCTGTTCATGTCAATATTTTTCGTTTTGTGTATTGTTGATAGTTTTTATTAATAAAACTCTATTTTATTAATGATAGCCATATTATTATCCTTGAGCTCAGTTCCACTTCTTAAGCATATCTAAGATAAATAATATCGGTCAACCCAGACAACCACGCACTCTAAAGATAATTGAATAAGTTCCCTCAACGAATAGTCATATATGGTATATCGTCGAGAGTCCATTCTACGATATATATATATATATATATATATATATATATATATATATATATATATATATATATATATATATATACTATTTAAATTTGGTATCATGTGTGTAAGGTTTAACGCTATATCTTTGCAAACACTGGTCTCAGTCGAGTAAAGCATAGTGTTATTCGTTATAATAATAGAGTATAGTAGTTCCCTTTTGTTTTAACGATTGCTATCCCCTTTTTTTAACTTAAGAAGCTGGAGTAGCTCAAGGAACTGTTATAATAATTTGTTTGTGTTTTTTTTGTGTGATTTTAGTCAGTGGTTATTTAGATCGAGAAACCAAGTACGAATAGGTCAGTGTCCATATTTAGGTAGGCTAATTCTCTAGAAGGGATAATTCTTGTTGCAAGGAATTTTAGTTGGTTGACTATTGCGCCCCCAAGTGCAAAGATGACTCAGTTCGAAATCTTTAAAGCGCAAGGAGAATCCTTGGGACTTTCCGGAAAAGAACTAATTGAGTACGTTCAAGAGGAGCAAAGAACAGAAAGAGAAAGAGAAGAAAAAGAAAGAGAAAGAGAGGAACGGAAAAGACAAGCTGAGCTTCACCATCAGATTGAATTAGCTCGTGTTGAAGCAGAAATACAGTCAGCCAGTTCACGTTCAGAAGCCCCCCGCCCCCCAATCTCCCACTAAAGCTCCCCAATTTCAGGGATAGAGAGGATTTCGGAGCATTTTTAGCCCACTTCGAAAAGATCCTCGAAATCAATAACATGGATCTGGAGGCTGAAGGTGTAGTCAGATTACTTCCCTTGTTAAATTGTAAATTGCGCGAAATTTTTATATCTTTACCATCTGAATGTACAATTAACTACAGCACCTTAAAAGCTGAGTTAGTGGCCGCTCATAATATGACTCCCGACTTCTACCGCCAAGAATTTCGAGGAGGTCGTATTAAACCCGGACAGACGTTCCATCAATTCGGATACATTCTTCAGAGGAATTTTAAATTTTGGGGTTAGAATCCTCAAAGGTTGATCCTAACTACGAGTCCTTAACAGACTTCGTGTTGCAGAATCAATTTTTGGCGTCTCTCCCGACGGAGATCCGCGCGTTCGTCAAGGATCGTCGGTGCCAGACCTTTAAAGAATGTACCGAAGAAGCGGATGTCTATGCCGCAAGCCATAATTTATACCCAAAGGAGAATCGAACTTCTCACCAGTCCCCCTACAAGGAAAGAAGGAAGGATTCGCGCCCCTTCACAGGAAAGCCGACGAAGTTTCCGAGCCCCGTAAAACCCCAAAACTTCTTTCCCCAAAACCAACAACGGGACTCCAAACCTCCCGTTAAGATTTCTCCTCCATCTCTCTTCCCGAAGCGACCAATCATATGCTTCACCTGTGGTGTAGAAAACCACATGAGCTGGAATTGCCCTCAAAATTCTAGGCTTAAAAGCGGACCAGCCCACCAAGTTCACCAGATTAATGCCACCCTGGCTTCCCCGGTGGTGCAGACCCAAGCAGCAACTTCTCTCCCTCCGCCAGGCCACCAGGTAAATTTTATTTTTGACAAAAGTTCACCGGGAACTTTGAAATTTGAGGGGGGCAGCGTGAACGGCTGCCGAGTATCGACTCTCGTCAGGGACACAGGATGCACGTGTTTCATCGTGTCTGACGAGCTCCTCTCCCAGTGGACCCTAACCACGAAAAATTTGCGGTGGTACATACTACCTTGGGTGGGCGAACCGATTCCCCGTCGTTAGATGTTACCTGCAGTGTCAATATTATGATGGATGGGCTGAAGTCATTTCAGCACCCATAAAATTCTGTTCTGTACTTATAGGACAGAGCCCTCAAGTAAGCTCCAACCCTGTGTCCCAGGCCGCCCTTACTCGAGGTCGAGCTAAGAAGGAAGCCCAGGAGTCTGCCCCCCTTCAGAACCCCGATACCGTCCGAATTCTCGGAGATCCTTAACCAGGACTTTAGGACGGCACAAAAGGGGTGTGAAGCACTAACACCCTTATGGGATAAGGCCCAAAACCAGGACACGGAGACTGTCCGTGGACCCAAAGTCATCAGGTACCTGGAGCAAGGTGGCTTACTTTATCGATCCGCCGAGGACAGTAATAACGCTGTTACTACTGCCCTATGCCTTCCACGATCCCATGTCCCTATAGTGCTCAAAGTGGCTCATGACAGCATTTTTCCGGTCATTTTAGTCACACTAAAACGGGCCAGCGCATTTTAAAATATTTTTATCGGCCGGGTGCTGCAGCTGACATCTTAAAACATTGTCGATCGTGCGATGTGTGTCAGAAGACGTCCGCTAAGGGGCAGGTCAAATCTGCTCCCTTACAAAGGGGACCAGTCATTACTGAACCCTTCTCGAGAGTGGCCATCGACCTGGTTGGCCCTATCCACCCCCCTTCGAGCGAAGGGCACAGCTACATTTTCACCTTAGTAGACTTTGCTACCCGTTTTCCAGAGGCTGTCCCCCTTCGCCGAATCGACAGTATTTCTTGCGCCGAGGCCCTCATTTCCATCTTTTCAAGGGTAGGCGTCCCCAAGGAAATACTCTCCGATAGAGGCCGACAATTCACCTCTGAGTTGATGGAGTACGTAGGGAAGCTGCTCATGGTAAAGCCCCTTTTTACCATCCCCTTCCGGCCACAGACAAACGGGATGTGCGAGAAATTAAATGGAAATTTAAAATCCATTATTAAGAAGATCTGTGCCGAGCAGCCCCGCGAATGGCACCGATATCTCCCGGTCGCCCTATTCGCCTATCGGGAAATTCCCCACCGTACATTAGGCTTCGCCCCATTCGAGCTCCTTTATGGACGTAATGTACGCGGGCCACTCAGTATTTTAAAGGAGTTGTTAATCAAGCCCCAACTGGATCAAGAACTCCAGTCATCTTACGCCTATGTCTTGGACCTACGCCAGAGGCTCGAGAAATGCGCAAACATCGCATATGAAAATGCCGATGTCAATTTAGAGAAAAACAAAACCTATTTTGATGTCAGGTCCGAAGATCGTAAATTTAAGCCCGGTGATGAAGTACTCCAGCTCCTTCCCACAGCCAGTAATAAATTACTGAACCAATGGAAAGGTCCGTACTCGGTCCGTGAGGTACGAGGACCGGTAGATTACCTCATTGGTACCCCAGCAGGCAATAAGCTCTATCACGTCAACTTATTGAAAAAGTACCACCGACTCGCCCATGGAGATACCTTCGTAGCACTGGACGAAACATCGGCGCTTGAAGAGGATTACCCCGCGGAGTCCCTTAATGTAATACAGACAGTGTGCATCCAACCTGATGCCGATTACCCTCTTCCTTCCCTACCAGGCGAGCATTTTGAACCCTCTGACCTGGATATTGACGCGCAGCTGACACCACATCAAAAGAGTCAGTTACAAGAACTATTATGTCAGTTCGACGACGTTATTTCAGAGAAGCCTGGATGCGCTACTAGTTTCGAGCATGATATCAAATTAACAACCTTAGAACCCGTCCGTTCAAAACCCTATCCCATGCCGATTCATTTACGCCAAGCCTTTAACGCCGAAGTTGATAATTTAATTAGTTTAGACATAATAGAACCTTCCACCTCTAGTTATTGTTCCCCAATCGTCATGGTCAAGAAACCTGATGGCTCTTATCGGATGTGCATCGACTTCCGGAAGTTAAATTTGGTAACTGTGTTCGACGCCGAGCCCATCCCGTTGGTAGACTAAAACCTCCACCTTTTTGAAAACGCCAAGTTCATCTCGGAACTCGATTTGGGCAAGGCGTATTATCAAATTCCCCTCCGGCCCGATTTGAAAGCATATACCGCCTTTGCAACGGAGAAAGGCCTTATGCAATTCAAGCGCCTTCCTTTTGGCCTCGTCACTGCTTGTAGCAACTATAATCGTCTCATGAGAAGGTTGTTAGATGGACTTCCGAATGTATCCTTTTACTTCGATAATGTCTACGTCACTAGTCGCGAATGGAGTCACCATTTAACCACCCTATTAGCTCTCTTCGAGCGACTGCGCGAAAATGGCCTCACCATTGGCCCCAGCAAATGCCATTTTGCCCACGAAACCATAAAATACTTGGGTTTCAAAATAGGACAAAGCCAGTTGGGTCCCCAAGAGGCAAGATTAAGGCAATCGCCGACATGCCCCTCCCGATTACAAAGAAGCAATTAAGATCCTTCCTAGGATCAGCTTCTTACTATCGGCGATTTGTTCCGGATTTCGCTGCAATTTCGGCGCCCCTCAGCTCCCTTTTAAAAAAAGAATTCCCCCGATCGTCTACGTTGGAATGATGTCGCTGTTTCCCATTTTAATCAGCTCAAGAGTAAACTCATTTCTGCCCCCATTTTAAAGTTGCCCAACCCAGAAAAATCCTTTGGGATTAAGACCGAGGCGAGCAACGAGGGCATTGGAGGTGTACTCCTTCAATACGAGGATGACGGAACGAGTCATCCAGTTGCATATGCTAGTCGCGAATTATTACCACGCGAAAAGAGATATGCCACTATAGAAAAGGAAGCTCTATCAATTATCTGGTTTATAGACAAATTCAAAATGTACTTGATAGAAAAAGAATTTCAGATAGGAACCGACCACCGTCCGTTAGCCTATATTAGGAATGTACGACACTCCAACGGCCGAATCCTGCGCTGGAGTTTACTCTTGCAAGAGTATCAATTTAAAATAAATTATATAAAAGGTTCCGATAACCAGGTCGCTGATGCACTCAGTAGGAATGCGTTACCGAATAGCGTAGAGTAATTGTATTCGTAGGATTAGGATCTCCATGTATGTATATACCGTCTTGTACGACTTAAATTAGATACTCTTGTAATATAATTAGTTAATGTATATGTCTGAATTTTGTAACGCTCAATGTCTATTTTTTTGTATGTATATATATATTTGTACCCATTAAATTACGTATAAATTATTTTGTCCCATATGTACTAATTTTATATCATTTCATTGTTCCATGCCCCTTTTTTTTAATTAAGTTTGTATTAAAGGTTATTTTCCCCTATAATCAAAAGATCAAAATAATCATATGTCTTGAGGTAATACTAGTTAGGTGCAGGAAGGTACGGTTGGTACAAGAGAACGAGTTCCCCACAACGGAGCTCTATCGTTGTCCCTTCTCACTTTTTTTTTGAAGTCATAACTTCCCCCGGAATGGAGGGGTGTGATAGAACGGGTTGAGGCCGCTTAATTTCAACCACTATCACATGTTATTTAAAAACACGATGCTACCCACTTGCATCTTCACTTTGAAGCCGGGCGCATTGTCACCACCACCTGAGTCAATGTTTAAACAAGGAGGTTTATCTTCCCCCGATTGCCCCATGCGTCGACCTCGCCAGATTGAGTTAGGCTTATGGGCAGATACGGTATAGTTCTCAGGCGTGGCTGTGCATTCCCTCGAAGCCCCCAATCCATTGTCCCCTACGCCAAGGGGATGTCTCGCCTATTTATATGGAAACCTTACCACTAAGATCAGATTCGAGATCCAGATTTTCTTCGCGAAACATCCCTACGATCCACTCTCACCTTGTGCGCCAAGGGTCCTCGACCTCAAGATCCACCATCACATGTCCAGAAGAAGGACAATATTCCTTGAGTGCCAAGGTTCGAGCCTTCGTGACGCCAAGTCCACAAGGCTTCCCCTGTTGTTCAGAAAGAGAACAACGTTAGAACAGCCAATGTTCTTTTGAGCACGTTGACAAGAAACAGTTATCATCCCCCCCCCCCTTGTTGTTCAGATGAGAACAACGTAGAACAGCCATTTTTCTTCCAGCCCGTTCGCCAAGAAATGGTTCTCACCCTTCCCCCTCGTTGTTCAGAAGAGAACAACATTAGAACAGCCATTGTTCTCGAGCCCGTAGACAAGGGACGGTTCTCATCCCCCTGCTGTTCAGAAGAGAACAACGTAGAACAGCCATTGTTCTTTAAGCTCGTGTGTCAAGAATCGGTTCTCATTCCCAAGACGCCACATCAGGATCATTTAATTCCCCCCCTGCCCCTTCGGCTGGAACTCGCCAGTGGACCGAAGATTCATTCACGTCGCCTTCCTCTGCACAACAAGTGTATTTACGTAAGCTGAACGTTACCTTTGAGTATTTAACCCTTTTGTCAACCCTGTCCTGTGCTTTAAATGGTTTAGCGAACCATCCCATCCCTTTAACTTTTATTTGTTTTACCTTTTTAAATCTCTCTTAATCCTCGGATTAGCTAGATTTCCCACGACCCTTTCCATTCCCTGTTTATGTCAATATTTTCCGTTTTGTGTATTGTTGATAGTTTTTATTAATAAAACTATATTTTATTAATGATAGCCATATTATTATCCTTGAGCTCAGTTCCACTTCTTAAGCATATCTAAGATAAATAATATCGGTCAACCCAGACAACCACGCACTCTAAAGATAATTGAATAAGTTCCCTCAACGAATAGTCATATTTGGTATATCGTCGAGAGTCCATTCTACGACACACTAACTTCTCGTTCTCCACACTCAATTTTAACACTCATACACTTATTCACTCTTTGACCCCAATTCACTCCACGATTTGACAATCCTTCTCTCACATTCATCACTTGCACTCTAGAGAATTCCCCAGAAGGAAGCCTCTCATTCCTTAGTTTCCCTGAGTCGTATCCTCTCGATTACTTGCATCATTCCCATCCATTCTTTCATTCATGCATCTTTCACCAGTCCTACACAACCGTGTTGCATGACCTACCATTCCACATTTACCACAGGTAGCTCTTGCACTGGCACACATCCTGGCATAATGCCCTATCTGCCCACAATTACCACACACTCCAGGTCCACTCATATTTACTCGACCACCTTCCATGCAATATCGTATCAAGTGGCCCATTCTTCCACATCCATAACACGCTCTTTCCCTCGCACGACTAAAATCTTTTATCATATGCCCCATTTGTCAACAGCCAAAGCAACCTCCTTGTGATCAGCGACAGTCAGTCCTCATATGCCCAACTTTCTTGCACCTCAGACACCTAGGCTCATTTACTCTAGATCTACTGTCATTCCTACCATTTGTGCGATCACTATTCCGACCATTCTGAACCCTACTCCAACCATTCCGACTCTCACTCCTACTTTTACTCCCTCTCGGTTCGCGGCCAACATACACACTCTGTTGTTCATTCTGCCCGCTGTAATAATTTTCCAATAATCTCGACATCAGTTTGATTGGGTTCTCTGTCAATGCGTCCCGATACGACCGGAACTGGGGCAACTTACTACTACTTGAGTTCCGCACAGTGTGAATCAAGGCCTCCTTCCTTCCATAATCCTCAAATTCACGGTCCTCTACCCCGTAAGGGGCACGGCGATTTGCCATCCTGGCCGCCGTGCTGACGGGACTTAGCCTCTTCTTCTTCCTTCAAAACACTTGTTTCCTCGCTTTTCATACAACCTCTCCCACAACTTTCTCTGGTCAGCCTCTAATTTCACAGGGTAGATGCTGACCTTCCTCTCAGCCAACCGTCCCGCATCAGGGCTGAGGGTGGGGGGACAATGTTCCCTAACCCCTGAGCTCCGGTCTGGGATGGTTGGTTTTTAACAACCTGCTTCATCCCCACCCATACCTTTCTCACATCCCTTTTCCTCTCCTCTTCACATTCTATCAATTTTACGCCGTGTTCAAGGTGGAGCCGCCATGCCGATGGACTGCCAGGCCACCAGGCGGGAGGGGTGGTCCCAAATGGCAGCGCCTGGCTCTGCCATGCCTGTAAGCACCTCTTGCAGTGCGAGCAACTGCAAGAGGTAATGAGCTATTGCGTCCCATAGCACAAATAGGGTCACCATGCCCAATGATGAAAATAAAAAAAAAACAACCCCCAACTTCCCCAAGAACATCAACGGAGCCGCCCACGGGCAGCTCAACCGAGAAAATGGAGGTCCTCCCCCCTTTTGCTTGCGTAGGGGACCCTCCATACCTCTTTAACCGGAGAGGAGGCTTACTCCTCTCCTACGCCTACGGGTGTAGGAGACTCCCCCTCACCCCCTTCTCTGGAGGTGCTTTTGGGCACTTCCTTATTTCCAGCGGCAGTCCCTCCTTTGCTTTCTAAGGGGACTGCCAAGAAAGCCAGCAGGAAGCCCATTGCCGACCGCCCCTCGTGTAAGCGGCTCGGTAGGGCAAACCCCCTTAGGGGGGAGAGGGAAGCCAGTCCCCTTCGGTCGCTTCCCTCAAAAGACCTGCTGGCAAGAATATTAAACCTTGCCGGGGTCAAGGCCTGTGCCTCCCCACTAAAGACTCATGACGCTGCCAACGGGACCTGCGATTTCCTGGGAGGGGATGGCCAACTGGAGGCCCCTCCTGTGATAGACATGGTCCTTGAGGAAAACCAGCCTCAGACGGTAGGGCCTTCCATGGAAGGAAATCCAGGCTCGGCGCCAAGCACCGAACCCGATTCCGCCCCTATACAAGGTCCTCCTCAAACAGCTGGGGATTCTCAGGCAGTACAAGAAGGAAAGAAGTCTCCTCCGATTGATGCCCCTGCGACCACTAGGACCTTCTCCATTTCGGAGAAGGACCTGGCAGAGGCCGGTACATCTGGCCTAGGGGCTTCTACCGGCGGGGGTGAGAAGCAGGTTCATTCCCCGCCCTCCTCTCTAAAAAAGACCCAGACCAAAAAGACAAAGAAGACTCGGGGCTCCTCTCCATCCGCGGGGGCTGCGGGGACGGATGGGTCTGCTGCTACTCTGGCAAGCGTCCAAGCCAAGATTGGCACATCCGGCCCCTCTGCCCCCCTGGTTGCGGAGCCCGTGACTAAGACCAAAAGTGCACAGGGCGGAGCCTCGATGACATCGGGGCCCCTGATTCAGAGGTTACATGGTGTTTTCGAGCCCGCTGGCTTCAAACGCTTCCTCGTTATTCGCTCCACTGATGGCGCTTTTTTTTCTAAGGGGCAACATGATCAATCAGAGGAGAGGATTAGCTAGTGCAATTGGTAGAGAGCCGAAGGTGACCCGTTTCTTGCACGGGAGCCTTCTGGCGAATGCGGCGAATCCCGCCGAGATGGCCAAGATAAGTGCTCTTCGGACACTTCATGGCACCCCGGTGAGTGTGACGCTGCACTCTACCATGAACTTTGTGGAAGGAGTTGTTTATGCGAGGGAACTCGTTGACTACTCCATTGAGAACAACACTCTAGAGCTGGCCGACCATGGGGCCGTCAAGATCGAACGTGTGATGAGAAAACAGGGAGGGGCCTCGAGACCCACCCCTACACTCTTCGTCACGTTCGACTGTGACAAGCTCCCTCAGTCGGTGCGTGCCGGTTGGTACCGCTACCGCATGAAGGCATTCGTGCCGCTGCCGCGGAGGTGCTATTACTGTCACCGCTTCGGCCATACGAATCGCTCATGTAAACGTGCAAAGTCGGGGTCACCCGAAGTTTGTGTAAATTGCTCCAAGGTCGCACACGATAAGTCCAAATCGTGTGTGGCCAAGTGTGTCAAATGCGCAGAGCCGCACCCTGCTTCTTCGAAGCAATGTGGTGCATAACTCCTTGAGAAAGAAATCCTGGCTGTTCAAGCCCAGGATCAACTCTCATCCCGCGAGGCTAAGGACTTGGTCCTGGCACGCCCGGCTCTGCCTGGGACGTCATATGCCTCAATAGTTAAGATCATACTCCAAAGGATCATTCTTATAGTATGATTTACTGGGATTCGAAGACAATTCGATAACAGCCTAATCCACGATGACGATATCTCGTGCGTTTTCCTGAGTGGGAAACATCCTAGTATTGTTCTTCAATATTAGGAATTGATGACCGTCCCGAAGTAGTTTACTACTAAGGGCGGAATTCGCACATTCTGAGTGGTCAATCTCTTTGTTGACTTCTTGGGGGAGGCCGGCCTTCTCCCTATTATTTAAGCAAAGTTTGTTTTTTTTTGTTTTTTGCATTTGTTTTTTTTCCTTTAGTTGCACGCTCTTGCACCGGGGGACCTCTCCCCGACGCACCAGCTTGCTTCCTTTCCCCCTTTTTGGGGTGTTGTTTTTTTTCTCTTTAACTTTATTTTAAAGTAGCCTAAAACTAGGCCAGTTTCAATACGGCGACTAATGCCCAAGTAGGCAGTCGCCAGATGAGCTCTTAAAAAAAAAAAAAAAAATGCCTTAATAGTTAGAAAGGCACCCTCTGCTCCTGGCCCATCCAGGCTAACGAGCACGGTTGTTTCCGCGCCCATTCGGAGCCCTCCTGCGGGCTTTACTCAACCCGGGTGCTCCCCTGGTAAAGCTGGCGGCAAAAAGGGTTCATACCTAGCTCCGGGTAAAACCAGGGCTCTCCCCTCTTTCCCCAGCGTAACCGTTTCCCGTAAGGCAAAAGGGCCACGCGCCTCCACCGAGTCGTTAGACTCACAGGAGGCAACACCCCTGAAGATGGTCGCTAGGCCATCTTCCGGGGTTCCTAAAGCTGTCCCCCGAAAGGAGGACAGCAACAAAGGAGCTTCGGCTCCTTCGCCCACGCCCCGAAGTGGAACGAGTGGCTCGGAGACGGTGGTTCCTCGAAAAGAGGGCCCCCCGCCTCCGAAGCCGCAAAGTCCGCCTAAGGTTTCGAGGCGGAGGGAGGAAAAGACTCGCATGGCGAGCCCAAACTCCCCCAATAAGTCCTCCAGGCGACAGCGCCTTCAGCGCTTTGTCCAGCCAACAGCGCCCGGGGTTCTGCCCCTGGGAAGCGTATGACCATTCCCGTGAGGGTTTTCAGTTCGAGGAGGGTCCCCGCGTTTCCTCCGAGCAAGCCTGGAGGCCATATTCCTTCAATGAAATTACCGTGGACTCCGGGCCAACTGGGAGAAGCTGCGGAGGCTCGTATCGTCCCGTTCCCCGTTAGCTATTTTTCTGCAGAAGACCATGATAGACACGTGCCTCCTTCCCGCCCCCCCGGGTTATAAAGGTCTTACGACTTCACCACCACGAGATGGCCGGGCTGAGGGATGCGAAGTTTACACCCAGCATGATGTCTCCGTTCTTCCTTTCTCTTTAGATACCTCTTTTCAGGCAGTGGCTGTGCAGCTGCACCTGGATAGGAGGTATACTATCATTTCTGCGTACATTCCACCGTCAGCTGAGTTCGGCGCGGGGGACTCCCGCCGCGCCGTGGCATGGTTGCCCTTTCTCTTTCTTGGGGATCTGAATGTAGGCATCCTCTCTGGGGAGATTACTCAATAAATCCAAGGGAACAAGTCCTTACCGATCTGATCGAAGAGCTTGAGATGGGTGTCCTAAACGTGGATGAGTTTACGTATCACTGTCCGAGAACCGCTTCATTTTCTTGCCTTGACCTATCTTTGTGCTCTTCGGATGCACAGCCTGATTTTGATTGTGTGGTGGTCGATGACCTCCATGGTAGTGATCACTTTCTCATTCAAATATCATTTTCAGGCCAACATCCGCCTGAGAGACCACCTCGGTGGTGCTTGGCGTGGGCGTGATGGCCTGCATTTCAGGAAATGACTGAATTCTCTATCTCAGTCGAGGAGTTTAGTTCGGTAGATGATGCCGTTGAGTTCTTCTCCGGCAACCTCATCGCCTTAGGCCTGACTACTATTCCTAAGACGTCTGGCCGTTTTGCACGCGGACCACTCCCATGGTGGTCGGCCAAGTGTAAGACGGCTCTAAAACAGAAGCGTTATGCCTACATGCGCTATAAGCGCCGCCCGAAAGATTTCACTGTCGCTAAATTTCGCCGAGCTAGAGCTAGGTTCCAGTATATTTGGAAGCATGCCCTCCGCTCTTCTTGGCGGGCATACGTGTCTTCACTTAACGGGAAGACCCCTTTGGCTGATGTGTGGAATCGAGTCAAAAGGATTCGGGGCAAGTTCTCGCAGGACCCGCCTCCCGTTCTCCAGGAGAATGGGACCGCAATCTCGGACCCCGCGTCCGTGGCGGAATACTTAGCGACCGCTTTTTCCGCATTCTCTAGATGGGATGCTGCTCCGCCAGCATTCAATGCACGTTGTGATGTCGCGGAAGGCCGCCGGCTGGACTTTACCTCCAGAGGCGGAGAAGCCCTCAACGACAAGTTTACTGTGCGTGAGTTGCGTTCTGCTCTCGCTCCGTGCGCGGACACCAACCATGTTCCGGATGATGTCCCGTTCACCATGCTTCGACACCTGGGTGAGCGAGGCATGGCACATCTGTTAGATTTGTTCAACAGCATCTGGGTGGAGGGTCTTCTCCTAGACTCCTAAAAAATCGCTACTGTGCTCGCCTTTCGCAAACCGGGGAGAGATCACTCTACTCAGACCGGTTTCCGCTGAAAATCTCTCTAACCTCTTGCGTGTGCAAGTTGATTGAGAAATTGGTAAATGTTAGATTAGCCTTTTTCATGGACAGCGGAGGTCTATGTGTCTTCCGCACAGTGCGGCTTCCGCAAGTTCCACTCCACGTCTGATGCTCTGCTCCGACTGGAAGATGTGGTCTGCGAGGCTTTCCTTCGTAGACAGCACTAAGCCACGGTGTTTTTCGATCTGGAGAAGGCCTATGATGCCTCGTGGTGGTTCGGTATCATGGAGACTCTCCACATGATAAGGGCGAGGGGACGCCTCCCAATGTCTATATCTGAATTTTTGCGAGATCGTCGATTCCGCATACGGGTGGGGGGAGCCCTCTCCAGCCCAAAGGAGCAGGAAGAGGGTGTCCCGCAAGGAAGTGTCCTCAGTGTCACACTCTTTGCCCTGAGCATCAACGGCATCACCTCGGTGCTGCCATAAGATGTTCTCGCTACGCTCTACGTGGACGACCTTTCGATCTCTTTTGGCGCGGCTCAGATGCCAACTCTGGAGCGTCTACTTCACCAGGCATTGAACCGCGTCTCTCGCTATGCCGAAGCGCACAGGTTTCGGTTTTCTTTGGCTAAGACTAAGGTGGTGCACTTCTGCCGCCATCCACGGCTTCACCCCGACCCAGATTTGTTTCTTAATGGGGTGCGACTGGATGTGGTTGAGTCGCACCGTTTCCTTGGTCTTGTATTCGACCGACGCCTCAACTGGGAGGCTCATATTCGCAGCCTTAGGGTCTCTTGTACCCGCGCCATGGACATTCTCCGTTCCGTAACGTTCAGCGCGTGGGGCGCTGATAGGGTTACTGCCCTACTTTTTTATCGATCATTTGTTCGTTCGAAGCTCGACTACGGATGCGAGTTGAATGCGACCGCCGTCAAGCGTTTATTGCGGAAGGTGGATTCGATCCACCACACCGGCCTTCGCCTTGCGACCGGTGCCTTTCGCACTTCCTCCATTGAGAGCCTGTTGGTCGATGCTGGGGAGATGCCACTCGCTCTGCGCCGCGTGCAGTGCATCATTCCCCTGTACGCGCGAGCCCGGTGCCCTTTTGGTTTTGGGCCAGGAAAATCCTTCGAGAGCTAGATATAACTCTCGGGCTGGTGGTGCCCCTGGTTCTGCCCAGGACGCCACCCTGGAGGGTACCACATTTTGCTATTTGTCGCCACGCCTCTGCTCCCGAAGCTTGTACTGCGCCGGGAGTATTGCGTTCGACCTTTTTGGAGCACACATCGTGTCACGCTGGAACCGTGCCAGTGTATACGGATGGCTCCAAGTCCCAAGAGGAAGTCGGCTTCGACGCCGTCTTCCCTCTGTTTGAAATCAGCGGTGCTCTACCAGGCACTGCGTCTGTCTTCACGGCCGAGCTGGTGGCAATACACCACTCGGTATGGCAGATTACGCGACGTGCCCGGTTCGGAGACCGGATTGTGATCTATAGCGACACACAAGGCACCATGAGTGCTCTCGGGGCATTGGAATCTCCGCATCTTCTGGTTCGCGATATCCATGACGCCACGGTTTTGGCGAGCCGGGTGGATGTCGAGATTATCTTCTGCTGGGTTCCTGGACATGTAGGAATTGCGGGGAATGAGCACGCCGATGAGGGCGCCAAAGAGTCCGCGAGGACTCTGCGACCGGACCAGCGTTTCGCTCTTCCTCACACTGACTACATGGCAGGAATACAGGCAGCTCTCTGCACTGCTTGGCAAAGAAGATGGGAGACGGTCGAAGGGAACTTACAGTTGCGTGCCATTGCGCCGCGACTGTTCTATGGACCTATCCCCCAATGCCGCGGCGGCTTTAGGTTGCTTTCTGTCGTCTCCAAATCGGGCACACTCGTGTGACGCATCGCTATTTGATGTAGCGCTCGCCTGCGCCCTATTGCAACGACTGCGTCGTCCCCCAGACTGTTCGGCACATTCTTGTCGAATTTCCCAGTCTGAGGGAACTTCGCGCACGACACCTGTCCTGGTACCGGGAAGGGCGGGGTTGCCACTTCCTGTCCCTTGTACTCGGGATGAGTGCGTGCACATCGACTGGTGGACTTGTTGACTTTTGGGGGGGAAGCCGGCCTTCTTCCTATTTTTTAAGCAGGGTTTTTTTTTTGTTTTTTTTTGTTTTTTTTTGCATTTGTTTTTTTTCCTTTAGGTTGCACGCTCCTGCGCCGGGCGGACCTCCCCCCCGACGAAGGATCTTGCTTCCTTTCCCCCATTTGGGGCGTTTTTTTCGTTTCTTTAATTTTATTTAAAAGTAGCCCAGAACTAGGTCAGTTTTAATACGGCGACTAATGCCCTTGTCGGCAGTCGCCAGATGAGCTCTTAAAAAAAAAAAAAATCACGGTCCTCTAACATCTCCAGTACATCCTTCCATAGCAATCTTTCACCAGCCCATTTCATATTCTCTTCCCTCTTATACGTCACATACTCACTCACTTCATTCGGAACCGTATTTAAAAACTTCTCCATCAGCTCCTTATTCCCATTTATTTCGTCATCTCCAAATTTGATTCGCGCCAAGGACTCTAAGCGATGCACATAAGAATTCACATCCTCATTCTTTCCCATTCTCGCTTCCTCAAACCCATTTGTTTTCTTATATTTCACACTTCTCTTCATCCTCTTACAGTGCTCTATTATTCTCTCTTTCATAACCTCCCACTTAGGCTCACCCACACTCACAATCGTCCGGTAAAAATCCTTCATACGCCCATCCAGAAACTCGCACAAGTATTTCACCCAAAACCTATTATTCTCTCCAAATTTTTCCTTACAATAATTTTCATACTCTTTCAAAAACACTTTCACATCTTTTGATCCTTCCACTCTAAACTTACTTAACTTTGGCACTTCTCTGATTAGTATACTCCGATGAACCTCAGCATCACTTTCACTATCACTCACTTCTCTTCCACTTTCACTCATGCCTTCATTCGAGCAAAAATACAAGGAGTCAATACTAGCCAGTCGGGTCCTTTCCTGTCGGTCTGGGCATCTAGTCTTTGGGGTCTTCTTTTTTCGGTGCCTAGTCATTTGCGGGGGTTCGTTTATGCCTATCAATCCCTTTTTATCAGTCATGTCCATTCCAAGTGCAGTCGAGGCCACATCCCCACCAATTGCACCTGATTCTCCCATTTTGTCATTCAGCATTCGCATCAATCTTTCCTCGATTCGCACTTCACTGTCGTTAATCCTCTCTTCCATTCTCACTTCCATCTTCCTCATTTTCCTTTTCAAACTATCATTCTTTTCTCTCAAATGCGCATTTTGTCTGTCTTTCTGCCGCACTAACTCATTTAGTCTTCTCGACTCCAACTTCATGGCCCCAATCTGTTCCTCCTCCATTAGGGACAAAAAACACAGGCTCTTACTCGTCTCCTTCCTCAAACCACCGGGCAGTCCCTATTCGGGCGCCAAAAATATGTAGCGGCGGGATCGCGAGTCCCCAGCCAAAAGTTCCCGCCGCCCTGACAAGGTCCGCTCGGTGGTTCAAGAAGAGGGTATTGAGGAGAGAAGAGTATTTTCTATTTTTAATTTACACACAAAAAAATAGAAATCAACCACAACCCCAGAAAACAAAAATGTAAATTTACCCAATTACCAAAATATTAACTGTTTTTAACCACAACCAAAAGATATTTATATATATATTTATATAGTGGGCCTTACAACTTTACCCTGGCCACACACACGCAAATAAGGAAATGTTTAGGGCTTCACAACCAGATTGCCCAGTGCCACCATGTGAGTCTGTCTAACTTTCTTCAGCTCTGGGAGCGCTATTACCGGTATGGGAGGGGGGGGAGGGGAGGCGGGCCCGCTTTCTTGAGGGAAGAGAGGTTCCTTTTTCTTAAGGGACTGGGAGTCCAGCTCCAGCCAAGGCGAATGATCCGCACTCAAGGATGGGGAAGTGGTGGTTCCAGTCAGAGCGGAAAGTGGGGGCGCTCAGGCTCCAATCGATGCGTTCCTTTACTGCCACACGAGAGTCAAGATTGGCTTCAGCCGTCTCCGAAAGCCAGATGTCGGCGACAATCGGTACCACAGAACTGAAAAAGAGAAGGCACATTCAGTCACCTCTTCACTGCCACACTCAAACATCTTTACTCCTAACACATTCAACCATATCCACTCTCACACAATTTTCACTCACCTATCCTCCGTCTAGGCGGCTCTTCCTTCCTCAGTCATAAACTTTACTTCCAAACTTTTACCTAACACGTTATAGTTATGCTGAAAGAATCCGCCTAAAAAGAAAACAGGAGATGAATTTGGGAGCACGATAGAGATCCATCGAGTTCCCTCCACACAAGCAAAGACGGTGATCACACGATCCACACACACACACACACACACACACACACACATTCTGCAAAAGAAGAAAGAGATTAGACATAGGGGAGGGGAGGCGGACAACCAAACTACTACAACATCACCCTAGAGCTTGCCGACCATGGGGCGTGCAAGGTCGAACGTGCGATGAGAAAACAGGGAGAGGCCTCGAGACCCACCCCTACACTCTTCGTCACGTTAGACTGTGACAAGCTCCCTGAGTCGGAGCGTGCCGGTTGGTACCGCTACCGTGTGAAGGCATTCATACCACTGCCGCGGTGGTGCTATTACTGTCACCGCTTCGGCCATACGAATAGTTCTTGTAGACGTGCAAAGTCGGGGTCACCCGAAGTCTATGTAAATTGGTCCAAGGCCGCACACGATAAGTCTAAATCGTATGTGGCCAGGTGTGTCAATTGCCAAGAGCCGCACCCAGCTTCGAAGAAATGTGGTGCATATCTCCTTGAGAAATAAATATTGGCCATTCAGTCCCAGGAGCGACTCTCATTCCGCGAGGCTAAGGACTTGGTCCTGGCGCGCCCGGCTCTGCATGGCACGCCTTATGCCTCAATAGTTAGAAAGGCACCCTCTGCTCCTTGCCCATCCAGGCCAACGAGTACGGTTGTTTCCGCGCCAATTCGGAGCCCTTTTGCGCGCTCTACTCAACCCGGGTGCTCCCTGGTAAAGCTTGCCGCAAAAAGGGTTCATACCCAGCCCCGGCTAAAACCAGGGCTCCCCCCTCTCCCTACAGCGTGACCGTTTCCCGTAAGACGAAACGGCCACACGCCTCCACCGACTCGTTAGAGTCACAGGGGGCAACACCCCTGAAGTTGGTCGCCAGGCTATCTTCCGTGGTTTCTAAAGCTGTCCCCTGAAAGGAGCTTCGGCTCCTTCGCCCACGCCTAGTGGTCGGCTAAGTGGCTTGGAGACGGTGGTTCCTCGAAAAGAGGATGCCCGCCTAAGGTTTCGAGGCAGACGGAGGAAAAGACGCACATGGCGAGCCCAACCTCCCCCAATAAGTCCTCGAATGCGACAGCGCCCGGGGTTCTACTTCCGGAAAGCGTACGGCCATTCCCGTGAGGGTCTTCTGAACGAAGAGGGTCCCCGCGTTTCCTCCGAGCAAGCCTGGAGGCCATATTCCTTCAATGAAATTACCGTGGACTCCGGGCCAACTGGGAGAAGCTGCGGAGGCTCGTATCGTCCCGTTCCCCGTTAGCTATTTTTCTGCAGGAGACCATGATAGACACGTGCCTCCTTCCCGCCCCCCCGGGTTATAAAGGTCTTACGACTCCACCACCACGAGATGGCCGGGCTGAGGGATGCGCAGTTTACACCCAGCATGATGTCTCCGTTCTTCCTTTCTCTTTAGATACCTCTTTTCAGGCAGTGGCTGTGCAGCTGCACCTGGATAGGAGGTATACTATCATTTCTGCGTACATTCCACCGTCAGCTGAGTTCGGCGCGGGGGACTCCCACCGCGCCGTGGCATGGTTGCCCTTTCTCTTTCTTGGGGATCTGAATGTAGGCATCCTCTCTGGGGAGATTACTCAATAAATCCAAGGGGACAAGTCCTTACCGATCTGATCGAAGAGCTTGAGATGGGTGTCCTAAATGTGGATGAGTTTACGCATCACTGTCCGAGAACCGCTTCATTTTCTCGCCTTGATCTATCTTTGTGCCTTTCGGATGGACAGCATTATTTTGATTGGAGGGTGGTCGATGACCTCCATGATAGTGATTACTTTCCCATTTAAATGTCATTTTCAGGGCAACTGCCGCCTGAGAGCCCACCTCGGTGGTGCTTGGCGTGGGCGTGATGGCCTGCATTTCAGGAAATGACTGAATTCTCTATCTCAGTCGAGGAGTTTAGATCGGTAGATGAGGCCGTTGAGTTTTTCTCCGCTAACCTCATCGTCGCGGGACTGACTACTATTCCCAGAACGTCTGACCGTTTTGCACCCTGACCACACGTATGGTGATCGGCCGAGTGTGAGACGGACGGCCCTCAAACAGAAGCGTTATGCCTACATGCGCTATAAGGGCCGCCCGAACGATTTTACTGTCGCTGAATTTCATCGGGGTAGGTTCCGGTATATTTCGAAGCACGCCCACCGCTCTTCTTGGCTGGCATACGTGTCTTTACTTACCGAGAAAGACTCCTCTAGCAGAGGTGTGGAAGCGAGTCACAAGGATTCGGGGCAGGTTCTCGCAGCACCCCCATCTTGTTCTCCAGGAGAATGGGACCGCAATCTCCTACCCCGCGTCCGTGGCGCAACCCTTCACGACCGCTTTCTCCGCATTCTCTAGCCAGGATGCCGCTCCGACAGCATTCAATGCACGTCGCGATGTCGCGGAAGGCTGCCGGCTGGACTTTACCTCCAGAGGCGGAGAACCCTTCAACGGCAGGTTTACTGTGAGTGAGTTGCGTTCCGCTCTTGCTTCGTGCGCGGACACCGCCCATGGTCCGGACGATGTCCCGTATGCCATGCTTCGACATCCGGGTGGGCGAGGAATTGCCTTCCTGTTAGATTTGTTCAACATGTTCTGGGTGGAGGGTCTCCTCCCAGATCCCTGGCGAATCGCTACTGTGCTCGCCTTTCGCATGCTGGGGAGAGATCACTCTACTCCGACCGGTTTCCGCCCAATCTCTCTAACCTCTTGCAAGTGCAAGTTGATTGAGAAATTGGTAAATGTTAGATTCGCCTTTTTCATGGACAGCGGAGGCCATCTGTCTTATCTACAGTGTGGCTTCCGCATATTCCACTCAACGTCGGATGCTCTGCTCCGACTGGAAAATTCTGTGTGCGAGGCCTTCCTTCGTAGACAGCACTACGCCACGGTCTTTTTCGATGTGGAGAAGGCCTATGATACCCCATGGTGATACGGTATCATGGAGACTCTCCATACGATGGGTGCGAGGGGACGCCTCCCAATGTTTATATCTGAATTTTTGCGAGATCGTCGATTCCGCGTACGGGTGGGAGAATCCCTTTCCGGCCCAATGGAGCAGGAAGAGGGTGTCCCGCAGGGAAGTGTCCTCAGTGTCACTCTTTGCCTGAGCATCAACGGCATCACCTCGGTGCTGCCAGATGATGTTCTCGCTACGCTCGGCGTGGACGACATTTCGATCTCTTTTGGCGCGGCGCAGATGCCAACTCTGGAGCGTCGACTCCAACAGGCATTGAACCGCCTCTCTCGTTTATTGCAGAAGGTGGATTCGATCCACCACACCGGCCTTCGCCTTGCGACCGGTGCCTTCCGCACTTCTTCCTTTGAGAGCCTGTTGGTCGATGCTGGGGAGATCCCACTCGCTCTACGCCGCGTACACTACATCACTCGCCTGTACGCGCGAGCCCGGCGCCTCCCTCAGTCACCAACAGCTCTCACTGCATCCTCAGCTGATTTCGCCGGTGCCTATGCCACCGAGAGACGCCAGTCATACCCTAAGCCGTTTCGCTCTTCCTCACACCGACTACATGGCAGGAATACGGGCAGTTCTTCGGACTGCTTGGCAAAGAAGTTTGGAGACGGTCGAAGGGAACTTACAGTTGCGTGCCATTGTGCTGCGACTGTTCCCATGGACCTATCTCCCAATGCCGCAACGGCTTCAGGTCGCTTTTTGTCCTCTCCGAATCGGACACATTCGTGTGACGCATCGCTATTTGATGGAGCACTCGTCTGCGCCCTATTGTGACGACTGCGTCGTCCCCCAGACTGTTCGGCACATTCTTGTCGAATGTCCTACTCTGGGTGATCTTCGTGCACGTTACCTGTCCCGGTACCGGAATGGGCGGAGTCGCTACCACCTATGCCTTGTATTCGGGACGAGTGCGTGCACATTGACTGGGTGACTTGTTGACCTTGGGGGTGAGCCCGGCATTTTCCTTATTATTTAAGCAGGGTTTTTTTTCTTTTGTTATTTTTCCCTTATAGGTCGCACGCTCCTGCTCGCTTCCTTTTCCTTTTTTTAAAATTTTTGCTGGTGGGTTGGGGTTGTTGTTTTTTTTGTTGCTTTTGAATTTGATTTTAAATAAGCCAGATTAACTGGGCTTTTTTCTAGATTGAGATTACATGTTTTTTTTTATTTCTACGTCGAGATTACCTAGGCTTTATTCTTTTCGGGCGTTTCCCTTCTATTCTTATTCCACCAATTTCATTACTATCTATTTCACATCTTGCCCGCCAGCTAATTTTTTCAGGGTAGATAACAACAATCAGTGGCGTAGCTAGGATTCCGTTGAAGGGGGTGGGAGAGGCATGTAAATGGCGGAGAGTCCGGGTGAGCCTCCTCTGGGAAAACTTTGAAATTTGCTGTCGTTTTCCTCGCATCTGGGCATATCTCACAACGTATCCCTTCCATCAAAAGAAGCCAACATCCATCCTAAATTTGACAAACTTCTAAGCAAGATTTTCACACATCAGAATGACAATCATTATTTTTCTAGGCTGCAGAATGACACATCATTACATTTAAATCACTCAAATCATCAATTTCGTTTCCTTTTCAATCAGTGGCGTAGAAGGGGTGGGAGAATATTGGCCAAGCCACTGGATTACCAAAGAAGCGATCTGGAGGTATTTTCGGATCAAAATCATATACTGAAATAGTTTTTAAGGAAATTTCACATAAAAATTATAAATTTAATCAGGAAATACTATGCATACAAGCACAAAACATTCGTTAACAATTGAGAACATCGTATATAGGTAAGTCTCTAAAATGAAATATAATTTTCCATCAACAAACTAAACTTTTTCAGGAATTACAACGAAGCACAGATTGAAAAAATGCCTTCGAACCATTAAAATCTAATGAGATAGATCGTGCAGCACTATTCGGGTACTGCATCTAGAAAGCACCTAGTAATGTGGATTTAAACATGTTTATTGAAGGGAGAAGGCATTGATCAAAGCTTATGCGAGGCCTTCTGGAGTTGGGATGATTTTAGTATAACTTTAGTTACCCAAATACATTTCAAATATAATATATCTGAAATTGATGACATCTTATCTACAGTCAGTCTCTTTGCGGTCTTTTAATTTCACCCTGGGTGAGCGGTGTCTATTTCACACTTGTATTGTATCACTTGAAAACCAGTAGACGGTTGGCTCGGCTGAATTCATCAATAACGTCACTATGAACTAGCAGAATGTCCTTGTTGATGTACTGTACCGATGGGCTAAGCCATTCGGTCACTCTTCGTGCATGGTGGACCGTAGCTAAGATTTTATCAATTTTAGAGCACTAAATAAGCGTTCACCTGCCGCAGTGGTCACCGGCAAGGTTTCTAAAATTCGCAAAAGGGTTTCTATCGTGGGATAAGTACCGAGAGTCGCCGTAACCGCCAGCTCATCCACGACTCCTTTTGGTGGTGTACATGTCCTGGTCGCCTATCGCGCCCAGTACGCCTTCCAGAGCAGTAATTCAGCGCTCAGGCATTCTGGTTGTCCTGGAAGAAATTGGTGGCACAACTGGGCTGCTTCCATGAGGGGACTAGAATCGTCGGAATCCTGACAGTATGCAGGTAGTATCATAATGAGCATTTATGCTTTCGCACTGTGCGATTTAAATCGCTCATCTAGTTAACTTATACAGACGTCGATGTACAGGAGGAAAATAGAACGTCTGTAGTAAACTTCTGGTGTCTCGACCGGATGATTGGACCTCTGCGTCTGCCTGTCAGTCGTTTTTGTCATGTGGATTTCTTCACCAAACAATTTTTGAGTGCGCATTAAAATGTCCCTGAAGACTTGTTCGTCTAATCGCATTTGTCTCAAGACCTTCTCACACTCCTGGAGACTGTCCACCGCGTTATAGATGTCCTGGGCTTCGACCTGAATCTTAACGGAAAGTGGCTTGGTGATCTCTAGAACCAATACAAGTACCTCTAGGGCAACCGAGAATCCATTATTGTCTATGGCGGAAGAGAATAGTAGCGCCTTACCGGCGCAATCTGCGTGTGGCCATAGGCTAATTTTGTGTAGCGACACTATAATGGCGGGTTTTAGTTTTCTGAATATGTGAACTGCTTCCTGGCACTCCACCCATCTAGTGGTGCAGTGGAGTTTCAGACTAGAATGGGCGGCTTCATTAGATTCTTCCTTGATAGCTTCTTCAAGATTGAGCAATCTTTTATTTGAGCCATAGAAAAAAACGCAATCTCGTGCATCAACGTCACTGCCTTTCTAATATCTGGTACCCGGCCTGCCTTCCGCAAACAGATTGAGCGAATGGGATTACTAATGCGTGTAGCTGGCTGACGGGCATTCTTTACGCACGTACTTTTGCACACCATTTTTTTCCCCCGACATAGCCGCGGCACCGTCGTACCCCTGTCCAAACATATTTCTAATGTCAACTCCAGGATCTTTCAGAATCTGTAGCAGTTGTTTAGCCAACCCTGCACCAGTCAGATCAGGGACCTGAGCAAAACCGAGAAACCGCTCACATATTTGGCCGCCTCGGATGTACCGTAAACATAATGTTAACCGTTCCTTTCTCGAGACATCTGTGGTTTCGTCCTCCAGAAGAGAGAAGAATCTAGCTTCTTTTGTTTCTTCAATGATTGATTTTTGAATCACTGTTAATAATGTAGGATAACACTTAATTATATAAATATTGAAATGGAAATAAGAGACATTTAGTACTTACTCGATTTGTCGTCTGCTAGCCTAAGGTAGCTTGTTTCACTATAACATAATTAAGAAGAAATAGAAAGTACTGAGGCTTAGAAGAATTAATTAGTATTCTTATACCATTCATACGGGATTTCACCCAAGGTAGATAGTAATTAAATATAAAAGTAGAAATATAGTAAGGAATAAGAAGTGGGAGCTTTTGGTCACAGGTTGATCGGATCGAGTACAGCGTGGAGAAGCTCGCGCATCTCTCTGCTTCCTCCACGAATTCGGGTAATTTGGAATATAGGGAAAATGCATGTGTAGGAACATATATATACATATATATAGTCCCGAATCCTATACAAGTAAACAACCATGTATATGCAATATATTACACTGTTCCAATGGCTGATATCAGTTCATTCTGTGCTTGGGGGGATGGGGGAAATGTATATGGCATTCCTACTCGTGGTTGTTAAATGTTCCCGTAATACTTTATCGTTGGAAACCACTATCAACTGTAGACTCGCTCTCAGATTGCCTTGTCCGTAATCTATATCGGTGCCGGTCCCTGCGGAACAGGGTTCCGAATCGCGGTAGATCTAATCTACCCTGAAACTCTATGGAAAAGAGTTATAGGGGGGAGGGGGCTATATTATATTTTAATTATCAATATCATTCTTCATGAGATTTCTATATTAGAATCTATTTATTACTTCTAGACTGAAGATGACCCTTGGAACATTGACTGCCATGTATCTAACTTTAATATATTCTTGTTCGCTGAGATTATTTCTTCATTAAGTTGGCTGGGTTAATTTTTGATCTTCTTCTTCTTCTTGAGGTATCTTCCTTTTAACGACGATGTGATGATTCCTTCCAATTCTGATGACGTGATGATTTCTTGAGAGTTGAGACGAGTTGGGCCTTGAAGTCGTTTTCTTTCCGTTTTTGCCTTGACAGCGGTTTTCTCTTGAGTCGTTTTTCTTGAGTTGTCCATAAAGCGTTTTCCGTTTTCTTCTGGGATTTTCTCCGTAAAAAATTGTGGACTTTGGGGATCGATCGCAGGTCTTTTGAATCTGAGGAATGCACTCTACCATTACGCTACGGCGAAGACCGTCTTGACTTGGTAATTTAATAGGCTATTTATATTCTCGCTTTGGATGGAAGTTTTCTCTCTTAAACATCTTCGCACCCCATACAGAGTATCCGCTATAGAGCAGCTCGGTCTTTGTAACGCTGCTTGGCCTCTGCGGTGTTTAGCTGCTGCTCTATGTCTCCAGTCTTCATCGTCGTTTTGAACGCTCCTGCGCGCGCGACACTGTCTTCATGGAATTCGGTCGCTAGATGCGCTGACAAATAGCCATCTATGCCAGTTAGGTGAGCAAACTTCTCTGGTGGTGTTCTGACCAGGCGAATCAATTAGTTTCCTCGGATTGCTTCAGGAGTCAAAAACCTGCAAGGGCGACATAATAGTCCACGTTTCGACACAGAATAGGAGAAGACGCTATACTGACCGATTAGATGTTGGGGTCCGAGATATTTACGTCTAGTTCTGCCTCCATCTTGACGCTCGCTGTAAGGACACTGAAAATCCAATGGCGCAGCCCAAGGTGTGGTGAGTACGCGCAGTTTCTCTACATCAGTGAGCTCCAACCTGTTGATAACTCCTATATTATCTTTACTGGAGTTGCCATTAGGTAACGCAGACGTGGACGGTATTAACGTCGGTGAAGAGGAAGAGGATTCCTGTGCCTGGGCTTGCAGTTAGACGTCTAGAAGTTCCGGAGGTGACTCTGGGAAAACCTTTCGTTTAACTGCAATTGCAGACTCACGGCGCATGAAGTTGTAGCGAGCCAAAAATCTATACTCTAATCACAATCGTTCCAACCCGCTTCCTACACTAACTCGGACGTGAGAAATCGAGGTAGAAATGAAACGGATTGTATGTACAGTCCTTTATTTACAAGAAAAATATGGGGTAAATATTTACAAGAGATATGGGGGTAAATAAATTTGAGATCTCGTTACTTATAAAAGCCAATCTTACTTATGAATACTAGCAAAAAGATATAACAAAATCATTTATCTTATTACCAAACAAAATCCTGTATACACACAACTAAACGAACAATACAAAAGAGGCCTATTAAGCACACTGGTTCCCCCCAAATTCAAAATCGTACAAGGAAGCCTAACAACCACACTTGTACTTAAAACACAATACAACAAGAAAAGGCCTCACGTGGTACCCCCAGAGGAAAGTCCTGCCAGCTGCCACTCGAGTGTTCACAAATGAGGCTGGCGCCTCCGGACTAGATACAATAATTATTATTGCGAACCGGGGTCGCGTATTGAGGCTTTATAAAAAATACTCCTGTCCAAACAATCATTAACCAGTCAAAGATCATGGCAATTTCAATTATATTACTTCCTAATCTTATAATGTCAGCCACTCTTTACAAAGGGAAGTAATATTTATCTATTGAAATTTAATAGAGTTGTGGCGCAAAATAACAATTACGTAATAGCTGAGGAAGAAAAAAACATTTTAGACAATTCATGAAATCACTAATAAATAATATATATATATATATATATATATATATATATATATATATATATATATATATATATATTTATATATATATTTATATATATATATTTATATATATATATATATATATATATATATATATATATATATATATATATATATATATATATATATATATATAGATGAGAAAAAACATTCCCATTCATACACACATTCTTACAGAGGGAGGAAGAGGGTATTGGAAAGGGGTGGGAGAATGACCCTTCACACACACACACACACACACACACACACACACACACACACACTTATATTCGCTCCACCACAAAGTAATTGATGATACTTCTCTTCATCTCGACTTCCTGGATCCGACCTGAAATTAAAAAAAAATAAATTAAATAAATAAAAACAAGCGATGACTGTAGAATATTAAAAAAAAGAACCCTATATGTATATAGCTGTTACCAGCTTGAAAAGGAGAGTTGTACGGGCTCATTAGTTCAATAAAATTCAGACAGAATCATGTTTATTTAAGCCGTAAAACTGCAAAAGAAAATAAATACAAATATAGATTATACATATGGATATATACACACAATGCAGTAATAAGGGTCCATATGTAGGACTCTTACAGTGTATGGTTATCAATGTAATTTAGCTTCGGTTAATAAATCAGCCTAGATAGCGTTTCGAAAACCATAACCATAAATTTTGTTTGATCGAAGATGTCTGCCGTTAGCTTTAGGTCTAATGCGACAGCGAAATGAATTTTTGCAATAATGACTTGGGCTTTAAGAAAGACAGTTACACAAATATAAATATATTCATAAAATCCACGAATGTACATTAGAAAAGTAGGTTAAGTAAATATGGTGAGTAATATGGTGAAACAATAAGGTGAATAATATAGAGTATCTTTGAGTAAATAATATTGAGTATCTATGAGTAAATAATATTGAGTATCTAATATAGAGTATCTATGTAGTAATTTAGAGTATCTATAATGTATCTATGTAGTATCTATAATGGACTGAATTGGGGACTGCAATGAGAAGCAAATATAATTAGGACTTACTCTCGTATTGTCGTTTACAAAGAATGTGAGAGTGGAATTAACTCAGTATGATTTGTTTGGAGGTAAATGAATAATTGTAGAAGGAATGGTTACCGACCTTTATACGAAGAAAGCAGTAAGTCGAATGGTCAGGATAGCGTAATTTATTATTAAGTTTAACATAAATGATTTGATTTACAAAAGTTGAAGTAAATTAATTGAAAGATTAAATTGACAAAGTTAAAGTAAAATAAATGAATGATTAAATTAACAAAGTTAAAGGATTGCATGAATTATTTAAATGACAAAATAATTTAATTTTATACATAATAAATGATGATATATATAAATATATATATTTAAGTTTCCCAGGAGGTTTTTATTATAGGAATGCCCAGAGGCATTGCTATACTCTCATGTAAGTTAGAACTAGAATAAAACTACTACAAAAGTAGACGCGGTATTTAGTCCCTTAAAGTTAGACATAACCCTGTAGCGGGCCGAAAGCAACACTAACCTTGCGTTCCAACCTTATCCTAGAATTTATCGACCTTGAGAACCCCGAGGAAGAATTGATACGATTTGATATACAGTCCTTTACTTTACAAAAAAAAAATACAGTGATAATTACAGTTTATATTTACAAAAAAACAACACCGGTGCGCATTCAAAATAAATATTCTATACAAATTAAACTTCTACAACCGAAAACAAAAATTTAATATGACAGGCTACACAACAAGGTCCACACAACAAAACAAATCAATACCCGAACGAGAAGGGGCACGGGACTATCACTTGAAGGCTGGGGTGGTGGTGCTAGTAGTCTTAGTTGTACAATAAGAAGAGGGACAGGCTCGTCAGCCAATGCAGGTGGCAAGCGAGGCAGGTAACGCCCTCCGTTTCAGGGCTGGGCTGGACGGAGCACTCGCCTCGAGGATTCCTCTCACACTCCGCTGAAGCTTCACTTTTTGAAGACAAGGATGCGAAACTAAAAAGAGCCAGAGAAATTTTTGGTATAGCATTTCCAAAGAAAAATCTGGTGATGAACTTTCCTATCCCTCGTTGTTAAAATTAATGTTGAGCATATTAGTATTCTAGTAAAGAACCAATCTTACCTAGGGTAATATCCCAATGCACTGGACAAATATTTTAGGATACTCCTAACTTTCAAAATTATATAAATATTTAAAAAATGATATCTCTGAAAAGAGAGTACAATCAGTTATTATTCGTATTCATAATATAAAAAATCGGAAGGCAAATTATACCCACACACTCACACAGGGGTAGGGAAAGATATATGTAAAGGGGCGTGGTAGAATGGCCCTACAGACGCACACACACACCGCTCCCCCACAAACCTTTTTCTGGATTTTGCATTTCTATTTTCTACCAAGTCAATAGCCCTAAAACAGGACTAGCACTACTTGAGCAGAAAAACTACGAAAATTTGCAGTAATCGGCGACTTGTGAAACAGGAAGTTGACGAGAGTCGAAGCAAATCAGAAAGACAACCTGTGATTGGCTCAGAGAGCTCGTATTCGAAATCGGGGCGATATTTCAACCAATCAGGTGGTGTTATTTCATGAAATTGACCTTTCAGAATAGCGTTAAAGCTGATTCAACACTGATCATTTCGATACCAAATCTGCTAGATATTGCCAGCTAATTAGCTAAGAAGACAGTAGTTGGCAGCTGCTGATTAAAAGTTATTTTTTGTGCATTTTGAGGTACTAAACGTGAAAATTATTTAGGGATATTGAAGATGAATAATTAACGATACATTTGTTGACAAAAACAGAAAACTGACAAAATTTGCAAAAAAACGTCAAAAAATGGGTCATATCTAACCTTAAAGCATTTTCCTGCATCATTGTTATCGTCATCTCTATCAATGATAGGCAAATTGTCAAAGAACTTTTGGCTTTCGTATGAGCAAAATTGTTTCAAAATTTGTAGGTCGGAATATCTTGCTGCTGCTTTGATAGGGAAATGCTCAGTGTATGCCTTCTTCAACACGACTTTTTTCCATGGTCCTTTATAGTAGCAAGGTTCACATAGTGCTCTGAAACGCCATTAATTCTCGCACTCACATAGTGCTCTGACAACACGTCATCAATCCTCTCGCACTCACATAGGCCCTGACAACACGCCATAAACCCACTCAGCACTCGCATAGTGCTCTGGCAACACGCCATTAATTCTCTCCCGCTCACATAGTGCTCTGACAACGCGTCATCAATCCTCGCACTCGCATAGTGCTCTGGCAACACGCCATAAATCCTCTCGCACTCACATAGTGCTCTGACCTCCTAATATCATCGTCCTCACTGGAGGAACACCTTTCTCACCTTCGCCAAGTTTTTTCTCGTCTTCAAGAGTAATAAACACCTCCAAGTGCCTCCTTGGTGTCCCGCAACTCTCATTCTTGGGGCACCATGTCTCGAGTGCAGGGATTAGCCCACTCGAAGATAAAGTTAGCGCGATGCGAAACTTTTTTCGTCCTACATCACGCAAACAACTCAGGAGTTTCTGTGGCATAGTCAATTTCTACCACAGATTCATCCCTAAATGGTGCCCAGACCTGGGAGGGGGAGCGTTAGCCCTTGGATAACATTTCCAAACGAGCTCTCTTCATTTCTTCAAAATACGCTCCGCTTCTAGGAGGGGGGTTGTATAGCGTACGAGAATTGCAGGCGAGCGACATAAAAGCTTCGTTTGAATGAGTCATTTTTGAGACTCAGGATGGCCGAGTGGATTCGCCGCTGGCTAACAGTGGTCCACCGACGCGAGAAGCTGTTCGCAACTCGCCTACGCTATTATTTTTTCTTTGCCCCCTTTCCTACTACCCTCTATCTACAATTGGAACACATTGAGTCATATATCATTTCAAAGGGATTACAATACTGAGTTTATTACAAAAATAATTTCGAAAAAAGACAAAGTCGTTGCTGAGATATCTGGCATTAAATGTGAGTGGTCTCGTGATACTTTTCAGTCAGATCAGTGTTAGCGGAGTTGAAAATTTCAACATCATTGGAACACATTGAGTCATATATCATTTGAAAGGGCTTAATTTCAGACATAACCAATATATACGCAAGTTGAATTTGAAATCAACAGAAGAACATGCATGTCAAATTAGCTCTGTATGTAGTTCTACTTCTAAATTTTATGCATTTTTTCAATCTTATTGTTCTTTGTGGGTCTTAATTGATTTACTGACTTTCTTACTATCTACCAAACATTATTGAATTTTGATACAGTGAAAGCAAACTCTATACCCTCATAACCAACAGTTTGCCACCTCCAAGTCCATACACCCTGCCTAAACTTATCAATCCAATGTCTATTCTGAATAGGCATTGAATTACAAAATTTGGTGGTTGAAATAAATAGATACTATTCATTTCAACCACCAAATTTTGTAATTTTGCAGGTCAGAAAATTGCTCCTAAATGATTTAAAGTCAAAGAGATAAATGATTTTAAATTCCCAGATACGACGCCATATTTGTTTACCATGGAGACAGCAATAGCCTTGATGATAACACAGAAAATGAAAAATGGCTTGAATGTGCTTACAGATGGGGCAAAGATACAAGTACGAATAAAAAATAACCGTTTTCTGCACTAGAAAATCCATGCCATACCCATGCCATCGTGTTTTAGAAAAAATATATTGGCCACTAAATGTTAGATATACAGGGTGCGGCAGAACCGATTGAGCAGTTTTAAGGAGTCTAAAAAAGTAAGGAGGGTATATAGAGAAGAAATGTTATTATACTCGAGGTTAGCAGTACATACCATTTATAATCCCTAGGTTCTGAAAATATTGTCATGAAGATGGCGGTGGTTAACAGCAACGCACTGTTGGAGTCGATCTCTGAAGTTTCGTACAGCACGTTCGCACATACTGCGGGGTATGCCGTTAACTTCTTCAATAATCCGCTTCCTTAGCTGTGGTAGGGTGTGAGGGCTACGTTTAAACACCTTTTCTTTCAGATATCCCGAAAGAAAGAAGTCACAAATGCTCAAATCAGGTGATCGCGCAGGCCACCCTAAATCACCCCTCAGAGACACCAGATGTCCGGGAAACATTCGTTTCAAAACATTGAGTGAATTTCGGGCTGCGTGAGCTGTAACCCCTCCTCCATTCTAGGCTGCAGAAAATTGCGCAACATTGTGATATAACGTTGGGAATTCACGGTCATGTTCATTCCTTCCTCCTCAAAGAAGTACGGGCCTATCACGCCAAATTGTAATATAGCACACCACACCGTTAGTTTAGAGGAATGTAGTGGTATTTCCTGGATAATTCGGGGGTTATTTTCATCCCAGTAACGGAAATTTTGCTTATTTACAGCCCCACAGAGGTGAAAATGTGCCTCGTCGCTACTGAAGAAAGTTGCCTCGGGAGCGATCTGTGCAAGTATGTTTTCACACAGATTTTGGCGGTTGGCAAAGTCTGCTTGGTTCAATTTTTGAGACATTATTATTTTGTAAGGATGGAAATTCAAATCCATATGCAGAATCCTCCTCAAACTGCGGTCGGAAATTCCCAAAGCAACAACATGCCTTCGAGCAGAACGTCTCGGCGACTGCACGATCGCTGCTCTCACCATCTCCAAAATTTCTGGTCTTCTGATGGACCTGTGTCGGCCATGTGTATCTCTTCTTAGTGTGTTACCGGTTGCCTCCAACTGCTTTACCCAGGACGGAATTGTGTTCGCCTGAGGAACGGCATCGTTGCGCGGAATATTGAACCGTCACCGAAAAGCTCTTTGCGTCGCAATCACAGATTGATTGTTCTCAAAATACGCGCGCACGGCAAAGCCGCGATATGCTCCCGTCCACACCATGTTTGCTACTGAAATGGGGACGTCTACGAAGCAGAGCACCCCCCCCCCCCCCGCCCGAGCATTGACTCCTCAAAACTGCTCAATCGGTTCTGCCGCCCCCTGTATGTCAAAATCTTATTCACCCAAGTTTGAGGAGAAATTTTCAGAAATAAAAAGTGTTTTTTCAAGTCGACTTTTTCTCAAGCGGATTGCAATCGTCTAAAATTTGCCTTTCTGCACGTGCTAACATGTGCAGACAGCTCACATTCAGAAATTTGGGGATAGAAAACGTTACAAGATAGCTGCGCCATGCGAGGCGTTTCCGGCCGATCAGAAAAAATGCCGGAAAAAATGTCACATTTTTTAATGACTGCATATTTTTGTCTGAAATATGAAAGTAATTGAATATTAAACATATTTACTATTGAATTCTGATGGTAAATCAGAGGAAATGATGTATATTGATTCGTTTTAGAACAGCTTTTTTCCACTATGGCCTCCTGTGTAATTTTATAAGGGGTTGGTTTCCATTTCCTGAGGGGGGGGGGGGCATGGCCCAATGCCCCTATCCCCCTAAATAAACCACTTCCAACAATTTTTCTTCCCTAGTTGGGGTGAGGTGTCACCCTCCTAGCCTCTTGAGGCTATAAAAAAAATGCGTATTGATTCTTTGGCAATAAAAGTGGATCTGTTGGAAAGCAAAAGGGTTTCCCATTCGCCCGTTTCTTGTAGTAAAGGAGATTTTCCTTTTATCCCTTTCTCTGGGGGTTGACTCCCTTGTTGCTCCGGAAGTGCTTCTACTCATAAAAAAACTCCTTTTTAGATCCAATAAAGGACCCGCAGTGACGGGCCTTTCTGGAGCCTGCCTCCATTATTGTTACATGGATAAGCGGCATGTCCTCCAGACACGGGCGGTATCTTGCCGGGGGGAAATAGCGAGCACCCTGTACCGATTGCGTCCGCTATACTGTCTTATACATTATTTTGAGAATCTCACCGGAGCGACACAAGCTCCCGTCACACGCACGTGTTCACCGGCCGTAAGTGGATAAGTCTGTGTCATTAGCAGTAATCATGCAATCGCCCGGCAGATTTCTTTGGGGTTTTTTTTGTGGTTGAAGTTCAATATATACTAGTGAATGCATTCTCCACCAACGGCCTGTATGTAGATAGCAGCATTACACACTTTAGCCAGTCTCTCTGCTTTATAATGGAAGAAAATTGTTGGTGTTTTTTTTTTGGGGGGGGGGGTATCAAAGCCACTAAGTGGATTCTTTCCTAAATCTAATCACTTCGTACCTAGGGTACGAAGTGAGATTCCTTCAATATACTGCAATCCTTCTAACAGGCAGATAAACGAAGTCCAAAACATCTCCCCCTCCCCCAAGGCCTGACTCACTGGGGTGAAGGAACTCTAGCACCGTCTGGTCGCTGCACAAGGGCGAACACAAATTTTTAATGGTCACACGGTGGAGACTTGAAAAGTCTGAAAACCCAAGTTGGGATAAGTGGGAGCGACTGGACTCCTCATGATATAGCCCTTCGACATCCTTTTTTCAACCTTTTTATTAGTCACAAACTTGTGTTGGCAGGGAAATAACCACATGGTGAGCCCAACCTACCCCGATAAGTCCTTAAAAGTGACAACACTTTCTACACTCGTCGGAGTTCTGTCTCCGGGAAGCGTACCCTATTCGAGTGAGGTAGTTCTCGAAGATGGACCCTCAGATAAGCCTGGATGGCATATTCCTTCAATGGAATTTCCCTAATCTCCGGGCCGTCTCAGATAAGCTGAGAAGCCTCGTCTCCTATAGCTCTCCATTAGCTATCTTCTTGCAGGAGACGATGCAAGACGAGTGCCACCTACTCACCATCCAGGGTATGAGAGTTTTGAGACCCTACCACCGAAGGGTGGATATTGGGCAGAGGGATAAGCGATTTACACGGCATAAATTCATTTTCCATTTGTTTTAAATACCTCCTTTCAGATAGGGCAGCTAAACCTGTATAAGAGGTATACTGTTATTTCTGAGTACATCGCACTGTCAGCTGATTTAGAGGCTGGGGAGTTCTGCTTTCTCTTAGCATAGTGGCCGAGGCCCTTGCTCCTCAAAGATTTAAACAGTAGGCACCCCCTCTGGGTACTACACGATCAATCCTAAGGGTCCGGTCCTAGCTGTCCTAAATATGCTTGAATTTACCTATCAGTGTCCGAGAACCGGTTATTTTCCTCTTCTGATTTCACTCTTTTCTTTGGATGTTCAGCCTTATTTGGGGTAGGATATGGTTGACCTTGATGATAGTGACCACTTTCCCATCTAACTATCATTTTATGGCCGCTGAGCCTGAAACTTCACTCAGGTGGTGCATAGAGCTGACGCGGTGCTACGCATTTCAGGAAATGGCTGATTTCTCTGCCCCAGTCGAGGATTTTAGGTCGGTTGATGAGGCCGTTAAGTTCTTCTCCGGCAACCTCATAGCCGTGGGACTAACTATTATGACTAGAACATATGGACGATTTTTACGCCTACCGCTAAGAAAAGCGATATGCCAACATACGCTATAAGCACCGCCCGAACGATTCATCGTTGGGGAATTGCGTCGATCCAGGGCTAGGTTTCGATATGCTTCAAGTACACCTTTCCCCTAGCCAGAACAATGTCTCGTACGCCATGCTTCATTACATGGGTGAACGAGGCATTACGTTTTTTGCAAGATTTGTTCAAAAAGAATATAGACAGAACACATTCTCCCAGATTCGTGCCGAATGGCTACTATGCTCGCCTAATTTCTCTAACCTCTCTTCTGCTTGTGCAAGTTGGTGGATAAATCGATAAATGTTAGTTGGCCTCCGCTGTCCAGTGCGACTTTTGCAAGTTCCACTCTACTTCTGATGCTCTGACTGGAAATGATATTTGCGGATCCTTACTTCATATACAGCACAACACCACGATGTTTTTCGATTCGGAGAAGGCCTATGATACCGTATGGCGATACGGTATCATGAAGACCCTCCACACGATTGGGGCGAAGGGATGACGCCAAATTTTCTTTTTGGAGAATTTTTTAGGACATCGATTCCGCGTGCGGTTGGGGTAATTGAGTCCCTTCGGCCCCGTAGCGCAGGGAGAGGGCTTCCCGCAGGCAATCGTCCTCAGTATCGCACCCTTTGCCATAATCACCAATGGTATCACTTCGGTGCTCCCGCAAAGTGCTCTCACTATGATATATTTAGACGACCTTTCGATTTCCTTTGGTAAAGATCAAAGGTTTCCGGGTGGGGATGGGGGACAAGTTAATGTACTTCTCTTGCTATCCACGTCTCCACCCCGACCCGAACTTGTGTCTAAAGGGGTTCGTTATGAAGTGATAGATTCGTAGTTTCCTTGGTCATGTTTCCGATCGACGCCTCCCTGGACAATCCCATATGTACAGTCTTAGTGTCTCTTATACCCGAGTCATGGATATTATTTCTTCCGTGACGTTCAACACTTGGGGGTTTTAATAGAGATGCTTGCTTTTTTTCTCTCTTTGTTCGATCAAAGTTTGACTACTGAAGCGCGGTTTATGCATCCGAAGCTGAGCGTGAATTGTGGGAGTAATTAATTCACCAGACCGGTCTCCGCATGGTTACGAGTGCCTTCCGCACGTCCACTAGTTGGAGCCTTCTTGGCGATGCTGAGGAGATGCCAGTTGGTCTGCCCCTTACACAGTGTACTATACGCTTGTCTCCGTGTGCTTGGCGTCAGTCATACCCTAATCAGTTCGGGTTTAGAGCTAGAAAATTCATTCGAGAGCTCGGTGTAGCTCTCGGACTGGTGGTACTTCTCTTTTTGCCAAGAAGGCCACCCTAGAGTGTAACACCTTTGACTATTTCTCACCACACCTCTCCTCCTAAAGCTTTTACAGCGCCGGGCGTATTTTTTTTACCCTTTTGGACCACACATCGTGTTATGCTGGATCCATGCCAGCGCACACTGATGGCTCCGATTCCGAAGAGATGGTCGACTTTCACACCATACCCACTCTGTTTTCAATACATAGTTCGGTACGGGAGATAACGCATTGTAACCAGTTTGGAGACCGGGTTGTAATCTATAGTGACCCACAAAATGACCAGTTCGGAGACCGGATTATGATCTAAAGTGACTCGGAAAGCACCCTGAGTGCTCTCGGGGCATTATGATCTCCGCATCTGTGATGCCACTCTTGCCGCAAGCCGGGCAGATGTCAAGGTTATCTTCTGTTGTTTGTTGGACATGAAGTAATTGCGAGGAATGAAGGCACCAAAGAGTCCACGAGTACTCGACGTCCAGACAGAACAGCGTTTCGCTCTTCCTTACACTGACTACATAACCGGAACCAGGTCAGCTTCCCAGGCTACCTGGCAAAGAAGATAGGATATGGCCGACAGAAACATAAAGCTGCGTGCCGTCACACCGCGACTGTTTCTGTGGACCAACCTCCAATTTCGCAACGACTTCAATTGGCTTTCTGCAGTCTTAGGATTAGACACACCTGCGGAACGCTCCGCATTTGGCAGACCGCCCCCATGCACCTCACTGTGACAACTGCGTTGTAGCCCAATCTGTTCGGCACATCCACGTTGAATGTCATATACTGTGTGATCGTGCACGTTACCTGTTCCGGTAACGGAACAACGAGATCGCTACTGCTTGTTCTTTGTAGTCAGTACGAGTTCGTGTAAACTGACTTCTTGGTGGCGGCTAACCTCCTATATTTTATTTTACTCGCTTTGGTGCCGAAGCTTGTTTCCTTCTTGCTTTTGTCTTGAGTTTATTTTTATGTTTTTATTATTTTTTCGTTCTTTTGTTGGTTTGGTTTGTTTGTATTGCTTTGTTGTTATCTTTGTTTTAATATCGCTTAGCACTAGGCTAAACATTAACTAAGGCGAATTATGCCCTCGGTGGCAGTCGCCAAGTGAGATTCTTTAAAATAAAAATCTCTGCTGGGGCCATAGGAATTTGATGTGCTTCTTCCTCGTTCCTCCTCGGCATTCTTTATTTTTCCTATGACTATCCCCTAATTTTTTATCTAGGTTAAATGACCTGGATTGGTTACCTCCTGTCGTGTCAAAATAGAGGCTTTGGGACTTCCATATACAACCTCCATTAACGTATGAGGGGCGCAAAACTAGAAATTGAGTGGTCCTTGGCGTTGAGGCGCGATTAATAGAAAGTTCGTTTTTACTCCAATAACCCATTTTCTGCGCGGAGTGGGCTGAGTACCTCTCTTCGTACGTTCTCAGATGCATTGCGAGTAGGCTCTACTGCATTATTGGCTGTCAGGCCAGCCAAAAGTTTCGGGTCCCGTCTATAAGTCTGCCAAAGTATAACCAGATCTTGGTCGTCCTGTCGAGGATAAGTAAGATCTATCGAGGAAATCCACCCCCTCGCCCCGCCTCTCTGGCTGCTCATTTGGGACCTACGGCCTTTTGGGTGAGACCGATCTACTGAGTAACTTCTGGTCGGTGTGCCTAAATAGCTATTTGTAAACCATTACCATAAATTTGTTGAGTTTGATGGAAATAGTCGTCTGCTAGTTTTTAGGCATAAAGACTAACGTGAAATGAATTTAGGACTTCTGAACTAGGTTTGTAAGAAAAACAGAAATAAACAAAATATATATATTTACAAAATTAACGAATGCACAATGAGAGGATTGAATTAGGAATACAACGTGAGATGCGGTCAAGTAAATATAATAAAGTAACTGATTTAAAGTAAAAGGACGTAAAGTAACTAATATATGAAATGAATATGTTGTAAAGTATGATGTGAAGTGAAAGTGAAAGCGAAGGAGACTAGGATGGACTGTGAATTGGGGTCTGAAATGCGAGAAGTAACTAGAATTAGGACCTACTCTCGTATGGCAGTTTGCAGAGGATAAGTGTGAGAGGATTTATAACTGACCTTGAGTGAAAGTAGAGTCGAGCACGAATGAGAGAGAATTCGCGTTATTTCACAATTGGTGAAATGCGTGTGTTTGTATGTGCGTGAAACTCTAAGAGATGTTGTTTGAACCAGTACGTTAAATGAAATCAGTTTTTCGTCACAGGATATTTGAATTATTAAAGGTTACATAAAATAAATGAATTTCAAAAAGTTATGCATAAGATAATTGAATGATTGAATTGACAAAAGTTAATTAAAATAAATGAATGAATTATTAAGTTGTACATAATTTGCATGAATGATTTAATTGACAAAAGTTAAGTAAAATAATTGAATGATTTGAATTTTTTATATATATATATATATATATATATATATATATATATATATATATATATATATATATATATATATATATATATATAAAAGTTTCCAAGGAGGATTTTATTATAGGAATGCCAAGAGGGCATTGCTATAGAAGCACCCAGGCTGGAGAATTAGGAGAACTCAAAATGGGAAAGGCATGATGATGTATCTAGCCCACTAACCACCTTTTTTTTCTTTTCCACTGCTCACAAATTTAGTCTTGTGTGTGTTGGTTTGTCAAAAAATCAGACTACATTACTATCAGTGAAAACGACCAACCTTGGTTTGGGGGTGAGCGAAGAATTCGACAACACACTCTGACTGGTGAAAGGGCTTAGCTTCAACTTTTTTGTGTGTGTGTGCGACAAAAGGGCTTCTCTTTTCCATCTTCAGAGCCGCCTTCAGACAGTTCCACCTATAATAAAATCCTTTAAGGAGGATTTTATTATAGGAATGTCAAGAGGGCATTGTTATAGAAACACCCAGCTGGAGAACTGAGAAGTCCGAGAACTCAAAATGGGAAAGGTATGATGATGTATTTAGCCCACCAACCACCTTTTTTTCTTTTCCAGTGCTTACAAATTTAGTCTTTTGTGTGTTGGTTTGTTAAAAAATCAGACTACATTACTATCAGTAAAAACGACCAACCTTGGTTTGGGGGTGAGCGAAGAATTCGACAACACACTCTGCCTGGTGAAAGTGCTTAGCTTCAACCTATTTTTGTGTGTGCGACAAAAGGGCTTCCCTTTTCCATCTTCGAAGCCGCCTTCAGAGAGTTCCACCTCGGAAAACGTTCTGCCCCCCTCCACCTGTCTTCCTCAGGCGCACCCACACCCTTCTACTAGAGTAGGGGTTTCTTTCTCTCTTGTGTCTACGGATGAGGCGGCTTTGCTCCACTAATGACTTCACTTTAGTGTCAGCGGGCCTCATTTTCTCTTTCAAAGGGGACCGCAAGTTGCGGTACAAAATCTACCTGAAAGTTGCCCAACCTGTTGTCGTTATGTTCCGCCTCGGATGGTTTGGGGGCAAGGCTCAGCTACCACGGTCTGCAGCATAATTGGGAAGTGGTCACTACCATGCAAATCATCCAATACTTTCCATTCAAAGTCGGAAAGACAATAAGGGGGCAAATGAATAGGTATACGTAGCCTAAAGTGTCTGCTTAAACATGGTTTGACCTGGCTTGTACCGTGTTAATGATGCACACTGGATGTGATGTAAATATCTATTCAATAAAATAACCCTGCGGGTTACCTAGCCGATCGACCCAAAGTGGGTCCTTGCATTAAAATCGCCTAAAATTAAGGGCGGGGTTGCTGACATAAGAAGTCTAAAAGGTGAGCACGTGCAACCCCCCCCCCCCCTACCAGACGAATTTATAGAATAAGAATACCACCTGGCCCACGTAGCAGTAATGGCGTTGAAAATTGTGCTTCGCTCACCAGGAGGGAAGCACCAACAAGGGGTGTAGGTGAGTTTGTAGCGTGCGAGAAGTTCAAGCGAGTGGCTTAAATGCTTTGTTTGAATGAGTCTTTTTTGGGACTCAGGATGGCCGAGTGGTTTAGGACTCTTGCTAATGGCTGTCCAGCGACGCGGGAAGCGCATTTGAATCTCGTTTCGCTACTTTTCTTTATTTATTTTTCTTTGCGCCCCTTTTTTATACAAAGTTATCAACAATGGTGTCGATGGTGTGGCAGACCCGGGAGGCCGGGGAGGAAGAACTTTAGTCCTTGAATAACAATTCCAGACGCCGTTCTCCTCAATCCTCAAAATACGCTCCGCTTCTAGGAGGGAGTTGGTGTAGCGTGCGAGAAGTTCAGGCGAGTGGCTTAAATGCTTTGTTTGAATGAGTCTTTTTTGGGACTCAGGATGGCCGAGTGGTTTAGGACTCTCGCTAATGGCTGTCCAGCGACACGGGAAGCGCATTTGAATCTCGTTTCGCTACTTTTCTTTATTTATTTTTCTTTGCGCCCCTTTTTTATACAAAGTTATCAACAATGGTGTCGATGGTGTGGCAGACCCGGGAGGCCGGGGAGGAAGAACTTTAGTCCTTGAATAACAATTCCAGACGCCGTTCTCCTCAATCCTCAAAATACGCTCCGCTTCTAGGAGGGAGTTGGTGTAGCGTGCGAGAAGTTCAGGCGAGTGGCTTAAATGCTTTGCTTGAATGAGTCTTTTGGAGGACTCAGGATGTCCGAGTGGTTTAGGACTCTCGCTAACGGCTGTCCAGCGACGCGGGAAGCGCGTTCGAAATTCGTATCGCTACTTTTCTTTATTTATTTTTCTTGGCTCTCCTTTCCTACGCAAAGCTATCTACAAGTTTAAAACTAAAATTCCAAAGCATTTATATTTTTAAACATACATATCACAGATGGATTAACGTTAGATAGTATTGTTGAGCATTCTTCCTATTTTAGAAGAATCCTCTGAGAATTCCACTGAAGTATGTTCACCATCACGTGGAACCTCAGAATACAGGGAAACGAGTGTATGTCAAACAGAATTGAGTGAACTTATACAGATGCTTTTATATCAAGCATGGAAGAGGCCATCTAATTACTGGCAGGTGACTCCTTGTGGGATGATCAATCAGAAGCACTGGTGAGAATTTTCGTAGTAGGAGAGAAGACAAGTGAACATTTGCGTTTACAGACCGAAATTGCATGGGACTGGCATCAGTGGAGGATTCTGTCGCAGAACCGTCCGAATACAATTCAAATAGCTTGGATGATCTCAATTGGTGTGGGACCATTTGAAGGTGATCGAGACAACTGGTCAGCTTCAGTTCCAATTAAAGGAAGATCGTTCGCAAACAGCAGGCAGGTGTGGGACCATTTGAAGGTGATCGAGACAACTGGTCAGCTTCAGTTCCAATTAAAGGAAGATCGTTCACAAACAGCAGGCAGGTTAGGAAGCGAAGCCGCTGAGGAGTCAATAGTCCAGGAGACCATTAAGAGAAGGGGCGAACAGGGCGCGAAAAAGTGGAACGAACGTCCAAGAAGCGGGCACCGTTTGATACAAATGTCTCGCGAATTCTACTACGGGTTTCACGAATAGGATATTTGTGCGTATCGCGGATTGAAAGTACCTATTTTTCAAAGATAAAGACCTCACAATAAGATGGTGAGGTACTATTGTACAGCACACATGTATTCACCTGAAGGGTGTACATGTAGATACCCTACACTACGGAACCCGATGACTTAGAGAGAAAGCGAGTCTGGAATTTCGAGGTAAAGGTTCGATTTTTTCACTGTAATAAAGTGGTAGCTTCCGTATCTGGGCTCAAGTCAGACTGGCGCCAGAGAATAAACATTGGGATACTGAGAATGTATGGAGGTAATAAAAGGGCGTGCGATAAAGCATTTCACCATTTTTTAACAAAGATAGCCTGAAATTAAACAAATGTATGACTTATGATAAAGCTCTGCCTTCTAGAAATATTGACCAATAACGAGGTACGGTGTTAGCCGCCATCCAATCAAAATTAAATAAGAGATTAACTAAAACCAGTCAGAAGGCGAGCTAAGGGAATAAGCAGTCAATCACGTGCGCCAACGTCATTTTAGGCGGAGTGTAAGGCTTACTCGATGGACGTTACTCCCCCTTATAAACGGGTGCAGAGGTTAAGAAAGGGCATTCATTATTAATAATTAATTCTTGTTCCACGTTCATTAATTCAATAATTTGATTATTATAATCGTCCTGTCGCTCTACCATTTTCCCGAATTACTTTGTCGTTAAGTCGAATCTTGGAATTGTATTTGGGGTATTTCTTATTCGGTCCAAGGGGAAATAAATAGACAGAGACTTGTTTACAACTATAAATAGATTATTTTATTCATCCCAGCTGGTATCATCTTCTTGGATCAAGTACAAGGCCACCTAAAGGGATATTTCCGTTGCGCATTTAATTAACTTGTTACAATTACCGGTGGCAAGCGTTATCCCTATCCTACGAAGTTCACCCCTTTGAGTGGCAACGTTACCACTAACCGGGCAACCAAACCCCTTATTGGTTCGAAGAATTACCAATCAAGAGGCAAGCCCCGCCTACAGGGGGTGGCAACATAATTATAGCAGAAAAGACAAAGCCCACTCCCCCATACTATATGCTTCTACACAGTTTTTGCCCCTTTTGGGTAATTACACAATTTTCCATGATAAAGGAGTGGGCAATCTACACAAACACGTCCATACTGACAAAGCTTGCTCACATAGCCAAACATGACAGTTGAAGAAACCTCAGAGGTTATTGATATATCGAATTACGGGGATACGGAAGTATTCGCCTTCAAGTGGGTAGGCAACTTTTGCCGCTCAAACGTAAGTGTAGCAGCTGACATCTTTGCAAGCTCCTACAAAGTTCGTAAAGAGGCAGTTGGCAATTTTCCATCTGAGAAAATTATGCATCTCGCCCCAAAATCCATTTTTGTACGACCTTTGATACCAATACGGTTACTTAAAAATCGAAGTACGACTTCCCCCAACCACCAACCAATCAAAACCTTTGTACAACCCAATTCGAAATTAACCAAGCTGCCAAGTGTCAGCAGGAGCTGCCAAGTGTAGGCCATGAATGGTCTTTTGCAGTCTCCTTCTTTTCTTATGTTCTTATGTTCTTCTTAATAGACTTTCCTGTTTCCCGAGTCCGGAGCACATTTTAACGAACACTTTTATTGAATCAGTGCTCCAGCCAAGGTCAGTAAGAATTAGGTCCCTAATTAATCATCAGTGTATACAAAGGTCTAAAAATATTCTAAAAATATTCAAAGTGTAATTCCTTCCTTTGAATTCCAGTTTCCCTGATTGATAACTTCAAAAACGTCGGGGCAGTACTATACTATATTTTATATAATCCTCCCATATTTTATATCTTATTCACTATAATATCTACCTTATATCGCTTATTCCTCTTAACATTATAATCATCGGCCATTTCCCTATATTCAATATATATATTCATTATATTCAATATATATATATAAATACACATTATATTCATTAACCGTATTATCAAATTCAAATTAGTCATATCCCATTATTTGTGGTTCAATAAATCTTCTTAAATTTATGAGTCAGTGATTTTTAAACCTTCCCGGTTGAATTAGTTATCCTCCCTCACGTTTTCTCTCTTTCAATTCATTGATATTTTTAAATTCATATAGCAAGGTTTAATGGCTGCTATCTAGGCAAGTTTGTCATTAAACCAATCTCAAGAGCTATAGTAATGAATATCGCACTTGTATTAATTCTGACATTATTGAGTGACGGTTTGGACACTCCTTTGGGCATCGATGACAGACTAATCTTAAAGGCTCGATTACAGCATTTAGGTTATAATCTTGAAGCTAATTAAAGCGTATCATACACGTAGGGTTGGAGAAGTTAGTGACGGGTTAAAAGATGAGAGATTCAAGAGTCTAAACTTTGTCATGTTGGGGACGAGAGGACACCTCCATAAAAAGTTATAATTACGGGACCACATACAATGCTGTTCGCTGCAACGCTTAGCGAAATATTGACTAATTTTGAGAACCCACTTTCAAAAGGGAAAAATTAGAGTCTGATCAAAGAACTATGAATGGATGATAATCCAGATCTGAATACAACATTTGAGGATGGAAATACGTAAGCAGAGAAGGTGGAACGAACAATATCCAGTAGCACGAGGACCAGAAACTGCAAGTTCTGGAAATGAGTATTAACTTTTTAACTTATAAACTAAATAGACTTTTACTTAACCAGGTGAGATCACCACCTTACATGAGGAGACGCTATTCTAGTGAGGAAAGGACGCATCTCTCAGCGGCTCCAGGGATACCACGCCCGGTATACTCCAGTAACCACAATGGCCCCAGATGGCAGCACTGGATTAATGGCACCAGGAACCAATTATGTATTTTTTTTAAACTTTATAGTGCTAATCGAGCCACTGGCACCAAAGGCATAAATCGTCGAGGTCAATTTTTAGCCTAATACTAGTTTATACTAAAATCCCGAAAAATCAATTAAATACTAAACAATAAAGCAGCACGCTCCAGTGTCGAGGAGAGGCCAGCTTACCTCCAAATTACGGTCCCGTTCTCTTGGAGAAGGGAAAGGGGGGCCTGCGAGAACTTGATTCGAATCGTTTTGACTCGCTTTCATACCTCGACAAGAGGGGTTTCCCACGTTAAGAGAGGACACGTATGCTCGTCAGGAAGAACGACGGAAGTGCTTCGAGATATACCGGAACCTAGACCTCGCTCGACGAAATTCATCGACTGTAAAATCATTCGAGGGTGTTTATAGCGCATGTAGGCGAAACGGTTTGTCTGAGAGCCATCTCACACTCAACCGACCAACTAATAAGAGCACGGTGTCCAAAACGGCCAGACGTTAATGCCCAAGTAGGCAGTCACCAGATGAGCTCTTAAAAAAAAAAAAAAAAATACGTCAATTAATTTGCCTGAGGAGGACTTGACTGCTTCATCAACCGACCTAAACTCCTCTATTGGGGCAGAGAAAACAGTCATTTCTTGAAATGCACACCACCACGCCCGAGCCAAGCATCGTCAAAGTGGCTTATCAGGCGGCGGCAGCAGCAGCAGCCCAGAAAATGATCCCGTGCAGATCATCAACTATACGGAAGTGCCTCAGCAACCCTCTTAATACGCAGTTGAAATCCATCGATTCTAAGTCAGCTGACGGTGGAATGTACGCAGAAATAATAGTATACCCTCTAACAATCCAGGCGTAGTTTCACTGCCTGAAAGGAGGTATAGCGAATAGAAGACCGAGAGATCATGCCGAGTGTAAATCGCGCAGCATCCTTCCCAGCTCTCATACCGTGATGGTGGGGTCGCAAAACTCTTATATCCCAGAAGGATGTGCAGACATCCCAAGCCTAGTATGGTCTCCTATAAACATAGAGCTAAAGGGGATGAAAAGAGCGCCACAACTCCTCCCAGTTGGACCGGAGTTCACGGCATTCCATTGAATGTATATGCTCTTCAGCCTTAGCTAGGAAAGAATGCGGGGCCCTCTTCTATGTTAAGACTCACACCGGAATGGCCGTGCCCTCCACAGAGGCTTAAAAAATAAATAAATTAGGAGCCCATCTGGCTACTGCTTACTTGAGCATAAGTCACCGGTCACAGAGACAGAATTCCTAGAGCTATTGGTTGTTTGGAGCACTGTCGCCTCCGATATCTTATTGGGCGATGGTGGGCCCATTGTGAGCCTTTTTTGCCGCAGTTCTACTAGGGAAGCTCCTGGGCGGAGGGGTAGAACTAGCAGAAGGGTTCCGAATGGGCGCGGAAGTGAACCTGTTCGTAGGTCTGGAAGGGCCAGGTGCAATGCGTGTCTTTTTAACAATTGAGCCATAGGAAATCCCAGGGCGCACTGGGCTCGACATGACTATATCCTAGTCTGAACGGCTAGGACCTCCTCGCAAGAATACGAGCCTACATTACTTCGAGGTAGCAAGATGTGCCTCGCCATAAGTCATACACTTGGCACTGCACAATATGGATTTATCATCTAATGCCTTTGAACAGATTTCGAGTATCCCCACTTTGCACGTCTGCGAGTTCGATTTCTATTGGCGGTAATGGTGCAAATACATTGACGCAGTAGCGATACCAACCAGCATGCATCAACTCAGAGAACCTGTCAAAGTCGAAAGTAACGAAGAGTGAAAATGTAGCGATGCCCGAATTGCAAGGTGAACTAGGCTCAGCGAGGAACCTCACAAATGAGCACCCTGTTGTAGCTATGAAATCCTGAAAGCGGGGACAAGTATTAATCACAGAAATAATATACCATGTAGTAATAATGAAGCAATGTATAGTAAAGCGAACACTTATAGCAAATGTGTATATGTGTTAGAAAACGTGTGTAGCAGCGCTACACATGAGCGGGGCCGGATTACCCATAGGGCCAAATGGGTCATGGGCTATGGCCTCTGGCCCCAAATTTCAGGGGGCCCCGCCACACATTTTAAATTACCTGGCTATTCACTGCCAACTTTTAAAATGACTGGGCACCAGATGTTTAGTTTTTCAATTAAAAAATAATTTTCAACTATTTGGACTGAATAAAATCATTTTAACATTATTTTTATTTCTTTGAATATTATTCTTCACAGTATTTGGACAGTAAGTTTTTTTACTCGTTAGGTGATAGTAAATTATCAATTAATTTTCCGGAGTTTTTATTTAGAATTTTTGACCGGTTGATTGTCACATACTGATTATATATATATTTATATATATATAGTGTCTAATATATTATTTTTCCATTTATTTTAAGTTCTTTTGTTACAGATCATATCACTTGAGTATCGCTTCGCGTAAACGTGAGATTGGTCGTGCCTATGCAAGTGGGTCTATGGGAGTAAAAGTTTATAGCAGCACCAGTTAATAGGGGTGACCAGTATATGGTGAAAGTGAATAAGTATCTGACTCAAAAGATAAATTCTTCGCAGTGTTCTTATTTTGGTTGGGCTTACCGAAGTTTAGGGCAATCGAGGTAAAGAAGGACGTCTGCAAAAATATGTATTATTTTCTAATATTAGCCTATAACGGGGCCTATTTGCGGGCGACTAGCAGTCTATATACATTCAACGAGAAGTATTAAATTCTGGAGCGACAAGACTTAGTGACTTTAAAGGGATTTCCGTAAAAGCTAATACTGATGACAATACCTAATAACAATTATAATGCTTATTTTTATCTCTTTATTCTTCTCATTGATCGCCTATATGCATATACGGTTTCATTTCCAGGGAGGTGGGGGCTAGATTTGCCTGATGGACAAATCTCTGAACGGCTGTTTATTATAATTTACTTACATCTTCCAGCTAATGCTAATTTTATCTCTATTCTATGACCCGATTTTACAGATCTGTGTTACAATTTCCTTTGGTTAGACTTTGTGTTTACTCAGGTGTTCTGTAGACTTCCGTCTTTCGAAAAATCTATTCAGAGACGTGAAATATATATTTACGCCTTTACGCTTTTAGCTGTACTGAACTTAAACATACTGCTTAACCTTTATATTAATGCATACATGGACTATGTAAACCAACAGGAGTTAACTTTATGTTAATAATTAACCGACTCTCTACATTATTAAATTGCTGAGACTGATATCATTCTCAGACCAACGGACATATACAAAAATACTGAATTTGGGCAGTTATATTGATCATCACTGGAACACAACGCTCTCTACGCTTGTGATTAATAAATTTAAAACTGTACCCGAAAGTATGGCGTGAGTTTCGTCTGGTATCATCTCGTTCCAGTGTTGATTGCAGTGTTCCGGCGTGTAGAAATGCGTGTTTCCACCATCCTTACTGCAGCTCCTTCGAAAGTGTAGGCCGTCGATGATGGAGATAGGCAAGTCCTATTCTTTTGGGGCTTACAGTGGGCTTGGGATCAGTGTCCTTGTTGGCGACTCCCGTATCCCTTCGTCCTGCTTAACGTCGGTCCGCTGTAATGGCCGCCGGAAGACACTCGACAGTCTCAGAAGGTAATGAGGTCAATACGTGGAAAAGTTTAGTCTTCTATTCTCTAATTTCGGAGATGTGAAATTGGGCCTCCACAATTCCGAACCAGCCTGTGACTGCTATTTCATTAAAGATGGGTGGCTTGATATTGACAGCGCCCACGAAGTCCCCTTCACCTTGTCTTGTCTGACGATGGCTTGGTGTGTCCATTTCTTCTATACCTTCACTGTCCGGTCGAAAACGAGGGGTCACCAGTTTGAAGGGGTAAAGGTTTATAGCGGCACCAATTTATAAGGGTGACCAGTATATAGTGAAGGTTAATTATCAATCTAATTCCAAAGATGATTTCTTCACGGAGTTCTTATTTTGGCTGGGCTTACCGAAGGTTTAGGGTAATCGAGGTAAAGAAAGACGTTTGCAAAAATATATATTTTGTTCTAATTTTTTCCTATAACGGGGCAAACGGCACGTCACGAAGTTACTTTGTGGGCGACTAGCAATCTATATATATTTAACACGAAGTATTTAATTCTGGATCGACAAGACTTAGTGACTTTTAAGGAGGTTTCATAAAAGCTAATACGCTATGACAATACTCAATAACAATTATAATGTTTAATTCTTAACTCTTTATTCTTCTCATGGCTCACCTATATATATATATATATATATATATATATATATATATATATATATATATATATATATATATATATATATATATATATATATATATATATATATATACGGTTTCATTTCCAGGGATCTTGGCCTAGATTTTCCTGCTGGGCAAATCTTTGTCGTCGGTGCTCATTAGTTCCACTCTTGGGCGGAGTTTTGAACGGCTATGTATTATAATTTACATCTTCCAACTAATACTAATTTTGTCTATATTCTATGACCCTATTTTTACAGATCTGTGTTATAATTTCCTTTGGTTAAACTTTGTGTTTACTCAGGTATTCTGTAGACTTCCGTCTTTCGAAAAATCTATTCCGAGACGTGAAATATTTATTTACGCCTTGTCTTATTGACACAAGTGATTAAGAACTTTCTCATGTTCATACATTGTTTGTTTATTCGTTTCCTCATGTTGACTTAGGTATCTTGACCTTTTATCCTTTTCTCGCGTTCGCCCTTTTTGTATTTCCCGCGCGTTAGGGTTTAATGAGACCACCGCGCGTCCATTTTGTGGAGTTTCTTGCTAGGCCTATTGAATCTTGCAATATGGTGCCAGTAGCCTACCTATTACATAAACTGATCACCACAGGTCACAAAAGAGAAAAATAAAAATTCAAGAGGATGAACAGAAAAAGAAAGACGCAGACGGCTGCAGAAAGATCACTGATATGTTTTCAAAACCTACACCTGCTTCTTTTAATACCCTTGTAGTAAATCTGAACACTCAGGCGAGTCAAACGGGGAAGATACTCCCAAAACACAGCAACCTACAACATCTGCACCATCATCTGTGCTTTAACACAATACTTCAGACACTATGGATATTTCAAATGACGAGTTTGCTCTATGTGATCCTAACTTGTGGCCTATGAAAGTTTCTGATTCATTTCAAGAATCATTCATTGTAGAAAACTTTAGTCGGAAATTATATATAGACTTCAAAAAGTCAGCAAGAGATTATGATGATGGAAGAACTAGGTATTTAAACTCATCTATGTTTTTCAAAAAACTTGCCATTCTGAATCTGTGAAGTGGTCATGAATGGTTTACTCTGAAACCTTATGAAAAGTATACAGCCTCTCCTCGAAATATCACCAAGCTCCCTCTGCTTGGTCTCGCTATAAATCTGTACGTGTTCCAGAAGAACAAAAGGTCTATGGCTTACATACATACCACGCCTTAAAATAAATGTTCCCTAAATCCTCCCCTGACTTCTCAATTGCTGACTCACGCTCGGAGATAATAGTCCGGGCTACCACTGAGTCATTTCTCCCAACGGCTGTTTAGCCTACAATATCTCGGGTCTCTAAAAACCTCGGCCAGTGACAAGAACGAATTTAATGTCAGGATCTGCACGGTCCTAGTGGATAACTTCTTCCCAGGACCTGACGCCACAGACGAGCTTATCGCTTCCGTCATCAAAGAAGTCTTCACCAGCCAAGAACATAATGTTGAGTCAGGCGGTATTTTTAGTCGCGTGAGACTCTATATCTCACTATGTCGATCCGTCCATCCGTCGGTCTCCGATTTGCTTCTTTTGTTGGGGGGGGGGAGTAACATCATAGCTATTCGGCGGATTCTAACGATATTTGAAACCCTTATGTTGTTTTACATCCTCTTTCGAATGATATAATTGCCAAAGTCCTCCCAAGGTTAGCCGTAAAATTCTTTGGCAATAATATCATAACTATTCGGCTGATTCTAACGAAATATGAAGCCCTTATGTTGTTTTATATTCTTTTTCGAGGGATATATTTATCAAGGCCCTCCTAAGGTTAGTCGGGGAATTATTGAAACTTTTGAAGGTCGTAAGGGCATAAATCAGAATGAGTGAGAGCTCACAACTTTGGTCATTAAACCTTGTTAAAAAAGTCATCTTCTTGTTCTTCCACTACATTTAGGGTTGCTAAGATAACTCTAAAACAACAAACGCTATCAATGTTTATAAAATTTGCATGAACACCTATACGAGTTCAAAGGAGACCCAGATCATGTCCGCCACTAGAAGAACCCTCACTACCTCTATCACTAGGAGATCCGCGTTCGATCCCTACGATGCGGTATCTCTAGACACCAAACAAAACTAGACATGCGTGATGAAGGAACCACACTGTTAACACCCACCTTTTCCGCTGTGCCGAGTAGTGCTCCTAGAATTCACGGCATTCTACCCACGTTTAGCACATCGGCGCTCTGAAACACCACCTAACACCAGCCTATCTATCTACAACGGTCGTTCTTCTCTTGAAAATACGCAGCAAGGAACCTTTGCGAATACACCCAGCTACGCCTTCTCAACAAGGTGACGCAATAGAAAAACCAATATCATCGCCTGAAGTACATGTCGTTCACTTATCTTCGAAATACGAATCTCTCCCTAATCGCAGGAAGAACCATCGAAGAGGCAGTGACCGAACTCAATCACCTACCACCCCCTTTTATGTATCAAATCATGAACCGACCCATGTACTACCTACAGCTAAATCCTCAATGATCTCGCACGATGATGAATTTATAGATCATCCACCTATCCAGGTGCCTGCCTCTATGTACTAAGGGTCCTATGGGTGTGAAAGCTGTTCCAGCCGCTAGTAAGCAGCTGCCCGGTCCCTTTCACTGCAGGTTATCACTGCCCAATGTTGCCTCCGATAGTGAATCCCTCAGTCTCCCGCGGGCCTATCGTGAGGGAGGTGGAGGTCATAAACGCTATCTACCTTCTCTATCCGATTCAACCTCTTTGGGCCCCTGCAACGACAAACACACCCGACTCGAGGATGACGCACCACCCGCACCTGGAGCAATGAGCTCCTCAGAAGAAACGTGGCTTTACGACATTAAATCATATATCTCGTGTAGCCCCTCGCAAAGCATGCTATCCGAGAAAATACCTTCACCGGGTTAGTGAGATCTTGTAGACCCATATTGCAGGATAGATAGGCCCAGTGAGGAACCCCTACAAATGGGTGCCCAATGGATCTATGAAATCCTAAGATTGAAAACATACATTAAGCCTCCCGGCTAATATAGTGGTTAGCGCGCTTGCCCGGCAATCGTTGGGTCGACAGTTCGAATCTCCGTCCGGATTCTTTTTAAAAAGCTGACACTATTTACTAGGAAGGTTACCTACGTGACTTGGCATCACGGTGGGGATGGGTAGGTAGACTCATATCCATGGCAGGCATCCAGCTAAGAAAAGGATAACTCTGATTTAAAAACTCTGGAGCCACATGCATATTGCCTTTTCCCGAAGATCCTATGACATGTGATAAGTAGTATAGCGTACGAGAAGTGCAGGCGAGCGGCTTAAAAGCCTCGTTTGAGTGGGTCTTTTTTTTAAACTCAGGATGACCAAGTTTATTCGCTGCTGGCTAACAGTGGTCCAGCGACGCGGGAAGCTGTTCGTAACTCGCCTAAACTATTATTTTTCCTTTGCCCCTTTTCCTACTCCTCTCTATATAATGGTGCCCAGAACCGGGAGTGGAAGCGTTAGCCCTTAGATAACATTTCCAAACGGGCTCTCTTCATTTCTTCAAAATACGCTCCGCTTCTAGGAGGGGGGTTGTATAGCGTACGAGAAGTGCAGGCGAGCGTCTTAAAAGCTTAGTTTGAATGAGTCTCTTTTGAGACTCAGGATGGCCGAGTGGATTCGCCGCTGGCTAACAGTGGTCCAGCACGCGGGAAGCTGTTCGCAACTCGCCTACCCTATTATTTTATCTTTTCCCCTTTTCCTACTCCCCTCTATCTACAGTAGTAAATCATTGTAAAAATAGAGAAATACATATATCATAACTGTACATTTATTAGAAAAGCATAAGAAAGGCAAGCGAATAATTGGTTTTCCACGCGGCACACACACACACACACACACGCATACATATACACAAAGGAGCAGCTGCGGGACCTAAGATGCCGACGCTTGATAACGGGAAGCCGAGTAAATACAAAAGTGCTATATGATTTGACCGGTCGAGTTCTCGTGAGGGTGTCAAACAAAAAATAAACAGTCGTATCTTGATAGGATCTGCCAGCCCAGTCTGAAAGTGTATACACTCGAGAGATACACATACCTGAGAACTCCACCCAACGGTCAGCGGAGAGGCTAACAAGTGATTTTCCTATCGTTAGCTCCACTCCGCGCCTTGAGATGAGAAAAAAGAGGCCACGCACCCCTTAAGCACGGACTTATAAATTAACGAACTTAAACATTGAGGGAGTGTCAGTTAAGTCATTCCGGTCGGATAGCCATGACTCTTAGGCATTCGTCCTCAAGTCTTCGTTTTATTATTATTATTATCGTCCCGTCGTCCTGCCTCCAGCCTAAACATTAAGTAAGCCTAAAGAGGTAGGCCTTGTCGCCGGTTATGGGGTGCTCCTCTCCAAGGAGGTAGGCTTCATGACCACTGACCCTTCGAAGGATGGAGTGGAAGAAGTTTTGCGATTTCTTCATAAAAAAATAAAGAGTCCGCCACCTCAACCCCCGGTCGGGTAACCATCGAAAAGCGCAATAACATCGAGGACCACAAACTGGTGACCCCTCCGGCCGGACAGTGAAGGTGACAAGGAGGGGAGTATGGACACATCGGACCGACGCCAAGCAGGACAGGGGGATACGGAAGTCGCCAACAAGGACGCCATCAAGCCTACCGTGAACCTAATAAGAGACCGTCTTTGCAAGCCCCATATCATTGGCCGTGCCTTTTCGAAAAAGCAGCAATCAGAATGGTAGAAATACGCATTTCTACTCCGCAGACCTCTGCCGGCCACACTGGAGCAGGATGAAGACACATTCACGCCATATGTTCGGGTACAATTTTTAAATAATTTATGAATAACACACATAAAAAGTGTTCCAGTGATAATCATTTAAACTGCCTAGATTAAGTTTTTAAAAGAGTTTAATCGTAAATGTCCGTTGATGTAGAAAGAATGTTGGTTATGCTAGACCGAAGTAAAATGTAAAAGGCCAGTAAATTAATTATGGAAAGTTAAGTGTACATAGTTGGTTTATATATTAATTAGGAAAAGAAAAGGGAGTTTGCTCAATATGCTTAGGATCAATTGAAAACGAGCTAGTGTGTTACGCACACGCAACTTTTGTAAGCACCCATTGCAAGGCACAATAAGTTCAGTAATGAAACCTCACATATGAGTAACATGTCAACCCTATTGTGCTTGTGACAGGTAGACGAATAATAATGTACGTACAAATTATATAACATAGAAATTGCGGTTTGCATAAATAAGAATGACACCTTATATATATATATATATATATATATATATATATATATATATATATATATATATACATATATATATATATATATATATATATATATATATATATATATCATATTTGTAAGATAATAATGTATAGCGTTCGCCCATGTAAAATAGTAATGTGAAACAATAATAGATATAATTGTGGTAAAATAATAATATAGTTTCGTCCATGTTAGTAATAAGACAAGAGTGTGTGGCAAGGAATAATAGGTTTCACCATGAAGCCTCACAAATGAGTATCATGAGAATTCTATATAGCCTTGTAACGGCTAGGGAAGTACAACAACAAGCCGGACGTCTTCGCGTGCTCTAGGAGTTGAGTTACGTTTGCCAGAGACCCACCATTCCTCTATTTGTTTATCCGGTTAAGACCATTTAATTGCCACGGCTTATTAAAGAGAGAGAGAGAGAGAGAGAGAGAGAGAGAGAGAGAGAGAGAGAGAGAGAAAGAGAGAGAGAGAGAGGGGGGGAGGGGGGCACAAATATCCGTGTGCCTCGATATTTTGTAACTTTCCTTCGAACCAAAGTGGATATACTTCAAGTATCATAATTGCAACTTGCGTAATTAAAGGCTCTAGTTAAATGACCCGATTGTTGGGCAAATTATATAAATATATTATAATTGAGGAATATATGGGATCTGGGTAAGGTATTCTCTCTCGTAGTTTCGTAGGCTGGGTTGAGTGATCAAACGCTTCCTTATGGGATGAAGGAATATGTATATATATATATATATATATATATATATATATATATATATATATATATATATATATATATATATATATAAATATATATATATATATATATATATATATATATATATATATATATATATATATATATATATATATAAGTTTTGCGGTTTTATCAAATTTATTCATTACCATTAACAATTTTAGAAAAACTTCATTTTTAATTGATAACAATATGCAATTTAATTAATAATGTATTCTCTGTTGTTATTTACGACTTCTTCCCAACGTTCAACTAGTTTCCGATGCCTCTGCAATAAAAATCTCTGGATTTTGACTCGAAGAATTCGTCTAACCAGGTTCATAATTCTACATCAGTATTGGACGAAACGCCGCGCAAATTGTTAGAGAGCGATCGGAACAGATGGAAATCAGTTGGAGCCAAGTTTGACGAATATGGAGGAAGCGGCAGGATTTCCCAATTAAGCGTTTGGATGGCGTCTTTTGTCATATTGGCAATGTGAGGACGAGCATTGTGGTGTTGCAGAAGGACTCCATAACGTCGATGAGGTCGCCTTTCACGAATAGCTTCGGCGAGTCAATACATTTGTTGAACGTAGAGTTCTGCATTGACAATCTCGTTGTTCGCAAGGAGCTCATAAAGAATGATGCCTTCACAATCGCACCACACACACAGCATCGTCTTTTGTGGATCAACTCCTTGCTTTAATCGCGGAAGTGATTTTTTATTGAGGCTAAGCCATTGTTTTCGATGGTTCATGTTGACATAAACACACCACTTTTCGTCACCAGTGAAGAAATCTGTCCTTATATCCACGAGTAGCCTTGTGACGAGCAAGCAAACAGCGGCACTCGTGGAGCGTTGAAGTTTGTTGCTTTCGCTTAAAGCGTGTGGAACCCATGCACCGAGTTTTTTAACTTTTCCCATCAGAGGAAGGTGATTCACTACAGTTTTCTGATCACGCGCCAATTGTACAGCCAATTCTCTAGTCAATTGACGAGGATTTTTATGAAGAAGGTCGTTCAATTGATCTTCAACGAACCTAATGGGGGTGACGAGAACGTTCTTCGTCATTAAGATTGAAATGACCGTTTTTAAAACGTGAAAACCACCATTGAGCTGTACTTTCCTATAAATCATTTTCTCCGTACACAGCAAAAATATAGCGACGAGCTTTAGCTGCGTTTGCATTGTTCCCGTCTCGATTGAAAATGAATAACAACAAGTGTCGAAAATGCGCCTCTCTTTCAACTTGACATTCCATTTTGAGGGTACAGAACAAAAATTAAATTAACACAACTTTTAAATAAACCGCAATGACTTATTATTCAACTTCAAGACGTATCCTAAGCAAAAGTCTAATAGTCTACGCTGTTAAGAGACTTAGCCTAACCTTTGCAAATTTTGGTCTCATTATTTATTATTGTTTCTTAATATGTGCACAAATCACGTCAACAAAACTTAAATCAACATAACATTAAAAAAAAACGCAAGAACTTATTCCTCAACCTAATATATGAATTCTTTATTCCTAGTTACTAAATAGCTGGAATAAGCTTCGAAATGGCGAACAGTAATGACAACTTTTCTTCTTGAATAATAATAACTTTTTTGACTCCCTTTTCCACAAAAGTACACCTATATAAATAGTCATTTCATCTACTCATAACACTACAAAAATTCAACCAGTCAGGATTTTGGAATAATAGCTTTAGCGTTAACCAATTGCCCAATCAGCTTTTAGAATAAGCACTGTAATAATTGTCCAATCACCGCCATGATAGATTTAAAAGGTTACTAACGCTCAAACCATTTGCACATAAACACGGCTGAAATCTATTTTTCGAATTCAACATGGTGTAAGAGTATATGTAGGTGGTGGATAGAAAAGGGTGTGTGGACAGACAGCGGAAAGTAGACCAGTGGTGAAAAGAGAAAGAAGTGCGGAAGGGTGCAAAGTGATGCTAGAGCCTGTTGATCAGGCCTGTCGCTTTTATTTTTTTGTTTTTGTTTTGTAGTTCCTTTGTTGTCTTTGAGTTTGTTTATATATATATATATATATATATATATATATATATATATATATATATATATATATATATATATATATATATATAATATGGCGTTCAAGCTATTTGTCTTCAAATCAATTAATGTCTTTGGATACCATGTGCGCATTTGCTGTTGTGGTGTTAATTGCATTATTAATTACTTTCATGTTTGCTTAGTGTCTTCGATTTTTTCGTATATTTTGTGTTTTTTGTTTCTTCGTGGATGTCTGGTTCGGTAAGTTTCGGTCTTCATCGGTAGATTTGAGTCTTCATCGGTAGGTTTGTGTCTTCATCGGTGAGTTTGTAGAAATCGGGGAGGTTTCACAGTTAGGTTAGCTTTTTCTTGGTTCGGGGTAATAACGTTTCTATCATCATGCGTAGAACGGCACTTCTGCTCCGCCAGCTAAACCTCCTTTAAGCACTCAACTCAATCAGAGCTCGAATCCAGCACACGATAAGGAATGTGTATTCTCGGCAAAGGAGGTAAAGTTAAGTGGGAAAATGATAAACGTCCCCCGAAGATTTTGTGTGAACCGTTTAAATCTTTCATTCGAATGTTTACTTGGTTTGACCCTCATAGTACTACGGCCCGAAACAACGGAGTGTTTAATACATGATTAATATCTAAGCCTTACAATTTAGTCATATTCGATTCTATAATGTGGTTCCAGCACCACAGGAGTTGGCCGCGAGAACGTGGAGTTTGTTTAAGACATTTTATGAATAAACATAGAGGTACTTTAATTAAATTCTGGAGTACTGTGAAGCGTTCGGACGCAGGAACTGCAGCACTTAAATGCGAACAAATCCTTTGTATAACCTATGTTATGCCAAGCGATTTAACAACATTGATTAAAACGTTCCACATAAAGTAGCTGCAAGTTCTTGTCGCGAACTAAACTTCTTTTATGTACGTTACTTTGTGTGTAGGCACCACACCACTTTCCCTAATTAAACAGAATTAACTTTATATTGATGTCTACACAAATTTTTTTTACACAACCAAAATTACTATATTATTCTCATTACTGGATCTTTGATTTTTCACTATACACACTTTTCATTTTTAAAACTAAATAGGCAATGAATATCCATTATCAAACTTATTTACACTGGGATTTTTACACTATTATGGTATTATTAATTTTTAACACTTTGCACTTCTGTCTGAAGGAGAGAGTAGTCCTCCGATAAAAGGACTGCCGCTTGAGGTAGATCAACTGTCTTGGGAGGTAATGCAGCAAAGATATGGTAGTATTTCGTTTCCTCTCGTTGTATTCTTGAGATGCGAAATTGCGCCTCCACAATTTTGAACAATCCTGAGACTGCTGCTTTATTAAAAACAGGAGGTCTGAGTGAGATCGCGTTCGCGAGTTCCACTTCTTAGTGTGGACGAAAATGAACAGCTTGTTAATCTCTTGATGCGTCGCCTAGGGAATCCATTTTGTTGTATAATCACGTTTCGTTCGACGAAGAGGGGTCACCAGTTATAGGGACTGGGTAAGGTATTCTCTCTTTCTTGTTTCGTAGGCTGGGTTAAGTATATATATATATATATATATATATATATATATATATATATATATATATATATATATATATATATATATATATATATATATATTATATATATTCTTTATTCCTAGGTAAATAACTGGAATGAGCTTCGAAATGGTGAACAGTAATGACAACTTTTCATCTTGAATAATAATAACTTTTCTGACTCCCTTTTCAACGATTCAACGATCTTAAAAGATAGAAAGTGTGGGGACAGAGTGTAGAGAATAGATAGAAAAGTGTTAATATAGTGAGAGAATAAGTGTGCCAGGTTGTCTGGCTACCTCAGTATTTGTTCATATTATTATTTCTGTTGTTATTGTCATTTAATTGTTTAGCATTCAAGCCTTTGCATTAATAAATGGTCCTCCTGGAGATGTTAATAGACTTGACTTTGGACTTTGTAACTTGCTGTCTTCCGATCTTTACTTTTGTTTTAATAATGACTTCTTAACATCTGTTTGTCCACTTCGGATCTTTTTGTTCTGTTTGATATGTATTGTATATAACTTTATTTGCTTTTAATATTTTTTTCCTAACATTAGTTTGTCCACTTCGGATCTTTTTATTTATTTTATTTTATTCATATTAAGTTTGTCCACTTCGGATCTTTTATTATTGTTTTGTTTATTCAATTTTAGAAAAGTTTTTAATCATTTCTGGTCTTCTATTTATTTAGATTCGTTATTACGTAGAGAATGTCCACTTCGATCTTTTAATTTTTCGCCTGTTCTATATGTCGTTCTATATGTCAATAAATTAGGCGAGTTTCCTGTTGGGATTGTAGTTCACTACTTTTAAATGCTCGTCTAAATCTTAAGTTTCGTAATTCCTTGTCTGGTAGTCGTTTAAGGTGCAGCACCTCATCTGGCATGATATGGTAAACCTTCTGCCAAATACTTCGTGCACGTCTACTTAGGGTAACATTTAAGGGTTCAATGTCCGTTCGCTCGTGTAAAACATTTGCGGTTATGAGGTCCCATAACGTAACATTGGTTATGAATCTTAGTGCTTTGTTTTGGACTACTTGCGCCTTTTTGATAGCAGATTTGCTCAGGGTATGGAGGGGAATGGTGGAGTATAGGAAAACCGGCCTCACTAGCAACATATAAAGCTTTCTCTTGTTGCTTGCCGAAAGATGTTTGAATCGGTAGAGAGCCCATAGTAATCTCGTAGCAGTGGCAATCTTCTCTATGTAGTGGGTGTTGTACCCATTGCAAGTTAACTTCAGGCCAAGAACCCGGCATTCCCTGGAGTTTTCATAGAATTCCTCTTGCACCAGTACGTCCGCTGTTTTCCGGCGGTCCATAGGAATCATTTTGAATTTCTGAACATTGGTCTTTATCTTGTTCATCCTTTCGTAGATGTTAATACTATCAATAGCCCTGCTCGTCCTATTAGCAGCATCATTTGGGCTTTTATAGACGCTAGCAATGATCTGTGATATGTCATCTGCCAGCTGGACGTACTGAGTGAGTTCTTGGTCGGGGTAGGGTAGGTCGCCAATATACACTGCATACAGTGTGGGCTGAGACAACCCCCTTGTGGTACTCCAGTTTCCAGATTGAATGCTTCCCCCTATGATGCCATTTATTTCACGACTGCCTTCGGTCTTCCAGGTAGTCGCAGAGTATCTTAGTCAGGTTTCCCTCCAGGCCTAGCTCGTTGATCTTTTTCTTCAGTCCCGGTAACCAGCCCTTGTCAAATGCCGATGATACGTCTCGCAACACAACGTCGACGCTGCCATTCCTAGCTTTCCCGATGGCTATACTTTCCGTAATCAATGCCAGAGCCGTCTCTGTACCAAGTTTCTTCCGGAAGCCATGTTGTTGGCTATTGTACAGACCGTGAGTTTCTAGAAAGGTTCTTAGTCTGCTATTAAGAAGTTTTCTAGTAGTTTGCCCAATAACTCTAGCAGAGAGATGGGCCTATAGCTGTTGATCTCCTTTTTCGGCTTGTCGGCTTTGGTATGAAGATCATGGGGGCTCTCTTAAAATGGTCCGGAAAGTATCCAACATTGAGGCAGGCGTTATAAACCTCGAGAAGAATCTCGTGGATGTTAACAGGGGCGTTAAGCAAATGGACTTTTGTGATGCCAGTTATCCCTGGCGCTTTTTTGCTTAAAACTTTTGAGGGCTGCTTCATACTCTTCGTATAAGAAAGATCTACCTTCCTCTTGTATGAGACGTGCCCTGTCCACGAAGTGATGTGGCCTTAGGTCAGCCCCCAATTCCTGAAGTCCAAGAAGAACTTGTTCCTTATACTTTTCGTCAAAGAACTCATTTTCCTCTTCGCTAATACGGAAACGGTTTCGCCAGTAGCTTCTGAATTTTCGCTCGATGTATTGGTCCTCCGTGCATTCCACTCCATTTACCTTGATAGTAACTCGACTCTCGGAGGGAGTGCCCCACAATCTTCTTATTTGACTCCAGAATTTCCTAGGGTCCCCTCTGCGTCAATGTTAGCAATCATTTCATCCCACTGATCTCTTGATTTCTCCATTGTGAGATTTTTAATTTCATTCCTCAGATCTCGTAGTTCCTGGTACCAATGTGCCGTGATCCCGTACATGTTTGTAAAGAAGATAGTTGCTTCCAACTGATCCATCTTTTTCCTTATGCTGTGGTCCCACCTTGGAGCCAGAAGTGTTTGGTGCTCCGTCCTTTTCTCTGTAATATGCCCCTCTCAATCAAAGGGCTCAGCGAGTCGCCAGCCCCGTTGAAGACTGTCGTGTAGCCGGCTTCCCTCCAGTGGGCATTTAGGTTACCGATTAAGATTCCTGATGTTTTTCTTCTGAAAAGGCGCAGGAAGTTAGGGATCGGAAGATATGGGCGTCTGGGTGGTTGGTACCCAACCGCACCGCAACCACAAGGTCATCGTAAGTCATGGGGATCTTTATTGCCAGATACAATTCTTCTAAATCTTGTATCTCGTTGAATTTAATGCCTTTTCTAATGGCAATTGCGGCTTCGTCATACCGAACTTTCGAGTGGTTAGCCATTAGTATCTCGTAATTGTAGATCTTTATATATTCGCTCTCGTCATTCAATCCATGCTCAGATATAACAACAATGTCAGGATCAATGGATCTAATAATTTCACCATACATTCTACTTTTGGCGTGCCAACCATTTACATTTAGCGAGAAATCTTTAAATTATTGACCTATTTGGTACAAGTAGCCATGATTAGTTGTTGTTAGCTTGGTTTATTTTGGCCGCTTTTTTCCTGTCCGGTGACCTTACCCTTCCCGCTCTCTTTTTTCTAAATTGATCCTGGTTTAAGTTAAGACAGGATTTGGGGCAGATTTGGATCTCCCCTCGTTTTAAGGCCTGGAGTAAATATTCTTCCGCAATGTCAGCATCAAAATCCCATTTGTAGCTGCCTTTAATGACTCCTTCAATTAGATCACCGACCTTAGATTTCTTAGGTATCGGTGTTGCTGGGGATTCATAAATCCTTATGCACAGGTCCAAAGTATTTTGGGAAGGTGCGGGGGAAGGAGGCAGTTGTTGCCATTGATTCAATTCCAGCGTCCTTGGGCGCAGCCGCTACGTCTGGCAGGTTGCTAGTTTTCATTTGGGAGTCTTCTTCTACGGTGTAATCTTGCTTGCGTAAGCGTGGATCGCGAGGGGCCGAGCGAGACCTCGGTGCTGTTTGTTTCATACTCTTCATTTGGGCGTGGAACAGGTCCCCTGACGGTGGATTGTCAGGAAACCACATCGGTTTGAGACCATTGTGGGACGAGCATCATATTAAGCTCAGTCGCATAACTTCCTGGTTTCATTACATTGGTGAGATGGGCATGCAGGATGCACAATATAAGATCTGGCCGCATATTTGGGTCGATTTGCAGCATGGTCTTATCCTGCTCGTTTTTTTGTCGCCTGTGCATATGTAGTGGTAGCTCTTCTATTCCTTTCTTCTATCATTGCTCTCTTCTTGTCCGATATCAGCGTCTTCTTAATTGGACATGCAATCGATAAGGTGCGGTGGGAGTTGCCACAATTCAGGCACTTCTTATTCGGATTCGTGCACTCTCTCCAGGTGTGGCCAGATTCTGCGCACTCAGAGCACACCTTCATCACGGCTTTGCAGTCCCTGGTGGCATGCTTCTCCATGGCGTAGCATGAGAAACAAATCTGGAGCGGGACAAATACTTCTCTATCGATGCATCCGGCGGAGACTTTAGAGTTGAACATAACTAGTCCATGTTCAGCTGCTTTCGCAGCCATCTCTGTCTTCTGGAAAGTCACCTTGAATACATGTGAGTGTTCTTCACCTTCGCGATTTTTAAATTTGATAGCCTCATCGATCTTTGCCCACTCCTGCTTATCTTCGATCTCTCTTTTTATTTCTTCTGCGGAGTAATTACCAACGTAAGAGTCAATACGCCGACATAAAATTGATCTTTTTGCCGAGACATGCGGAGGAACTCTTGGTACGAGACCGATTTCTTCTAACTTCTCACGTGACTTTTCGCTGAGCAAGGCGTCTAGATCTTGGTTCGTATCGTAGAAAGTCATGTATCGATATGTCTGATCCTTAAGTCTGCAAAGTGCGATTCCGAATTTCGAGAAGACAAGTTTAAATACCTTCTCACGCAAAGGCTTCTGACATCGCTCCTTGACCCGGAGCGAGACACGTTTCTCGCTGTTAGGGTAGTCTATGACGGCCCCAACTGCGGGCACTCCTTTTGAACCTAGCAAGCCCTTATCGCGAGGGCGTGTACCTGAATAATCTCTGGCTCACCCTTCCTTCCCTACATAAGTAAGTTGTCTAGGGAGGCCGCCTTCCTGCTCTGACAACTCCGTCCCAGAGTGGGGCTCTCTTCTTCGTGCCCACTGCTGGGATTCCTTCCGGGGTTCGGACACGTACAGAGACAGGCGGCTTCTACAGAGCTTAAGTGGCAGAAAGGTTATTAGACCCAGAGATGTGCTGCTGTGGTATGAACAAACAGATACGCAGGAAAGGTTCCAGAGGACCCCGAAATCCCTCGTAAGTCCTCTCCCACGCACGCGCGGGGAGCGCAGGGGAAACCATGCGAAGGACTAGCCGGTTCAAACTGGATCCAAAAGCGGCTTTCTTCAAATTCCAAGTATATTTTTCACCTACTAATCCCGGTTGATAATCCCGAAGGAGGCTGTAGCAGGACTTGATTCAAAACCGGATCTCTTCCAAATGTGCTCTTCACCTACTAATCGCAGTGGAGAATACCAAAGGTGGATGTAGTAGGACTTTTGCTTTGCTAAGTGCAAGTGAAGTCTTGCAGAAGTAGCAGCCTTCCTTTTCCACAAAAGTACACCTATATAAATAGTCATTTCATCTACTCCTAACACTACAAAAAAATCAACTAATCATGATTGATATACATTTAATGGTCATACTTATGTTTATTTTTGGAATAACAGCCTTAGCGTTAACCAATCGACCAATCAGCTTTTAGACATAAGCACTGTATTAATTGTCCAATCAGTGCCATGATAAATTTAAAAGGTTACTAACGCTCAAACCGTTTGCACATAAACACGGCTCTGAAGTCCATTTTCCGAATTTTTAAGCACTCAATCAGAGCTCGAATCCAGCATACGATAAGGAATGTGTATTCTCGGCAAAGGAGGTAATGTTAAACGGAAAAATGATACACGTTCCCCGAAGATTTTGTGTGAACTGTTTAAATCTTTCATTCGAATGTTTACTTGGTTCGACCCCCACAAACATAGCATAAGTATAGAGGCTATTTAATAGGCCCGTATTGTTGGGTATATATATATATATATATATATATATATATATATATATATATATATATATATATATATATATATATATATATATATATATTATATATATGTGTGTGTGTGTTAATGAATTTTCATCCCCTGTATGAATGTAGCATTGATAATACAACAGAATGTCTACTCCAAGTCGTTACTTGCAGGTATTTATCTAGCTTACTCCATAACTCGGAGAGGTCTTTTGTGGTATAAAAAGTCCAAAGAAAGTAAGGCCTGTGGCACCCATATTGTAGGATATATAGAACAGTGAGGAACCCCCACAAATGAGTACTCAATGTATTTATAAAATCCTAAGATTGAACACACCCATTAATTAATTAAGTAATATGACATGTAATGAGTAGTAGACCATTGCAAAAATAGAGAAATACCTTTATCATAAATGTACATTTATTAGAAAACTATAAGAAATGCAAGCAAATAACGGGTTTCCCACGCTGCCACACGCATCTATATACATAAGGGAGCAGTTGAGGGACCTAAGATACCAACGCTTGATAACGGGAAGACGAGTAAATACAAAAGTGTTATATGCTTTGGTCGGTCGAGTTATCGTGAGGGTGTCAAACGAAAAATAAACAGTCGTATCCTGATAGAATCTGCCAGCCCGGTCAGAAAATTTTTACAGATACCCGAGAGACGCACACACCTCTGAAAACTGCGCCCAATATCAGCGGAAGGCTAACAAGTGAGTTTCCTATCGTTAGTTCCACCCCGCGCCTTGAGATGACAAAAAAGAATTCACGCCCCCTTTAAGCAAGGAACTATAAATTAACAAACTTAAACATCGAGACAGATCAGTTAAGTCATTCAGTGGAATAGACTAAAGTAAAGGCATCTGCTTCATCCGATTAGTATTACTGGCATCACGGGGTTCGTCTCTCGCTCTTAACTCCTGGCACATTTGTCTCGGCTACCCCAACATTAGTAAAACTTACATACCACCGCATATAATTAGATTTATTTCGCTTCGCCTAATAAGATAGACGCTATTTCAAGAGTACAAACCTACTTATCGTCGCTTTCCCTTTGAGTCCTTTCCTTTAACCCTGAGGTAACCAAATCACCTTCTGGAACACAGCCTAGAAGCAGAATCTACGTGAGACCTTTCGAGTCAGAGCAACCTCTCACCCGTAGACCGGCAACCTTAAGACGCACAATAACACCGAGGACCTTTGCCCACGACAAGTCCTCAACGACGAACACCCTACCCATTATTATCCCCTTATTCCCCAGACAGACTCCTTTATACCCATAGATCTGTGTCTGTGTTCAACTGACTTCCCTCAATCACTTCTTCAGAGTATTTGATGATCTGTGTGGAAGTGATCATTATTTTCTACTCCTAGCTAGACCTACTCCCCCTTTTCCTCATCTCTCCAAGACTGAATTGGGCCTAGCAGAAAGTGACTGGAAAGCTTTTGGAACGTCGTCCTCTTTCATAACTGTGTCTGATGAAACAACAGACTGTACATCCCGCTGCAAAAGTTTGTGGAACTTTTTTCAGCAACGGCCCTCGAACATGTTCCACTCCGCAACGTTCAACTCAAACCATCGCTTGCCTGGTAGAACAAAGAGTGTAGCACCGCTAAGCGTGAACGCAATAGGCTCCGTCGTACCTTTCGGATAATCCCCGCATGCCTTTATACATCAAATATGAAAGACAATGTGCCTTGACCCGCCGGATCTTCCGTCATGCAAAACGTCAGTCCTGGATTCAATACACATCCTCCATCTCACCCCGCACCCCTCTAGCTAAGGTCTGGCGACGAAGACATAAAATCCGCTGCTCCTCACGACACCCCATTCCCCATCCTCCGTCATAATGACAACCTTTTCAGTGCTCCCCAGGACGTCACACAGCTAATTAAGAACACGTTCAGCTCAATCTCCCATGGATCCCTCCTCCCCGAATTCAACCAACATAAAGCACTAATAGAATCGCAACCATTAGCGTTTGAAACGTCCAGAAAACTGCTACAACGAACCGTTCTCGACGAAAGAACTCCAGGAGGCACTCTCATCATGTAAGAACTCCACCCCTCCAGACAACTAAATATCATACACACTCATTCAACACGGCCATGTAGATGCCCTACAGTGCTTTTTAACAATTTTTAATGATTTTTTGCCTCTCTGTAACTTTCCCCAAGAATGGCGACAGAATACCTTCCTTCCTTTCCTTAAACCAGGAAAAGACTTCCAATCCAACAAATTACCGGTCAATTGCCCTTACCTCGTGCCTATGCAAGTTGCTCTAGCGCATGGTGAACGCCTGTCTGATGTGGTATCTTGAAGAACAGGAGCTTCTCTCTCCGTCCCAATTTGGGTTTCGTCCAAATCACCCCACACTAGACACTCTAACTCTCATTGGCCATGATATTGGTTTTGCTTTCTCTGGAAGAAACTTCGTCACCGCAATCTTCTTCGACTTAAAGAAATTGCATATGATACTGTCTGGCAACATTTGATTCTACAACAGCTATACTACATGAGACTTCGTGGACCCTTGGCATTGTTTATATGTAACTTTCTGAGAGATTACTCTATTTATGTCTATCTTCGGGGCGCTCGCTCTTCGAAGCTCATACAATATGAGGGTGTCCCACAGGAAAGCGTGCTTAGCACTACTTTTTTTATAATTGCGATCAACTCATTCTCAATACATATCTTATCGCCTGTGCGCCACTGCATTTATGTAGACGATATTGCTATCTGGTTGACGAGTTCATCCGCGGCGATGGCCACTACTCTACACCAGCAAGCCGTCGATTCAATAGTGGCTCATGCCTCATCGACCGGATTCACCATCTCCCTCCCTAAAACAACGGCCCTTATTTTTACCCGACGCAAATCGATTCCTAAGATAAGCCTTAATATTTCTGGATCGCCGATCAAACTCGCCACCCATGCTAAATTCCTAGGTCTTATATTTAACCAACATATGACATGGCGATATCATATTGAAGAGATTATGAGAAGATGTGCCCCTGTACTTGCCCTTATGACCTTTTTATCGAAGCTACATTGGGGAATTGATCGCCGCACCATCCTTGAGATCCACAGATCACTACTTCTGTCAAAGCTTGATTACGGCTGCCACATGTACGGCTCAGCTTCCAAAATCATGCTGAATAAACTGAACTCGCTACATCACCGAGGCCTCCTCTTTGCTACAGGAGTATTTAAGTCTTCCCCTGTGATCTTTTTTTTTGCTGAAACAGGATTCCTTCCCTATCATCTCGCCGTGATGAATATTGCCTCCGATTCTACACCAGATCCCTCCGTATGTGCTCTAAACTTGTTCGAATTCTCTGCTCTACGACCTCTCCACCAGATATTCGCTCACGTACCTTTTATTCATACATTCTAGGTTTAGCACAACTAGAAAAATTCATGCTTTAAAACATGAGCACCGAAGCGCCCCCCCCCCTTCATCCTGTGGCCTCGTAGAAGTGCTCAGTTTTGTGAACCTTTCCTGACTGGCCTTAAGTATCAGATACCAACCACAGCTCAACGCGCCATGTTCCAAGAGCACGCAGGCACTCTTCACGGCGAAACACCCATTTATACCGAGGGGTCGAAAAGTGATGCAGGGACTGAAAGTGCCGCAATCCTTCTCTCTCATGCCTTACGTTCCACCCTACCCCCTACAGCATCCGTCTTCTCGGCAGAACTCGTAGCCATCAAAATAGTGATACAATATTTTCAGACTCCATGAGCGCGCTGACTTCCCTTCAGCGACTGTTTCTTCGCCACCCTGTAGCCATAGAGATATTGGAAGCTATTCACATCTTGATTGGATGCTCTTACTCCATATCGTTCTGTTAGCTGCCCGGACACTCAAACATCCAGGGAAATGAAACAGCCGACCTAGAAGCTAAGAAGATCACCCTCCATACTGTACCGTCCATACCTGAATTGCCCATCTTCCACTGAGAATACATCCCTCTCATCCTTAAATTTGTTAGAGAAGAATGGGAACGATATTGGAGCTCATATGGACATCCGTACCTACTCCAACTTAAGAAAATGCTTCCCCGTAGCCACCATCCTAATCCCCCACCAGACGGCATGAAGTTATGTTGTGCCGCCTACGAATCGGCCACTGTCACCTCAACCACGGACACTTAATAGCTAGCGAGGAACCAGCATCTTGCGAGACGTGTCATTCTCGCATCTCAGTGCAACACATCTTACTCACCTGCCCGCGATACTCTGTCCATCGAAAGAAGTACTTCGGTCATCACCACACCTTTTCCTCTATTCTCGGAGATTCTCCCCATGTTATGCCAACTTATTACTATTCCTGGAAGATGCTGGCCTTTCTCGAAAATTTAATACCCTTGTTATCTGTTTAATGCCCTATATTTTAGTTATATTTTACTCATACCCATTCCTATTTTTACATGAAGGACTTTACTTAATTGCTTGTTAGTGCACTTATATTTTGTAACTGAACAGATATGTCCACATTATTTGACCATTTTTATTTATGGTTTTTAATACCAACTTGAGCCAGATGAGTCTATTGGGCAAAAAAAAAAGCTACATGAGGGTAAAAAAGGCAAGCTAGTGGTTTTGGCGGTTCCCACGCAAACACACGAACATACTTCTCACACCATAAGCTCCGCTCAGTATCCAGATTAGGGACAAGGTCTGCTGATCAAAGTCGGGTAATCTCACTTATTTTGATTTATGACCTTACGACCTTCAAAACCTTCAATAATTCCCGGACTAACCTTGGGAGGACCTTGACAATTATATCATTCGAAAGAGAATGTCGTAGATCAGGTTAGATCTCCTGACCTTCGATTGCTTTTCGTGTCCCGGAAAGGATAGCGGATAGCACGCAGGGCAACTCTACAATTGAACCTTGCCCAGAATGTTGCAATTTAACTATGGATTGCAATTAATCTCGTAAAAGTAACTAGTTACTTTATGACAACAGCTACACTTGGCAGAATTGAATCAACTATCTGGGCGAAACAAAATAATATTTACTACTGTACACACAAAAATAAAATAATGGTCATGGGAGATAAATGCAAAGGAATAACTGGGCGAATAGGTTTAGAAGGGTGGCTCCGGGTGGGAGCCGTGAGTATACCCAAGCGACCTCATGCGACGACAAAGGAGACTCCAATTCCGGGTGGATCTGCCAACCCAAAATTTTGCTGCTCGAGAGGAGCAGGGGTATGAGCGTCGAGCTCGATTACTTTCCAACAGCACGGGCTGGGTTTTCACTTAGGGCCGATTAGTACTCGGCCTGTTCGAAGTTATGACGGGGGATACAACCTGTCTTCCAGTAACCACTGCCAGCCTTGAAAGTAGGGATCGAGGGAGTATTTTGCCGAGGGAAGCTGGACTTGAATATGGCAATGTAGAAGTTTCTCCCCTCTCTAGGAAACTTACATCGAGAAATGATTTTCTTCTCTTCCAGCTCTTGGTGTATGGGAGGCCGAGAGAAAGAAGCTATATGAAGAAACAAAATAGACACTCGTGAGGACAATGCAAGCAATCGGGACACTGGATCATATTTCAATAGTTATGGCCGGGTCAAATTTAAGTCTGGAATTATTCGAAGGACAATGAATGTTTTAGTCAATATTTAATATTTATCACAACTTAATTCACGCAGGCCTTACCTTATGTGTCGTGTCCTCCTGGCAAAATACTAATTTTGCCCAGGCCGATGCTTTACTATTTATACAGAGATGCCGGAAGTGAATTTTAGACAGTTTCCGACATATCGCGGAACCTCCCATTGCTACAATTAGACTTGCTATATGGGACGTCATATTTCGAACGGAAGTTGTGTCTTCAAAAGAAGTCGATCTCATTAGCATATTTTTGACTCGAATTTTGCCCGACTACTGTACTAAATTAGCTAATCTGCTATAATTGATTAGTAGCATTCCCGTCCTACGTCTCTCTCTCTCTCTCTCTCTCTCTCTCTCTCTCTCTCTCTCTCTCTCCCCTCTTCTCTCTCTTTATCTCTCTCTCTCTCTCTCTCTCTCTCTCTCTTCTCTCTCTCTCTCTCTCTCTCTCTCCTCTCTTTCTCTCTCTCTCTCTCTCTCTCTCTCTCTCTCTCTCTCTCTCTGACATCTCCCCCCCCCTCAAGATGGAACTTCCGGATAAAAGTGACATCCAATAATAACTCAATCTTAAGGTGGCACCTAGACCGAACAAGGGGTATATAGGACATCGTAATTTAGAAGAAAAAAATGCATAGCAATATATTTGTCGGGGGGAAAATTCCAAATATAGAGACTGGAGAGTACATATGTATAAGGATTAACATTAAAAAAGAAAATAATCGACAATAACCACAATTATCAAGAAGGAGGCTCACCTGCCTCGAGTCCAGAAGCAATATAATGTTAACACAATCAGTCCAATATACAGAGAAAATAAATCAAAAGGGTACATGCTCCCTTAACTTAATTGGATATATTGCACGAGCATATGTAGATAAAAAAAAATCAATCTTAAAATTAAAAAAATACTCCTAATCAGGATCAGTTCGAAAAGGAATTCACTAGATGCCGGCTTAAGCTATCGACTATACAGCTATCGGAGCCTTTAATATACAGGATCCTCAATAGGACGACCATTATTGGGGTTTTTTTTTACATTTCGGATGTAGGATAAAGGGTTTTGACAAGTTTCTATTATGAACTCTTTCCCTACCAAAAACATTTTAAATCTTTGAATTTCCGACTTGCATATGCGATGGAAAAGCTCTCATCATTTCCTCCGTGTGAACTCGTATCTTCTCGAATTACGACAGAGATTGGAGAAATGCGCCGAAATAGCGTATCAAAATGCGGATGGATAAATATAAAACTTACTTCGACTACAAATCTTAAGATAGAAAATTTAAGTCAGGCGAAGAAGTCTTGTTGTTGCTCCCAACTGAATACAACTAATTACTGAGCCAATGCAAAGGGCCTTATCAAGTGATCGAGTATCGCGGACCAGTCGATTATTTGATTGAAATGCCAACAGGAAGCAAGCTTTTCTTCATCAAATTTTTGATTCGCATATAATCCTTCAATATGCTCAAGGGGCCTCATACATTTCTTCCGTATAGTAATTCAAACGGAGCGAAGCCCAAGGCGCGATGGGGAATTTCTCTATACGCAAAGAGAGCTGCGGGAAGATATATGTGCCAATCTCTTGGCTGCTCGTCACATAATTTCTTCAGAATGGCTTTAAAACTGCTATTTAACCTTTCGCACATCCCATTTCCGGCTGGAAGAAAGGGGGAGCATAAACAGCGGTTTTATCATAAGCAACTAGCTAACATATTCCATCGATCGGGATGTAAATTGGCGGCCACGATCCGACAATATCTCTTTCGGCAGTTCAACACGGGAGAAAATCGTAATGAGTGCTTTGTCACAAGAGATGCTGTTAATCTTCTTAAGTTGCACAGTCTCGGGGAATCTAGTGGCGAAATCGACCAGAGTTAAAACATAACTATGGCCATCACTTGGAGGTGGATTAATCGCCCCGATCAAATCAATCGCCACTTGGGAGAAGGGTTCGGAGATTAAGGGCTACTCTTTTAGGGTGCAGACTTGACTCGCCCTCTAATTGCGGTATTCTGGCAGATGTCACAAGAATGACAATAACACAGGATTTCGCCCGATGCACCTGGCCAATAGAAGTATTTAATGACCAGTTGTGCCGTCTCAATGTGACCAAAATGACCCGAGAAGAGACTATTGCGGTCAGTTCGAAGGATAGGGTCTGACATGGTTGCGGGGCACAAATAATACTTGGGACTTTGTGATATTGTCTGCTGGGCACACGCGGCAAAGAAGGTCATCTTTAACAATGAAGGATATTATTTTGTTGACCTCAATGATCTCTCGCGTCTTGTTTTGTGCTTTTATCCATAAGTGGCGGAGAGATTCGCAATCTTTCTGATTTTTTCGAAAATCCTCGTTCAGAACATTTTGGTAATCTGGAACGCCAGGGGTTTCCAGAGGTGCGAGCGCTTCCGATTCTTTAATTGCTTGAGCTCGTGTGGTCACGGGTTGAGACACGCGGGGGGGGGGGGTATACCAGCAGACTCTAGCTAATTAAAGCAGCCCAGAACTTGATGGGCGCTGCGAGGACCTCTGCCCAGCCAGTGAAGTAGGCGCGCTCGATGTAGCATTTCACAATGGAGAATCTGTTAGCACGCCCCAGATAATCGTGCACTGTTGCAAACTTGTCAGGATCCGGGGCTACAGATGGAAGTAATCTGTTAGATATCACGATGTACGTGCTCCCTGTGTCGCGCACGAAAGTTGAAATCCGGCAATCGTTCACCGCTCCAGTTTCGAATTTGAGACCTCCAGGAGTACTTTTGTCAAACAGAAAGTTCACCTGGTGGCCGTCCGGAAGGAAGGGGTGCTTCTGGATGCAACTGTGGTTGAACAGGCATGGCTATTATATCGTGCACCTGGTTAAGATAGCCGCCTCTAAACTGAGAATTCTGAGTGCAATTAGTTCTCACATGACCCTCTACTCCTCAGGAGTAACATATGACAGTTCTCCTGGGAGACGACGAAGCAGGGGGATTAGAGGAGAAGGGTTTGAGCTCACGTTTACAGTTAGGGAAAATTTCGCTACCAACCAGGAAAGCAAGTGTTACCAGAACAAGACGTAGGCGGATTACAACGGGGGGCTTCGCTACACAAAACAAACCGTAATTAGTTCTTTACATTCGATCGTCTATCTGATTTAACTGTCACCTAAGAGTAAGTGAATCTCTTTCTCTCGAATTCTCTATATTTATTCTATAAATAGTATAGGAGGCGTGATCTCTTTTTGCCACCAGGACAACAATGCTTTTAACTCCGCCCACTAGGTAGAATTTTCTTCTCCCGACGCTAATGAGTTTATAGTACTTCCCATTGTCACTTGTTTGATATAATTTTTATCATAGGTGAGAGCCGCAATCTGTATCGGCTTAATTTCATTTCCAGACGAGAAATGTTCGTTTTATTACTCTGTCGCCAAATTTTTATTGATATCTTAATTCAAAGCTTCCCGTTTTGATTCCTGATCAGTTTACAAATATATATATATATGTACATCCGCGAGGAAATTTGTGGCAATACTTCCTATTCCTGCGAGGCACTTTGCTGGTGAAATTTTATTGCAAGGGTCATGCCTCCACATACTAACGGAATTGCAAAAGGGTTTTGCTTAACCAGAAAATAAAATCACAAAAGAAAAAGAAGGCACAATAAAATATAACAACTAAATATTTCGCACGATTCGAATATTATTGCGTTCGCTCACTCGGAATAATTTCTTCATCTGAAGTCGAGATTTTAGCAATATCGCCTTATTTTAGCCTTGCTGTGATTGATACAATATGGTCTCAGCGTCTTACCCCTTAAAGTACCCCCCCATCCCTTAAAAAAATGCAATTCCTACTGAATCTTTCAAATATGGCAGAGTATATGGGGCCTGAAAGAAATAGAAATTCTGCTGGGGGAAATTAGTGAAACAGTCACAAACAAAAATAAAAATTCTTTAAAACTTATAAATTTTAAAATTCAAAAAGTCAATGAAATAATGTAAACAAAATTTCATTGTAAGTAGCTTATGCGCATAAATTGTTTCTCCACAGTTTCTGATAGCCAGAACCAAACCCCATAAAACCTGACACCAGTTTAATAAGGGTATATATATATATATATATATATATATATATATATATATATATATATATATATATATATATATATATATATATATATATATATATATATATATATATATATATATATATATATATATATATATATATATATATATATATATATATATATATATATATATATATATATATATATATATATATATATATATATATATATATATATATATATATATATATATATATATATATATATATATATATATATATATATATATATATAAATATTTATATATATATATATATATATATATATATATATATATATATATATATATATATATATATATATATATATATATATATATATATATATATATATATATTATTCTATGTCGTAGGTGAGATTAGATCTCCTGACCTCCGTTTGCTTTCCGTGTCCCGGAAAGGATAGCACACAAAGCAACTTTTGCAATTGGGCCATGCCCCGAATGTTGCCATTTAACTATGGGTTGCAATAAATGTCATAAGAGTGACTAGTTTCCTTATGACAACAGCTACACTTAGCAGAATTAAATCAACTATCTAGGAGCTTCTGGATATCAAACTGGGTGAAACAAGATAAAATAATGGTTTTGAAAGATAAATGCAAATGAATAACTGGACGAATAGTTTTAGAATGTTAGCTCCAGGTGGGAGCCGTGAGTATACACAAGCGGCCGCATGCGACCGACAAAGGAGACTGCAATTCCGGGTGGATCTGCCACCCAAAGATTTTGCTGCTCGAGAGGAGCAGGGGTATGAGCATTGAACTCATACCGAGCCACGTCCGTCCCCGGACCATCATGGAAATCCTTGTCTTCTTTCTCTTTAGGTTGTTTTTTTTTTCTTGTGAGAGGAAGGGGGAGAGATAGCTCTATTTTCTTTACCCGGTTGGGACCCCAATCATACCTCATCCATGATCTTCTCCGAAATGGCACTTTGGACAGATGGGCATCAACTCGGGGAGAAGGTCCCTCCCTCCATCTTGAGGTTTCGTGGATCTGTGTTGCTTAAAGAGGATCTTGCACAGGTGCGTACTTTGACCTCGGGATTGTCTACCACTGAGTCGTTGATCCTAGGCCACCTGCTCACTGTCTTGGTGGCAGGCCCATGCGAAAAGGAAAGAGGTGTGACTGCTGATCTAGAAGAGGAATCCCCCAAGGGTGATTTCTGTAAGGAGCCCATCTGGCGAATGCCTACTAGGGCATAAGTCACCGTAATCACGCTACTGCCTAATACTAGGCTTGATTAAAAAACAAACAAAACATACAAAATCCAAACAATAAACGTACAAAAATAAAAAAAAAGCAAAGAAACAATAAAAAAAAACCCAAATAAGTAAAAAAGACAGTAGAAGGAAACATAATCAGGCGTCAGGGGGAAAGCGCCTCCCCCCTCAGAATGCCTTTGGAGTTTAAGAGAAAAGTCTCCAAACGATCAGAACTTCATTTTCTGAGTATGTTGGTCGAAATCACTCATAAGAATCCAACAGTAACGTGCGCGAAGATCGCCCAGACTAGGTCATTTAACAAGAATGTGCCGAACAGTCCGGGGGGCAACGCAGTCATTGTAATAAAGTGCAAGTGAATGCTTTATCGAATAGCGATGCCACCCGCGAGTGTGCCCAATTCAAAGACGACAGAAAGCGATCTGAAGCAGTCGTGGGATTGAGGTCCATGGGAACAGTTGCAGCGCAATGACACGCAACTTTGAATTCACCTCGGCCGTATCCCATCTTCTTTGCCAAGCAGCCCGGAAGGCTGCCCCCAAAGAAAGGGATGAGTTGGAAGAAACTGCACTTGTAGATTTGGAAGAGGAGTAATTTACTCCTTGGTAGAAAAGGATTTGAGCGGTTCCTGAGAAAGCACAGATAGGGCTACCTCTTTTTTTGAGGTGGAGCTGCCAACGAGTGGCTCCAAATATGGCAAAGAAGCCTCTCTGAAGTATGAAAATGGTGCCCCCTCAAACGATCGGAGGAGTCTCTCCTTTTCCTTAGTCCTCCCTGACACCTAAGGCGGACGAGGCCGTACTTGGAGGTGGGTCTTCATGCGCCTACGGTCGAACACTATTCTTCACTATTGTACCACTCCTCCATTTTCTTGATGTCTTGGTGGGATCCTCTCGTTATTCTTCACTTACTTTGCAAAAGATTCCAGGGAATCTGTCTAAATGGATAGACAAAGTGGATTTTGATGCTCATTCTAGCTCCCAGATTTTGTAAGTTTTATTTTTTAGCATCACTTAAACCAGATTCTGGTAGTTACTAACCTTCGTTTTGCCCAGGAATCCTTTAACAACCTCAGCAAATGAAGACCACACGATAGTCTATACCTTAGTCATGTGAGAGATGAATTTTTTGTAATTAATTAGTTATTTGTAGCTCATCGAAATTCCTGTGTTCAGTTTCTTATTAATCAGACATGGAAATGTTGAGATGTAGCGGAAGCAGGTTCTATTTTTATTTAATGCCTTTACAAATTGCTTTACATGTAAATAACGGAAATAATATGTTTAATGCAAGAATAATGAGATGAAAATATATATGTTAATTTATATACATTTTAATTTGTATAGAAAATAAGGAAATCAAAATACATATGTTAATTTGTATAAATAGAGATGAGGCAAGCGGTCGGTAGAGTAGCGCACGAGAACAAACAAAATACGAACGCGGAAAGCAGATATCAGGTCGGCCACCTAAACAAGGTCACGCATAAACAAACATTCGCATCTTGGGAAAGATTTATCAGAAAACGGGAGGCTACAAAGCAGCTGAGCAAATATAAACTTTGACCTAGATAAATTTTAACACAGATCTGTAACAAGCGTTTCCTATAATAAAGATAAAACTTTTGTGTTCGTACAATCTCTTGTCTAGATTAGAGTGGGCAGCGAAAGTAGTGGAATTTTTTTGCCATGTTAGAGAGAAGAATCATACGATCGATTTCAATGGAAGTAAAATGTTATTTAAATCGGCTAACTATGTTAAGAGAAGAATCGTAGAATCGAGCTTGATATCGTCAGTTCCTAATTTAAATCTATCTGAGGGTCGATTTTCTTTTAATCCTGTAATAAGATCGCAAATAAATAAAATAGTAAAATGTCAGCCCTTCAATATGTTTAGGCCTACCCCTCCCCCCGATTAGCCACAAGTAGGGGATTGGGGGAAAAAAGAGGGGATCTTGTGTTATGCTTTTCTCATTTTTCTGCCCAGTGTCAGTTGAAAAAGGGTGTAAGATACACCGAAACTGTTCTGAATTAAATTGTCTTCGGAGAATGTGGTTTAATTCCTCATCTTTTCTTGCGATATTGCATTAATTTTCATCATATATATATATATATATATATATATATATATATATATATATATATATATATATATATATATATATATATATATATATATATATATATATATGTATATATATATATATATATATATATATATATATATATATATATATATATATATATATATATATATATTATCGATGTGGATTGCTTCTAGAGAGCCTAAATTTAATGTTCAACAGAAATCCCAAAGCGAGGAAAATGGCTGGTATCATCCTTTTTATTTACCGGCGACGTTTCGACCACAATACGGTCATCTTCTTAGGCCTAAAATACAAATAAACGAAACAAAACATTTTGCACTATTAAGAGAGCACACTGCTAAATTTACATCTAGAACTTTAATAGCTACTATTAGCTTTGAATTGCAAATTTATAGTTAAAGGGAATATTTCGAAATGGGGCTCAAATTTACAATAGAGAGACTAGGGAAGGATTTTAAGTATTTAAATTAGTTAGCGAGTGTATAATTGCTAAAATCTATTAAGGTAAGGGAGATTTTATTTATGAATCTAATGATTATATAAACCTGTTTTAAAATGAATTTTAAATGAATAATTGAAGGAAAAATTGGCAAAACCTAATATTCAAAATCACAAACCTTGCCAACGAACGTGTTACGTGCTCCGGCCGACCCAAAAGCACCAAAACTGCGCCCCGCTACCCACATCCAAACGAATTCAGGTAACAGGGAGGGGAACCGACGAGAGATCATTATTTAAATTCGGGGAGAGCTGTTTTATATAAAGTGTTTCTAAGATTCGAAGGGTAATAGGGCATTTGTGCGAATTCAGAATTTCAAAGTTTTCAAGGGAGATATCACTTTTACATTTTATTACGTGATCTCTTATTGCTGAATTTTCTTTGGTTTCAAGGATCTTACCGGTTCTATTACTTATACCCATATGGGAAGAGAATCTTGCCTTCAGAGTTCTCACGGAGCTTCCGATATATTTGCCTTGGGAACTCCCAGGACATTTAAATAAGTATATAATCGAACTCCGAAGACTCTTTGGAACCGGATCCTTTATTGTAAAGAAGGATTTTATATTGATTTTGTTGACAAAGGCAATTTGAAATTCTATTTGACAGAAGTATTTCCTTAGCAATATGTGTAATTTTCGGCTAAGGACTTTATTGTGAATACCCAGCTCTGGCATTATTGAATAATGTTTGTCTTTTGCCACTGTTATCTCAGGGTGGCTTGGTTGATACAATCCACCTGAAAATGTGCGGATTGACTCTTCTACAATAAAAGAAAGAAAACCATTGTGCATAAAAAAAGATGTAAGGTACTGAAATTCTTTGTCTATAAAAATGTAGGATGAACAGAGATTGTATGCCCGGTGAAGAAGGGTCTTAATAGATGAGATTTTGTATTTCAAATCTAAGCAACTTGGTATTCACAATAAAGTCCTTAACCGAAAATTACACATATTGCTAAGGAAATACTTCTGTCAAATAAAATTTGAAACGCTAAGAAGTAAACAAATAATTTGCATACAAGACTCCATCTAAACGAATAAAATTGTCCGAATTTGCGTTGGCATGTGGCCGCACTGGTGTGTCTGATCGAGCTGCAGCCTTAATAACAATTTAATCTTTAAGGACTTATCGTCAATTGAAGGCAAAGAAACTTCTGTAGTAGTTAACAGGTCAAGTTAGAAGAGAGCGTGTCAAAGAAGTACTACACTACAGCAAGAAATTGGATCGGATAAACCATTATATTCTATTTATTTTGTTGTTGAGAAGATGGGGGGAACTCATCAAATGGAGAAGATAATGGAAAAGCACACCTCTCTGATAAAAGAACCTGGTTCAGAATACCTTGGACACCTGACAATGAAAACAGGTTCTGCAAAAGCTATATGCGACGCAATATTCTCGTATTTAGAAGCAAATAACATCGCAACTGATGAACTCGTTGCTGTGAAATGTGATGGAACGGCAGTGAATACATGAACAAAAGGAGGTGTAATCAGAATTTTAGAAGAAAAACTTAATAAACCACTGCATTTGCTTATTTGCCAGCTCCATACAAATGAGCTCCCATTGTGCCATTTCATCAACAATTTGGATGGGAAAACAATGGGGCCTCGTGGATTTTTCAGAACTATAGGGAAACATCTGGATAAATGTAAGACTCTAACTGTTGTTGAATTCCAGCCAATTCCGACTAACTTGCCGTCTGGTGACAGAGGAAATCTGAGCACCGATCTAAAGTATCTGTTTGATATCTTCTATCTCTCTCACAAGGTAAATGTTCTGCTGAAATAACTCGTAAGAGTCCTGGAAAAATGTCGCATGCACGATGGTTTACCACGGCAAATCGGATACTTCGATTATATATTTCGACTTCTGACACGCTGAAATCCATTGTCTTGTTCATCATGAAGGTGTATACACCATGCTGGTTTAAAATAAAAGCCAACTCTTCTTCGCAAGATGGAGCACTAAACCTCTTCAAGACAGTTCAATCACTGCAATGGATGATCAAACAGATTAAATATATAGTTGCCCCAGTGATTCAAAGGAATGCTTATTTTGTACATGGGGAAAACATTCTTTTCTATATGCTGCAAGATGAAAGAAATCATATCCGGGAACTCGCATGGAGAAGAATTATGAAAGCACGAAAAGATTATAAAGGGAAACCAATACGCACTTTCAAGATCCCAGAAATAAACTTTGAAGCTGACGAGTACATCCACCTAATTATGTAATTGGTAGCAGACCGTTGTGACCGAACCTTCGCTGACGAGGACGCTCTCTCATGATCAACTTTAAGAATTTATCTGTCACAACCTAAATTGGATATTCAGAAGTTTCCTTGTCACACGCAAGCGGTTGAGAGATGCATCAAACCGGCCACAGAAGTCTCACTAGCAGTTTGTGGAGTAGAATTGAGTCCAGGAGAAAAATACCCTCATTTATTACCAAGAAGGACTTAGTAAAATCTAACTGCATTGAATAAATGGATATTGAATAATAGTGAAAACTTAAATATTCGACTGTTAATTGTTTAATTTCTTCTATTTCAGAGTGATGGTGATAAAAATCTACAGGTTGCATGGAAACAAAAGGAAGAAAGGGAAGGAAAACTTATCGAGTAGTTAATAGGTTATTTTTATTCAATAAAATGGAAGTAGAAATATTAAGTGTAAGGTTTTATGGAAATAATATTTCCCGTATAGGACATAAATGTTGATGGAACAACTTGAAGTTTGAAAACATATATATATATATATATATATATATATATATATATATATATATATATATATATATATATATATATATATATATATCGATGCTACTATACTATTAGCGTTTAAATAGCATTTTCTTGTAAAACTTTGAAATGTTCTTATTGCCTTTAATTTGTTGCCGCGTGATTAGAATTTCAGCCAATCAGAGCGCAAGATTGATATGCTCTGAACAGTGCTCTAAACTCTTGGGTCTACGATTTTTTTTTTGTGCCCTGCCTCAGCTATCGTGCAAACAGTTTTGTTAAAATTTGAACTGTGAATTAGTAATGTATTATTTGTTTCTGCCAGATGTGTCTATGTCTGTTTGATTTTATTTTCTACATCCTAGTTTCGCCATTTGTTTTACTATACATATTCGTGATCGTACCCTATTTTAGTTGCATTCCAATTATTACTTCCATTCATTTTATTAATTTCTTGTAAGCATATTCTCCATTTTACACGTGACCACATTTATCCAACATCCAAATTATATACTTTCATAAATCGTTCCCGTTAATAATCTATCTGACTTAAATAATTAATATTTTCCTTCTATGAATTTTCAGCACTTTTCGTGATATTTTCTCTCATTCTTATACATAATTTTGTCACCAGGCGATAGTTGAATTTACCCATTTATATAGTATTTCCCAAATTGCTAAGTATTTTACAGACAAACTTAAATCTCATCTAGTACAACAATAATTCAAGAAGTCATTATATTCTATCTCTTGTTTCCAATAAATAATTTAATTCTTTTTATCTTCCCTCATTTCATATGAACTTTTCTCGATCTGTGCGTGTGAATAGGTTTTTGTAGAAATTTTTCCTACTTTTCCATTTTATTGTCGCACTCATCAGAATTGTACTGGGCAATCCCATTGCCGAAGGAAGGCCTTGGATATTATTGAAAAACATCAGTCTTCTTTATTGAAATAACGAATAAATTATTCTCCGCGACGGTATAATGTTATCTTAGCTTTAGAGGAAAAAACGCAGTAGTCACTGAGAAGAGAGGCCAAGATCTCAGCTGCCTCTTTTGACAAAGATAGATAGATCTCTAATCAAGTCATTGAGCTGGCCTTGCTTGAGAACTTCACTTTTTCTTGTCTGAAAAACTCCTAAAGACGAATCACTAAAAATACTGCTGTGGCAGTTCGTTGAAACATTCATTGATTGTTTCTACAATATCATCTAGAGAAAGACCAGACAAGGAAGTTAAAACTAGAGCCCGCACTTAACCGCAATATGGAACTAGCAGCGTCGCTGACTCGTCACTGCCAAAATTTAGGGCTTAATGTATTTTTATTTTCCATTCGTTTTAAAAATTTCAGTAATGAGAATAATTATTCTAATCTTTAAATTATTGCAAGTTTATTAAAAAGGAAGCATTTAAAAAAGGATACGGAAAAAAAACATTCTTTCGCCGAATCCGAAATCGCTTTCTGGTCCTATTCTTGTAGGAGGCAAGTTTCAGTCCCTGGAGCTTTGCTATTTGACCAAAAGGGTAAAATTATGACAAATATGGGGTAAATGAATGTTGTGTAATTTTTTTTTTAAATTCCAAAGAACAGCGTAGATCCAGTGTTGTTCTGCACTAAAGTGGACTGAGCTGCAAGGAAATAATTGTTTAGGGTATTGTGTCAAGGAGCAGCATCTTTAGGATCATATTAAGAATGCCGGTTACACTCCTGTTAATGTCTTCTAGACGCATAAAAGATTCAAATGAACACCAAAATCGCGTCCTGGCAATGTTGACCTCAGTCCAAGTTTGGCCAAGATTGGAAAATAGCAGGTGTGAACGGTTCAGCGCCTTCGACAAGGGTCTCAGCCAAGATCCTTATGGATAGGTTCACTTTTGTAGAAAGTATTAAAAAAAAAGGGGGAAGTTGAAGAATTGGGCAAACTGATTCTCTGCATAAGCTCTCTTCCGCTTGTTTAAAGGAGTACTTTCAAGTCCTGTGTTGTGTCCACGGTAAAGCATCCCCACATACTCCATGTTTGGGGATGCTCGTCATCTAAGGGAACTGGAGCACTAACAATTTTACCCCAAGAACTCAAAAATGGCACATAAACGTTCTTCAGCAGCACCTGTCTCAACAGTTTAGGACCAATTGGGCTATAATAATTATTTTTCAGCATGATGGTGCACCTTGTCACAAAGCAAAGACAATAGCAAGGGTTTTTGGTTGAAAATAACATGGAACTTTTGGGATCTTAACCTGGAAAAACGCCAGATTCAAACCCAATATAGAATTTGTGGGAGATAATCAAATTGGTGGTTGATAACGAGAAACCATCCAAATGTGAACAGATGCAGGAGCTTATTGAACACAAGAGGAGCAACATCAGTCAAGAAATGATCCCAAATTTGGCCTCCCGGATTCCCAAACGAATTGAGGTAGCCATGAAGAAGCGACATCAATGTAAATATTAGCTGCGCGGATCAATTGACTGTATTTATTAATAAAATGAGTTTGTGATATTTCACCTTCAAATTATATTAACATACTAGAGAAACGTTTGATTAGTTCTACTACTTTTCTTATATGACTTCATGTCAGGATAGTGCCACTTCTTTTTCGGCAGATTCCATCCATAAGCGAAGGGTTTCGCTATAATTCTTGCGAACTTTTTTTTCCGAGCAAAGGGCTCATCTTGATGCCCCAGCTTCACACCTAGGCAAGGTTGCTATGCTCTTTTGGTGAAATCTAGACCTTTGAAACTATCCTCTTTTGCCATATATTCACACGTAGCAGAAAACATTGTGATCGCGTTTCCTACCTCCTACCTAAAAATGATCTAACATTTCCTGCATTAAAAACACGTAGTCCTGTGTAAAAAAGAATACAATACGGCCTTTTAGTGTTGCGAGAGATATCCTCAACGAGATAACGACTGGCATTACAATCGCTTAATAATAAATACGGTGGTAGTAGTTGGTCTACAGCAGTGGTTCTTAACTTGGGGAAAAACAATAGGTGTATTTGTTCCACTCTTAACAAGAGTATGGGCTTATATTGCGAAGTTTATGGAAATTATTTTGATGAGAGGGGCGTGGGGGCAAGGAACAATCCCGAGGGGGGGACGGGGGCACGGGAGTAAAAGGTTAACGACTGGTCTACAAGTTCCACCACATCTGACTTGGTAATTGCCAAGTCTGATGGGAGGTATAGGGTGTAATTCAAACAGTTACGAGAAGCCCTCACGGCAAAAACCTGCTGAGCAGTACGGAAGGGGTCTGGAGTAACGCGCTTTCGTTAATAAAATGAAAACGCCCTTGTATCGAAACCCCAGGGGAGGAGGATTTGAAGACTCGAAATTCAATAATCAAACAGAAGGGGCGTAGTTCGAGCTCATTTTCCTAAAGAGAAACGACTGGAGGTCGACTGTTAAACAAAAGAACTAAGTCCCACCATTTGGGAAGAATTTGACAGTTCCATTGTAAATGTGAACCCATTGCCCTTTGCGAGTAGAGACTAATGATCAGATTTTACTTCCACTAACAGAAGCAATTAAAGAGAGGGCAGAGCCTTCCAAAGAATGGTGGGATGGGGGGGGGGGGCAGCAGCGACTCGTAGACTTGGATATTGCAGGCCGAAGAACTAGGCCGAATTAAGGTTATAATATTAGAGTATGAGGAGGTAGGAAAGGTAAGTCCAGGATGGACTTCCTGTACGCCACATGTTGAAGGTATCTATGTATTAATGGGAGATCTGCAAGAAATGATGGGTCCTTTTTGTGGGAAAGGGTCTCTGCGATAGTGTTGCGGGAGATTCAAATGCATCGTTCAAATCAGATACATCGATTTTAAAAACGGTCAGATTTAGATACTAGGAATCAAAAATACTAGAGCTCATGATCTATTCGTTGGCATAGGAATACAACGAGCGAGGATAATATTAGACTAGACCCCTTTTTTCAAGGGTAGTCATGTAGGCTGGAGGTGATTAGAGTGTTACCATAAGCTAAGTAAAAATAACCACCAGCCGGGACCACCACGGAGCTAGCTATACATGGAAGGGCACTGCTCCGGTGAGAATAGAGTGCATCTCCCAGCGGCCCCAGTGATACCACATCGGGTATACTCAAGTAAGCACAAGGGGCGGGGGGGCAAGGACCGGGATCCTAGGTATCGAATTGACTCCTTAAGCCAACAGGGGGAAAGTTCACCGATAGAAGAAGCGTGTAGTCACCTTAAGGTCGATACTCAGGAGGAGGCTCAACTTCCAGAATGGGGGGCACGGAGTTTTCGTTTCCACGTACACGTGGGAGGGCATAGATAAACAAGGTAATAAATTATAATACAAAAAGGTGGGATGGAGGAATGGGGCGAATAAAGGTCCAGTTGACAGTGAACACACAAGTGAGGACTGATCCCCCTTCTCCACTAAAAGTCAGATGCCGTCCCGCGGGGGCACCAAAAGTCTCTGCAGGCGAAGGGGCTGATAGATTGCCAGCGTTGCCCCCTGCTCGATCCCTGGAACTTATCTCAAGGACATTTTAACTTGTAATCTTTTACCTTTGAAACCACCTTGTCAAAGTCCGTAGGTAAAGAAGCGGAAACTTTCTTCTATTAAAAATAACTACCCCCCCCCCCCTACTACCTCTTATGTGCGGTAGGAGATCCATATACAATCACTGAGTGGGTCCACAAGTCCCAAACAGAGATATTGTGTAGTGCGTACTTGCGTTAAGTTTGGCGAGTGAAGTAGGTGTTTGATGTTAACTGGATTTTTGGTTGAATCTGGTGCTGGTGGTGTCGGGGCAAATTTGAAATATATGCATTGTTGGCGAAAAGTGGGGTGGCCAGTGGAGTTTAGTAGAGTGGTGTGACGCGATTCAGGCATGTATCTATTCAAAAGATTCCTTTGAATCGTCAGATCCATTTATTACTTTGGAAAGATTGTAATATTTTATGATTTCTTTTTTTGAGGATAGACAAGATACACCTAGAAAAAAGTTCAATTTTGATTTACACGTTTATTCCAATAATAACCGCAGTAATACCCACCGTCCTGTTGTGTACCCAGTCATCTTCGTTTCAGCAAAGCTAAATTAGAACTTACCATGTTAACCAGAACATTAAAAGGCATTAAAGCGATGAGTCTTGATTTTGTGACTCCCAACATGGAATAAGCGCTTGTCGCATACTCGCGTTTTAGCTTTTCATTCCTGTAAGGATCGGAATATTGGCGCCATGTAATCGTGCCCATCCATGACTGCACTCCAGTAATTTGGATTGTCTATGCTTAGATTCATGTAAAATATTCTTCTTGCAATTATAAACTCACCGAAACATCGATTACTTTGAAACGTTGCATTTTAACAATAACAATGTGTTCTCTTTATATTAATTACACTTTCAAATCTTCTACCATTTTCTACTAAAGTGGGGTCGGCGCAGATCAACTCTGCTAGAAACACCTTCCCTCTCCCAGCCAACACTTCATGTCCTAAGAAGCACAAAGCCGCCTGTCATTTTATCCACGCCTAAAAGTCACTCATAGGGATGGGGTTCTAGGCGTTGTAGGATCTCGTTCAGAAAGGCTTCATCCCTGGGTAGGCCTCCTAGCCTGCCCCTTCAACAACCTCCCAACCATCAATCATACACAATAAATCTATTTGTTCCTCAACCCACCTTTTTACGCGGGCTTCCAGCCCTTACTAGGCGCGCGCGCGCACGCACACACATTAACACACTTATATTCTCTCCACAATTTCGATCCATTCCAGACCTTCGCACACACACACTTATATTCTCTTTACAATTTCGATCCATTCCAGCCCTTCGCACACACACTAACTTATATTCTCTTCACAATTTCCATCCATTCTTCTTACATTTCCATACAACCTCAGAGCACACCCTGTCACTTCATTCAGACCATAAACAATTCTTACAAGTTGTTCCTCTCTATTTTTCTTCGCACACCAAACTTCCCCGCTCAAATCGTTCAGTGACACTGATCTAATTAGATTTTTCCTTCTCAGCCCATACCAGTACCCTACCCAGTAAGGGGCACGCCGATCTGTGTTCCAGTCCACCGTGCTAAACGGGACTCAGCGCCGGTCCGGCCCCAGCTTATCATTTGCTAACATCTACTTTCTGCCTTTGTGTACAAACGCTCATCATCTCCGTCACCGCAAGGGAAATAGGGGTACCTTATCGCCACAATCCTTTGTCTAGGCCTAAGGACCCGACCAGGTACCTCACGCGGTATCAGAGGAGGCTTTGGAACCTGTATAAAGAACGTCCTTTAAGAGTTGTAGAGTGGTCAGTCATTCAGTCATTTCAGCATGTAACAGCCTGCCTCTATTCTAACCTGGTTCCTTAGGACATTCTCATAGAAGGCCCTGTAACACTTAATTGTAGTAACATTGAGGATATGATCAAAAGCTTTCTCCCTTAATTTCCCAAGCGGTCGGAGAGAGCAGAGGTCATCTACTCCCTGGAATCAATTAATAACAACTACCATACACCAACATTGGAACAAGCACCCTGGCACATTTCACACTCAAACACCTACTATTCACTAACGCTCTAATCGCTCCCAGAGACTTACCTACCATTTATATTGTGGTCGCAATCTTTTTCATCTGTACCGCCACCATTCATGATACATCCTAGATATTATATTTTTTGCGTTTTCAATAAGTATATTAATTTCGGTACAATGTATATATTTCCTAACATATTTACAAAAATGGAAATATATGATTAAAACGTTATCATCCGACCATTTGTAACTGTGAAAAGAAATTATTTACCAATGAAAATATATATAAATACATACGCGATTTTTTTTAGCAAAGACTATAAATATAAAATAAATTAGATCTATAATCACGAAGTAGAATACCATTAGGAGTAAGATTGAAAATTTTATACCATGGTAAATCGGCGATTCTGCAAAAATATTAAAACCTTTAGGGAGATGTGTGCAAAGAAAACTAGCCACTAACTTGAATGGGTGAATTGTAATATCCAATACATCTCGATCCAAGCCATTGCTGGTGGTCACAGACATCCCACAATTATGTAAAATCACACCCATGTTCAACCTTATGCGAAAATATAGTGTAATGACGCAAAATCTCAAGTTAATATGATGTAGAAAGATTCAAATCGAATATCACACATTATCTCTATCATTAAATCCAAGATATACAAATTATTAATTGCATTCAATGCAAGTCAAGGGTTTGCATAATGGGTGATTAAATTATTCCACTCATTAATGGAGCCTATCGCACTAATTTCTCGAATGAACAAGATCCACAATGGATTCCTTAACCAATTGACTAAACTCATTTTAAAATTTAGTCAATTTTCACAGTGGAATAAATCTTGCGCACGAATTTGCTGGTTCCAATGTAGCCAACGGTGCCAGTGATTAGTCCGAGAGTGCCACTGAAGAGGGCCATGTAACCGAAGTAGAAGACGGTCTGGAATAATCCGTACATCCTGCAACAATTATTATTTACTTAAAAGACGCAAAATAAAGCAAACCATACCACGTCATAAGATGAGTTTAAAAGCTCTAATAAATCACCTCCAATACGAAGAGGTCATAAAACAAGACCTTGGCGTGCCCTAAGCGGTTTCTCGATCCGGGTCGGCCCGAAATGCCACTATATGAACAATCCCTAGCCTCGGCAATGAGATCCAGGCAGGACTCTTGTCATATTAGAGCGAAATATAGTCCAAGGCATTTCCCCAAACAGGCACCAATCATGAACAAATAGCAAACCCGGCCATCGAAACTGTGGATTTTTTTTTTTTTTAAGGGCTATCTGGCGACTGCCCACTTGGCCCAAACTGTGGAAAACGACAGAGAGCGACCTGAATTACCAATTAGTGTGTGTGTATGTGTAGGGAATAAATCATGTGTGGATTGACAGAAATAAATAAAAGGGATGCAAGGCGCCTATCGCTTTCATTATGATTGTATTCATCATTACATTTATTTTATACTTAGTATATTTTTTTGTTTTTCATTTATTTTGTGATATGTGTATTTAGGGTTTAAGGGTTTTTGTTCTTCATTAGTCTCACTTGATTTTTGCCGAGTCGTAATCGGTTTGTTTTGTCATTTTCGGTTATTTTTTTCCAGTTCGTGGGTTTACATTGTTCAGCGTTTGGTTATTTATCATTATTTCCGGTATTTTGTAGAAAGCGAACTGAAGCTGTGAAGGCATTAGGGGATAGAGCGACGGGGTGCGATGGCACGCAACTTAAAATCCCCCTCCACCGTCTACCTTCTTATTTGCCAGGCAGCCCGGAGGGCTCTCCTGATTGCTGCCATGTAGTCAGTGTGAGAAAGCGAAACACTGGTTTGGTCGCCCAGCCTTCGCGGATTCTGTGGCCCCCTCATTGCCCGCAATCCTCACATGTGCAGGAATACAACAGAAGATAATTTCGACATCCATCCAGCTCGCGGCAACCGTGGAGTCACAGATAATGGCCCGAGAGCAGTCAGGGCACTTTGTTAATCGCTAAAGTTCACAATCTCCGAACAGGGCACGACGCGTTATCTCCCGTACCGAGCAGTGTGTTGCAACCAGCTCGACAGGTATGACATACAGCGACTGGTGTAGAGACCAGCTGACTTCAACCAGACAGGATACGGCGTGGAAACCGACCTTCATCCTGCGATTGAAACCATCCGTATATACTGGCACGTATCCAGTGTAACACGAAGTGTGATCCAAAGAGATCAAACGCAGTACTTCCGGCAATGCCTATGTTTTGGGGGCAGAGGCATGGTGACAAATAGCCAAAGGTTATAACCCTAGGGTCGCGTCCTGGGCAGAACCAGAGGCGCCATCGCCACTGGTTCAAGGAGTTTCCTAGCCCTAAACCGATAGGACTTAAGGTATGACTGGCAACTCTAGGCGGCAAAGGCACCGTCGAGATCAGCAATGGATGCAGGGAGAGCCGTTGGCGACTGAGGGAGACGCGAGGCCCACGCGTACAAGCACAAAATACACAACTGTACAGCGCAGGGCAAGAGGCATTCTTCCGCATCGACAAGTAGGCTCCCATTGAGGGACGTACGAAGACATCGGTGTCGGTCGAAAAAAAAACGAAGGAAACGGTGCGAATCCACCACTTCCAGGCAAACCCCGTTTAAGAACAAGTCCGGGGGGGACTGTGGATGGCGGCAGAAGTGCACCACCTTAGTCTTGGCCAAGAAAAACCGAAACCTGTGCGCTTCGGCATAGCGAGAGACGCGGTTCAATGCTTGTTGGAGTCGACGCTCCAGAGTTGGCATCTGGGCCGCGCCAAAAGAGATCGAAAGGTCGTCCACGTAGAGCGTAGCAAGAACATCTTCCGGCAGCACCGTTGATGCTCAGGGCAAAGTGTGTGACACTGAGGACACTTCTCTGCGGGACACCTTCTTCCTGGCCCACTGGGCCAGAAAGAACTCTTCCCCCACCGGTACGCGGAATCGATGATGTCGCAGAATTCAGAAATGAAAATTTGGAGGCGCCCCCCCTCGCGTGCAAGGTCTCCATGATAGCGTATTGCCAAGCGTATTCCGCACTGCGTGGAATACAGGTGGCTTCCGCTCTCCAGAAAAAAGGCTCATCTAACATTTACCAATTTCTCCATCAACTTGCACAGGTAGGAGGTTAGAGAAATTGGGCGGAAACCGGCGGGGGTAGAGTGATCTCACCCCGCTTTGCGAAAAGCGAACACAGTAGCTATTCGCCTGGAGTTGCTACAGTTGAGGTTGTCACTCCTTAGACTGCCTGGCCAAACCCGAACCGCCCAGAGCCCCTGAGAAAGGCAGTGACCTGGACAGGGCTTTCCCACAAGGTCATCATGAAATGTATATTATGTTGCTAGCATGTGTGAATGTGTGCAATGCTGGTTTACATTATGTGTTTGATGGTGTGAGTTTGTGCTGCAGACTGAACAAACATCTACGATGGAATCAACTAGCCTTTTCTGAAAGCTAATAAGGGCTGGTGTTTACCCGCAGCCTAGCCAGGTGGACTCTGTCTTCGCGGGCGAAGGACGACTCGGAAGGGCATATCTCCGTGGGCTGAGATTACAGCAGTGTGTTGTTTTTGAACGATTGAATGGAGCAGTGAGTGATTTGTGTGTGTGGATATGTTTCCGGAAGCTGGTTTGTGGTGGGCAGGGTAAGAGCGATAAGATTACTTGTGTATGATATTGTGTACTAGGTGTGGAGTGTGTCGGTGTTCTGACATGTAGTGTAGTAGATGTAGAGACTACAGCAAGTGTTTATGTGCTTCTTATGTCCAGGTGGTCCGTGACTTTGAGGACTTTGGTTTCATGGTGTAGTTGGTATGTGGGTGTAGCAGCTGCACAGCCAGTAATGAAATCTTAGAGCGTTTAGTCTTGGTGTGCATTTGTTTGTTTTTTATGTTTGTGATCTGCTGTTCAAATACATTGATGTATTGTGTTACTCAAGTATTTTGGGTGTGTGTGTGTGTGCGCATGGGGGTGTTGTTTATGGTGAGATTAGGTGTGTAGTTATGTTGTGCTGTTCAGGGAGTGAGAAGGGCCGCTGTAGATTTGGCTGGGGCTATCTTAAGTCTGTTTGTGGTGAACCATGTGTGGTGTGTTTAGGTCGAATTGAAGAAGTTGGGTGGCTGTGTCTGCGTTTTGGTGGGTACATGTAATTGTTGTGTCGTATGCATAGGTAGATGTTTATCTAGGGAGCGTGGGGTGCGGCAATGTCGTACATGCACAGGTTGAAGAGTTGGTGAAAGTACGGATCCCTGTGGTACACGGTTTGTGAAATTTCGAAAGTGTGAAGACTGCTCAGCAAATGAGACGTGGGCATGTCTGCCCGCCAGATAATTGGTCAGCCTTCTCTTTGTGTTGTATATTTCGTTTGTGAGGTTGTGGCGGGGAATGGAATCAGACTTTGCTGATATCTAGGGTAGTGAGGACTCTTTTGTGCGGGAGTCTGAGTGAGTTGATGCCTTCAACAAACCTCCGTGAGGGAAGCGTTTGTTGAGTGTAGTGGTCTGAAACTGTGTTGTGTGACTAAGTTTAGGGTGGGACGTTCAATGACTGGAGGGGGGGGGGGGGTTTAAAGGGGCTATCTAGAAACAACAATAAAAGGATAACAATCAGGAAGCAAGCTCCAGCGTCGGGGGGAGATCCCCCTCCCACCGGCGCAGGAGCCTACGACCTACAAAAAAACAAACAAACAACAACAAAAACAACTAGTTAAATACAAGGGACAAGGCCGGCCTCCCCCCAAAAGTCTGTCAGTCCACCAGTCATGGTGCACGCACTCGTCCCGAGTACAAGGGACAGGCGGTAGCGACCCCGCCCATCCCGGTACCGGGACAGGTAACGTGCGCGAGATCACCCAGACTGGGACATTCAACAAGAATGTGCCGAACAGTCTGGGGGACGACGCAGTCGTCGCAATAAGGCGCAGGCGAGCGCTCCATCAAATAGGGATGCGTCACACGAGTGTGTTCGATTCGGAGACGACAGAAAGCGACCTGAAGTCGTCGCGGAGTTGGGGGATAGGTCCATGGGAACAGTCGCGGCGCAATGGCACGCAACTTTAAGTTCCTTCGACCGTCTCCCATCTTCTTTTCCAAGCAGTCCGAAGAGCTGCCCGTATTCCTGCCATGTAGTCGGTGTGAGGAAGAGCGAAACGCTGATCCGGTGGCAGAGTCCTCGCGGACTCTTTGGCGCCCTCATTCCCCGCAATTCCTACATGTCCAAGAATCCAGCAGAAGATAATCTCGACATCCGCCCGGCTCGCCAAAACCGTGGCGTCACGGATATCGCGAACCAGGGGATGCGGAGATTTCAATGCCCCGAGAGCACTCAGGGCGCTTTGTGAGTCGCTATAGATCACAATCCGGTCTCCGAACCGGGCACGTTGCGTAATCTCCCGTACCGAGTGGTGTATTGCCACCAGTTCGACCGTGAAGACAGACGCAGCGCCTGGTAGAGCCCCGCTGACTTCAAACAGAGGGGAGACGGCGTGGAAGCCGACCCCCTCTTCGGACTTGGAGCCATCCGTATACACTGGCACGGTTCCAGCGTGACACGAGGTGTGCTCCAAAAAGGTTGAACGCAATACTCCCGGCACGGTACAAGCTTTGGGAGCAGAGGCGTGGCGACAAATAGCCAAATGTGGTACCCTCCAGGGTGGCGTCCTGGGCAGAACCAGGGGCGCCACCGGCCCGAGAACTATATCTAGCTCTCCAAGAAGTTTACTGGCCCTAAACCTAAAGGGCTTAGGGTATGACTGGCGTCTCTCGGCGGCATAGGCACCGTCGAGATCAGCTGGGGATGAAGTGAGAGCTGTTGGCGACGGAGGGAGGTGCCGGGCTCGCGCGTACAGGCGAGTGATGCACTGCACGCGGCGCAGAGCGAGTGGCATCTCCCCAGCATCGACCAACAGGCTCTCAATGGAGGAAGTGCCGAAGGCACAGGTCGCAAGGCGAAGGCCAGTGTGGTGGATCGAATCCACCTTTCGCAATAAACGCTCGGTTGCGGATGCATAAAACTCGCATCCGTAGTCGAGCTTCGAACGAACAAAGGATCGGTAAAAAAGTAAGGCAGTAGCCCTATCAGCACCCCAAGCGCTCAACGTCACGGAACGGAGAATATCCATTCCGCGGGTACAAGAGACCCTAAGGCTGCAAATATGAGCCTCCCAGTTGAGGCGTCGGTCAAATACAAGACCAAGGAAACGGTGCGATTCAACCACTTCCAGGCGTACCCCATTAAGAAACAAGTCTGGGTCGGGGTGGAGCCGTGGATGGCGGCAGAAGTGCACCACCTTAGTCTTGGCCAAGGTAAACCGAAACCTGTGCGCTTCGGCATAGCGAGAGACGCGGTTCAATGCCTGTTGGAGTCGACGCTCCAGAGTTGGCATCTGGGCCGCGCCAAAAGAGATCGAAAGGTCGTCCACGTAGAGCGTAGCGAGAACATCTTCCGGCAGCACCGAGGTGATGCCGTTGATGCTCAGGGCAAAGAGTGTGACACTGAGGACACTTCCCTGCGGGACACCCTCCTACTGCTCCATTGGGCCGGAGAGGGCTCCCCCCACCCGTACGCGGAATCGACGATCTCGCAAAAATTCAGATATAAACATTGGGAGGCGTCCCCTCGCCCCCATCGTGTGGAGAGTCTCCATGATACCGTATCGCCATGCGGAATCATAGGCCTTCTCCAGATAAAAAAACACCGTGGCGTAGTGCTGTCTACGAAGGAAAGCCTCGCAGACCACATCTTCCAGTCGGAGCAGAGCATCCGACGTGGAGTGGAACTTGCGGAAGCCGCACTGGGCAGAAGACAGATGGCCTCCGCTGTCCAGGAAAAAGGCTAATTTAACATTTACCAATTTCTCCATCAACTTGCACACGCAAGCGGTTAGAGAGATTGGGCGGAAACCGGTCGGAGTAGAGTGATCTCTCCCCGGTTTGCGAAAGGCGAGCACAGTAGCTATTCGCCAGGAATCCGGGAGAAGACCCTCCATCCAGATCCCGTTGAACAAATCTAACAGAAAGGCCATGCCTCGCTCACCCAGGTGTCGAAGCATGGCGTACGGAACATCGTCCGGACCATGGGCGGTGTCCGCGCACGAAGCAAGAGCGGAACGCAACTCACTCCCAGTAAACCTGTCGTTGAAGGGTTCTCCGCCTCTGGAGGTAAAGTCCAGCCGGCGGCCTTCCGCGACATCACGACGTGCATTGAATACTGGCGGAGCAGCATCACGGCTAGAGAATGCGGAAAAAGCGGTCGCTAAGGATTCCGCCACGGATGCGGGGTCCGAGATTGCGGTCCCATTCTCCTGGAGAACGGGAGGGGGGTCCTGCGAGAACTTGCCCCTGGGGAGGGGAGTGCAGAGGATCGTGATGGGTGGGTGTGAAGAAGGAAGTGTGGGGTCTTTGTTAGGTTTGGGTATTGTATTGTGTGAGTAGCTGTAGTTTGCTATGTTGGTGAATGCTGGTATGCCTTGTGATCCAAGGTGTTTTGAGGTTATGGATGATGTGGTTCATCTGGTAGTTTGTGGTGGGTGCATAGTCTGGGTGTGGGGAAAAATTGCCTGCGTCGAATGACTCTACGATCATCAATGTGGGGTTTAAGGTGGTTGACGTGCGTGAAGTGATTGATGAGGGTCTTTGCTTGTTGTTTGTTTAAGGTTAAGGGTATGGTGTCTGTGTGATTGTGTAATATTACCGTTGGAGAGTGATGCTGTTTAGTGTTTTGTAGAGTTTGCTGGTGTTATTTGCTCTGGTATTTTGTTTATTTGTGTGTTCAGTGCTTGTATTTGGAGTGCAATGTACTGTGTTTAGGGTGTAGTAGAGTTATGCTTCAATGTATCACGTTGTCTGATAAGGCTTGAATTTCAGGTGTTCAGTTGGGGTTTTGTGTTTTTCTGTTGCTTTTAGGGGCGTTTATTGTCTGCGTTCTGTATAGGTGTTGAAAGTGTGTTCAGTTGTGTTTATCTCTGTGATGGGAGTACTGATTAGTGTTTCTAAGTGTTGTTCCATTTCATTTGTGAAGGTTTCCAGGCACTTTTGTAATTTGTGTATGTGTGTGTAGACTGATGGGGTGTTTCTTGTTTTGGTGGTTCTGAGGATTGCGAGGTGGTCAGAACTGAGGGGTTTGCACTCCAGGATGTTATGGGGGCGAGGTTGGGGAAACAAAAGGCGATGTCTGGCGATGATGCATGCAAGTCTGTAGACCTGGTGAGGGATATGGGTATGTTGACGAATGTTGTTGAGGATGAAAAGGTTGTCTGTTTGGTCGAGGATCACCGACCCTCTGTCATTGTCGTCGTCACCCAGGATTATGTTGTGAATGTTTGTGATGTGTATTTGTTTGGTACTGAGGGATATGTGGGGGATGGGGGGGGGAGATGTTTATGATTGTCGTGTGTCTGTTGTGTCCTATGCATAATTTAATTTACTGTATTTGTTGAGGTGTCTTGTGGAAGGAGGAAGTGTTCAGTTTCCGCACTGGTGTCAGAGAAGTTAAAGATTTGTATATTAGGATGATTACTGAATAGTCCACTGCCTCCACCAACGGTCCTGTCTTGTCAGATAGTGGTGAAATTAAAAAAAAATGGGTATTTGGTGCTTGGGTTGTAGTTTTGTTTCTTGTAAGATGGCAATGTGTATGTTGATTGATGAATGTAGCGAGTTCATGTTTTTTGCTGTTTATGTCATCTATGTTAAGTTGAAGAATGTTGACGTTATGTTTGCGGTGTGTGTGTGAGTGGTGCTGTAGCATGTTAGGGAGGTGGAAGGGTGGGTGGATGGGAGAGAGGGAGCAGCAGGGATGGTGGTGGTGAAATTGGTGGGGGAGCATAAAGAGCAAGTCCATATCATTGTGTGGTCTTTTTTGCAAGTAAGTGTTGTACATGTGAAGTGGACCCAGTTCATGCAAACATTACATTGAACTGAACTCTTCGTATGACGGTTCGACGTGATAGGTTTTGAGTTTGTTTGGAGGTGGGTCCAAGATTGCATTCGATGTCTAAATCTTCAAGGAGCTTCTGAGAAATGACAGCCAGAAAGTAAAAAAAAGAAAAAAAAGAGTGTGTGTGTGTGTGTGTTGCTCGAGGTTGTGGTACTTAGCAGGGCGACCGAAGCCTTCCCAGGTACTCGCACCACCGTGAAGGGTTCTTGTGGCGGTCTGACCCCATGACTCACCGAAGTGTCGAAGCATGGTATACGGGACATCGTCTAGACCAGGGAAGGTGTCCGCGCACAAAGCAAGAGCGTAACGCAACTCAATGTAAACCTGTCGTTGAAGGATTCTCCGTCTTTTGAGGTATAAAACAGTCGGCGGCCTTCTGCGACATCACGACGCGCATTGAATGCTGGCGGAGCAGCATCGCAGCTAGAGAATGCGGAGAAAGCGGTCGGGAAGAACTCCGCTAGGGACGCAGGGTCAGAGATTGTGGTCCCATTCTCCTGAAGAACGGGATGGGGGTCCTGCGGAACTTACCCCCGAATCCTTTTGACTCGCTTCCACACCTCTGCTAGAGGGGTCTTCCCGTTAAGTGAAGACACGTATGCACACCAGGAAGAGCGGCGGGCGTGCTTCGAAACATACCGGAACCTAGCCCTAGCTCAACGAAATTCACCAACAGTGAAATCACTCGGGCGGCACTTAGGCATAACCCTTCTGTTTGAGGGCCATCTCACACATGGCTGACCACCAGGGAAGCAGTCGGCGTCCAAAATGGTTAGAGGTTCTAGAAATAGTAGCTAGGCCTACGGCAACGATGTTGCGAAGAAGAATTTAAGGGCCTCATCCACCGACCTAAGCTCTTGAACTGGGACAGAGAAGTCAATCATTTTCTGAAATGGAGACCACCACAGCCGCTCCAAGCATCACCGGTGGTCTTTCATACGAAAAAGTCCCAGAAAATCATAGCTGAATGGGAGAGTGGGCACCTCTACGAAGGTAATCAACTACCACCCACACAAAACCCGGCTGTGCATCCGGAGAGCACAGGGATAGATCAAGGCAGGAAAATTAAGCAGTTTTCGGACAATGATGCGTAAACCCATCCATATTTAGGAGACCTATTTCTAGCAGGTCGATCAGGTTGGCAAGGACCTGACCCCTGGGAGTGATCGAGTAGTCTCCCTAATCAAATCCTCGAGCAGTAGATTGGGGTTTTGCAACCGTGTCCACCGCGTCTAAGTCGCCTGACGGTGGAATGTGCACATAAATAACAGTTTACCTCCTATCGAGAAGCTGCCCTATCTGCCTGAGAGGAGGTATTTATAGCAAATAGACCAGAGACATCATGCTGGGTGTAAATAGCGCATCCTTCTGCAATGTCCCCACGTCGTGGTGGTGGGGTCGCAAAACCCATCCCTCATACCCTGGGAGGGTGAGCAGAGGGTATGCGCCCTGCATGGTCTCCTGCAAAAAATAATTCACTGGGAACGGGAGGAGAGGAGCCTCAGTAGCTCCTCCCAGTTGGCTATAAGTTCACGGAAATTCCATTGCAGGAATATGCCCTCTAGGCCTAGCTCCTAGGAGATGCGAAGGTCGTCATCGGAATGGCTGTACGTTTCCTGTAGGCAGAACTCCGGGCGCTATTGGCTGAACAAGGCGCTGGGGGGGATGGGGGGTCTGTCGGCTTGGAAGACATCGGGGAAGGTTTGGGCTTGCTATCAGTCTCTTCCTCCCTCCACGGTGATCACTCTTTTGAAAGGTCCCGCGTCTCCGAGTCGCTCTGTTCAACCTTGAAAGGGAACGTAGGAGCCGAAGCTCCTTTGGGGCGACAGCTATAGGAGTTTGCCTCCTGAGCATCGAACAACTCGGTGGAGTTGCACGGCCTTTTCGACTTACGGGAAACGGTCACGCGGGACGTAGGGTGGGGTGGGTAGCCAAGGTGGCTGGGTGTGAACCCTTTGAGCGGCCAGCTCTAGCAGGGAAGCGCCCGTAGTGTGCTGAACCCGCAGAAGGTTTAAGAATAGGTGCGGAAGCGACCGTGTTGGTAGGAATGAAGGAACAAGGACCAGAGTGTTTTTCAACATTGAGGCATAAGATGTTCAAGGTAGCACTGGTCGCATGGTCGCACCAGGATCAAATTCATGGTCTCGCGAAAGGAGAGGCGATCCGCGGACTGGACGGCCAGGATTTCCTTCTCCAGGAGATAGAAGCCACATTGCTTCGACGGAGCCAAGTGCTGCTCTCCAAAATTGACACACTTGGCCATACACCATAAGGATTTATCGTGTACAGCCTTAGAGCAACTTACACAGACTTCAGGTAAATCCCACCTTGCACATCCACATGAGCGATTCGTATGGCTGAAGCGGTGGCAGTAGTAGCACCTTCGCGGCAGTGGCACGAATGCCTTTACATGATACCGATTCAAACCGGCGCACGCACCGACTCAAAGGGCTTGTCATGATCGAACGTGACGAAGTGTGTAGGACTGTTGGGTCTCAAGGCCCTTCTGTTTTCTCTTCACACGCTCGACCTTGACCGCTCGATGGTCAGTTAGCTGTTCGGTGAAGTCCTTTAAGTAGCCTATGAGTTGCCTCACATAAACCACTCCTTTCATGAAATTTATGGTAGAGAGCGGGGTCATTAATTGTCCGAAGGGTACTAATAATGACCACCTTGGGAGGGTCTGCTGCATTCGTCAGAAGGGTCATGTCCGAGAAACAGGTCACCTAAGGCTCTCTACCAGTCAATCTAGCTAAAGCTCGCCTTTGATGGAGGATGTGACCTTTGGCCAATTTGCTGACCTCAGTGGAGCCAATAACTAAAAAGCGCTTGAAGCCAGCGCGGGCTCAAAAGCGTCAGGTAATCTCTGAATGAAAGGCCCCAACGGAATCGAGGCTCAGCTCAGCTCAGCGCATATGAGACTTTGGTCTTGGTCTAAACCTTTCACACCAGAGGCCGCATCTGGGCTGGATGTTCCAGTCTTGGCCTGAACCTCCCCCACCCGAGGGCGTATCTGGGATGGATGTGCCGATCTTGGCCTGAACCTCCCCCATCCGAGGGCGTATATGGGCTGGATGTGCCGGTCTTAGCCTGAACCTCCCTCACCTGAGGGCTGGATGTGCCGGTCTTGGCCTGGTCGCTTGCCGAAACGGCAGCAGACCCCGTCCGTCCCCGGAGCACTCGCGCAGGAAGAAAAATCTAATGTCTTCTTTGATTTCTTCTTACTTTTCCTGAGTGAACCTGCTACTCTCCCTTCCCCCTGGAAGGGGCCCCAAAGCAGGACATAGCAGCCTCGGCCACATCTTTCTCCGAGATGGGTAAGATCTTGGATGTCAAAGGGAACCAGATGGGGGAGGGAGTTCCTCATCTGCTTGCGAGTCTTAAGGGGTAAGGGACGCCTGAGGTTGGCTTGGTATCTGGCACTAAGCCAAGGTTCGACCTCTTGGAAAACCCTGACATCTGGAATGGGGTTCACTGGAGCGGGCCTGCAGACCAGCATTGGTAAGAAAGAGGGCATGCTTCCATCAACCTCGGATCGACGAGGTGCGTGGACAAGGCCCAGAGGATGATGTAGGCTCTTACCCATCTAAGGGGTTTGTGGCCGGTCACCTGACCCCCAACGCGAGGAACGAAAACGGAGGCTGCTGCAAGATCTTTGTCTTTTTATTGGGCCTCTGAGAAAGAAAAGGGGGACCCGCTGCGAGTGGAGAGTCGCCAGCGACTCTCACCGACCAGAAGTTACCCAGTGGCCAGTCGTTCACCAAAGGTCGCAGCTCCCAAATGGACAGCCAGAGAGGAACGGTGACCGAGCGGATATCTTTACTGGGACGTACTAATGCTCGGCAGGGCGCCAAGATCTGAAAATTTGTTGTGGCAGATCCAGAGACGAGACCTGAGACCTTTCGTTGACCTAGCAGACAAAGAAGTAAAGACTGCCTACCATAAGCATTACAGACTTATGCATCCGAGAATTGTCACATGGAGTTGGTCAACTCATTACACACAGGAAAGGGATTATTGGAGCAAAACCGATTTTCCCATTAATTGTGCTTCTCAAATCCTGGTCTCTTGCGACCTGCAGGTGTTAAAGGGCGTTGTTTAAATAGAAGTTCCAAAGACTATCTTCTGAAACGACATGATAAAGGGTTGAAGGGATGGTCATAGAAAAGAGAATGCTGAGAAATAGAGAGAATAAGAAGGAAGCACACCAACTTCCCACAGCCCCATCAATGTTCAAGTGAACCCAGTGACAGGGCCTCCCTAATTTGCTCTGTCTGGGAGAGAATAGCTCCTCTCGGTACAAAGTGCAAGTAAGCAAAAGGTTGAGGGGATTGTTGTAGTGTAAAAAAAAAAGAGAAGAAAGTAAAGTAGGAATGAGAGGGAGACAAGAGGAAGCGCACTAACAAGTTCTCTAGGCCTCGTCAGTGTCTTCCATTTCCATTCAGGCAAGGACTGTAGCTCCTCCAGGTATCAAGTGTATCAAGCTACACAGCATATTACCCTCTAAGGCAGGGGAAAATAAATAAAAGTGAAAAAAAGTTGTTTGACAGAGAGTGCAATAAGACAACTTATCAACCCTAAATGCTAGATATGGGAAGGTGTATTCTCAATGCTCAGGAACAGGTTTGGATCGTACTGGAACTCCAAATTATGAGCTTAAATCCTTTTGCAGGGGAACATGAAACAAAAAATCCAAACTACATAGAGTATATAAACCAATCATAACCAAATGAATAATATCCCTTACTTTGTTTTAAATATGAAGTAATAAGTGGCATAAAGATAGACATAAACTGCGGTTGAAGCTGCAGCCAGTAAACTGCTCCACTGCCAACGGTAGTCTTCAGCATTCAGGAGGAAGTAGGCGCATACAATGGTCACACAAACCACAACAATGATCAGAATTATGAAAACGAGTAACATGAACCCATAAACGTAGTAGATTTTGTATGCCCAAAATGAAGTGAAAATGAAGTACCTGAAAAAGAGAGATTTTGACAGAACTGTGGTTAGAGACAAAAACTTAAATGAACACAAACTTACCCCTGTTTGCCAGTCAGAATAATTTTCCAGACTTTCAAATTTAGATGGAACCAACCTTAAACCAGACCAACAAGAATGGGAAACAAAAGTAGCCAGCTACCTAACAAAAAGGACTATACATATATACACACCCTATCACCTGTAAGGTCAACCACCAAATAGCGTGAGATTTTAAATTATAACCTCCACTTTGCCTTCTCTTTAGTGGGAGTCTGGATAGGTGGAAACAACCACACCAACTACTATTTATTCATGCTTTTTGCATCCAGGGTAGAAATGATTGATTAAAATAGCTCCAATGATTTACAAGTTTGCATGACCTAAGAACACAGTCACAACTTCATTCACACAAACATCTCATATACCCACTTTACTCTATTTTACTTTCACACACCTACCATCCCTCTCAGATTATCCATTTGCAATGGTTTCCTTCGATTTTTCCTTAAACCATATCATAGGCTCACACCCATACACCAACATTAGCACCAGCATACTCTCTCATGCCACTTCCTGGCACATTACAAATTCAAACCCTTAGCAATGTCTCTTAAGACCTTCCTACCAATGCTTAGTTCACTATTTTACACCCACAACTTCTACACAAAAAAATACCATGCCCTGAAAAAATCCTCTCAATCAAGGAAGGATCTGGAAGGATAACTCACTGTTATCCTTTCATGATGACAAATTGTTCAGTAAACCATTAGGCCCCTCACTCGTACCCAAGGAACCACCCCTCACTCGTACCCAAGGAACCAACCCGAACACCATTTACCTACCACCAATTACTAGATAACCTACTCTCAAACCCACCAAACCAGAACACACATACACACTCACTTCACCTGCAGAACAATTCAAGATGTGACCCCTTCATAATAACAAAAACAATTCAAAACCAGCCAAATAACATCTAAATGCCCCCAGATATCTACCAAACAGAAGCAACCATAAATTACCAAACCAGAGTTATACTGGACCATCTGCAATCAGAACACTACCCCACTACTTGAATACAAAAAGAGATTAGATCCCTCCTCTCCCGAATGCCCCCCCCCCCCTGCTGCAAACTCAGGCAACCATAAAACCTTGCCCATCTCATTCTATCCTACCCAACTCTTGAGCATACCTGAACATCTTTCAATATAACCTCTGGAGACATACCATGGCAGTCTTCCTGACGGCGACAGGATTGAATTGAAGAGAACCAGAGCCAGACACAATAAGTAATCAAGATTAACACAATAGCAATTAGATTCATCTCCCTTCTCACACACCCCCTATAAAGGTAACAACATACAACTTTGTTTTACTCACCCCCACCACCACTACACACATTATGTCAAAGCACTCACTCTAACCATCTTTCCACTGAATGCATGACTTACTTCCAACATAAATACATTTCATACCATCCATTAGTTTAATGCTTATTCCATAGATTCTTAGAACCTGCCATAATGCTTCCATATCAACAAGGTCCTTAGCTTTCTCCAGATCCATAAACCCAACATAGATTTTACATCTTTTCATTCTTTTATTCAGTTAGCTAATTCAGTACAAATACTTGATCCCTCCCTTCACCTACCCACTCTAAACTCACCTTGCTCATCACCTACCACTCACTGTTATCTTTCTTATAGAAGCAACCAGAATTTTTCCATACACCTATTCTACTAGACCTTACATTCCTCCATTAAGACACTTTTCCGCTTTCAAGTGTCTTTAATTTTTAAAGGAAGCTCCTTTGACGATTACCAGCAAGGGTATAGCTGCTGAAATTACAATCACACCACCATTTACACACCTCTCACTCACTGTTATCCTTCCAGTGAGTGAGAGGTGTGTGTATGGTGATTTATATACACCTAACCTACTAAAACCAATATTCTTTTTTGCATCTGTGACTATACTAGCTACTCTAACTGCCTTCACATTTTTGCTTGCCTCTCTATTCCATATACATAAAGCCAATCATATTCACATTCGTATGTTCCATATCCACATTATACAACTCTAAAGTACTCTCACCATATACTTTTGGCTCACTCTTAATGTTAACACAGCTATTCTTCTCTTGGTTTCTCACTTCCTGTTCCAATATAGATACTCATTCATCTGCCAAAATGATTCATTTGCTGCTTTTAACTCTTAAGTAATCAACCATTTAATTAATTGTTCTTTTCATAGGTAAAAATTATCTACATCTGGCTGACATTCTTATCCGCACCATTAAACATTTGCAAATACAGTAAACATTTTTTTAGGTCCCCACTGAGAATTAGAAAGCATCTTAAATTAAAGAAAATCAGTGGTAAAACCATTACCAATTTCTTTCCTTTCACCTCTCCACAGGATGCTTCACATTGTCATTTCACCATTTGTTTCACTTTCTCTTCCCAGTAATAACACTACCCACTACTACTTCCTAACTTTACTCCATATTTGCTTTCTTCCTCTCTCCTACTCTTTCCTTTCAATTTTGATTCTCCTCTCTTCCACCAAAAATCATTTCTTCTACCCATGCTTCAACCAATTTAACCTTACACAGGACAATCATGTGATCGGATAGACTCACACTTGTACCTTTTACAGGTTTCACATCAAACATCCTATAGCATATTCTTCCTTGCTAAGCACAAATTAATCATACTTTTTAACTTTTCCTACTCTCCCTTGCCCAATCCATGTGTTTATGCACATCATTATGATGAAAGAATGTGTTTGCCACACATTTCTTTCAGCATGAGACCCTTCCACCTTCTCTCTATTTTGATTATCTCCAGGTGTGCCAAATGCTCTAGTTATCCCATATCATCACCAATTCCAACCACCATTGGTCTCAAGTCACTCAAAACCTCTCTTTCTCAGCTTCATTTCTATCATTACAGTCCATACCTATCTCAACTTCACCCACATAATTCTCAAACTCAAACATTCATACCTAAACATTGCATGATGGCCATCATCATTAAAAGCAGTGTTTCACTCTTTACTCCTACCACTCTGATTGCACTTAATTTTTTCCATCACACACACACACTTCATTCACTTTCATGTTTGTCTCACATAGAGCAATCATCTGCAATCTGTTTTAAAGAATGACTATCACTTCCTTCTCCATCTCACACACACACTCTTACATTTGGGACTGGACAGGATACCAAACATTCCCGTCCATTGCCATCATTGCGTATGGACCATGGAGGATTTTTGAGTCATTAAATAAAATTACCCAAGTTACCCCTAGCTTTGTATCCTAACCTTTGGTCAGCTTCCTCAACAAACTCCAGTGAGTGAATGGGGTTCCTGCAGATATCCAGCTCTCTAGTTATTTGCATTGTCTAAATTATATGAGTGTTGGATATGAGGAGTGCTTAGATGTGGGATGGCTCGGCAAGGCAGCCAGCCTATGGGCCATGCCCATCAGGCTTGATGTTTTAGAGAGAGGGAGTTGAAGAGTTTCGTCATGCCAGCCTCAATGAGGAGACACCTCATGGATGTTATCTTCCTCCTGCTTTTGCACACCAACTCATAGATAGCCCTTAATTGATATTTAGTGGAGTCCCTTTATAGTGTATTTGAAACTGCAATTACAGGGCAGGAATAATACACATACCATCTTCAGGTATGTGCTAAAAGTAAGTGTTTTGCCACCACTCTACACCCATTTAAAATGCCCCCCAATTGGGACTCCATCTATTAACTTGATGCCACAGGTGTAATTGGATGCAGTGTCTCCATTCAGCTAGGCCATAGCCGATGACTAAGCACAGATAAAGGCTGCTGGCCTGCAAGTGCAATATGACATGGTGGTAATGAGTTTGGATGTGTCAGATCCAATCGAATCATACCAACAGTGGTGATGATGATAATGAAACCTTTGATCTCAAATTAGAAATATGAGGAAGAAAACTTACATTTCAATAAATATGGAGCCAAAAGGAAGAATTCCCCCAAGTGGAATAATGACAAATAACTCCATGAACCACTTTTTCTCCGGAATGGGGCGAGGCACTGCATTCACCCGACAAGGGTAATTTGGCTGCCCAGCCAAATTACGTCCCAATACAGTTCCAACGAGTGTCAAAGGAAGTATGATAAAAATGCAAATACACACTACAGCCACCTATGGAAACACAGTAAATGTAATTTATTGCAAGTTCATGCATAATATGGAAAAGTATAGTTCATGAAATAAACATAGTACAAATAGATAAAACAACTTACCATTATAGTGAATGAAATTGCCCTAGAGGCATGGTAATAAATGGCAATGAAATTTATAAAGAAAGCGGTTCCGCATACAAGAGATGGCAACAGGAATGCAGATACCATCATTTGACGGATCCAGATTTTACCTGAAACAGAAACTTGCTTAATGTTCCCTCAGATAAGACTTAGCTTTAGTGGTCATTGACAGGGAATCCCCCTCCCTCAGCTTAAGGGATAACTCCCAGGATGATTGAGCATGGGGAAGGCACTTTTATGATAGGTAGGACACTATCTATATATCTGTGAGCATTAAGAGGGACACTCAGGGACCCAGCATAACAATTTTCATCAGTCACAATCCTGGGGTTGATGCCACCCTATATCCCTCATAGGGGACCCCAATTGGCTTCTTCTCCTTTGGAGGGCTCCTGAGATGGCATTGGGGGGGGAGGGGGTTTGGACACCTCAACATTAGAGGGAGCCACTTAGGGAAACACCCATAGAGGAAACAGATTCACCAGAAATAACTGAAAGCAAAACACTTTACCTTCAAGATTTATGTTAGTATTTTTTTTTTAAAGTTCCATTATTGGGTATAGGAACCAATTTTTATTTCAGATGGCAAATGATAAACACCCACCCTGGAAGCACAATCTTGAGTGGGCTCAGTGCATGCAAAAAGGGCTAAAATGACTAGAAGAAATAAAACCCAGTAGTATTCATCTAGTTTTAGACTACCATAAGCATTAGGGCCAGGATGGCATGATGCTACTCCAGGTGCAAGATATTAAGACATGACACCCCCTTACGGGAGGTGTTAGGCTAAGAGAAGTGCAAATGTGTGGAAAAATAAAGCCTGGGGTGCTAGAGAAGGGAAGGATGAGCATCCCTCCTTAAGCCTTTGCTGTTCAGCAATGATACCAAATCCTGAAGAAGATTTCAACCATGTATATAAAAACAGCTGCTTACCTCCCATGCGAGCATAAAGCGACCCACCAAAATAGCCATTTACTGGAGAAGTTGCTGCATAAATGAAGATTCCAATACTGACGAGAGAACCTCTCCTGCAAACAATTAAAAGGGATTCAAACTATATTAAAAATCTAGCAGAAAATACTGTCAGATCAATGCCTGAGAAAGTACACAGGGCTACTGTGCTTTCATACATCAATGCTACACCCGGAGAGTGTATAGGGTAGAGTTTTGAAACTTTACCACCTACTTTGTGTGAATTGACCATTGTTTTGCACTGACTGGTTGAACCAAATTGCAGCAATGCAGATAGAGAAGAGGGTAGTCAGAAGACAAATGTCATAAAAAAAATAGGGGAGGCGGTCTAGTTTTGTAGCAATTAGTGATGACAGTGAAAGATTTTTGTTCTTTTCTCAGCGTCCATCTGGTGAATGCCAACTAGGGCACAAGTAGCTGAAATCATCCTATAGCATAATGCTAGGCTAAATTTTTTAAAAAATGTAAAAGACAACTCACCTGTGCCCACCTTTTGTTTCAGGTTTTGTTGAAGGATAGAGGGCAAAGCAGCCTGCAAGCAGTGCTGGACCCCTGTCTTTTGCCAAAGAGTGGTCCCCCCCCCAAGGATCTTAATAGAACAGGAGTTTTTTTGGTAAGATAACTAGAAAAGACTTGAAGTTGTATGTGAGGCCTTTTTTGAAGTGTGTGCAAAAGGTAGCAGAGCTGAGCTGTAACACAAAGCCAGGTAGGAGTATGGATAAGTGAGAAATGTCACGGGGAAGAGAGGGTGAGCTAGGGAGGAGAGATATGTAACACCCTTGACAAATCAAGCAGAGAGTAAATTTCCCCCCTTTATCAGCTCCTAAGGTCCTGCTGTTGTCATCTTGGAGTGAGGAGAAGGAAGGGGTCTGGAGGTGTGGGACCCTAGCCATCCATCCATCCCCCTGGTTCCCCATAAGAGAGAAAGAGATCACGAGACTGCGCCCTTTTTCCCCTACTCCACACTCAGGAGAGTGAGGGTACTGCCACTAATGCATGAAAAGAAAATGCCCCAGGACAACTTAGTGACCATTGTATATAAATAGCCGGCTCAAGTTTTTTTGTAGTGACCAATCGTTGGAGAGGGAGAGTACACAAAGGGTGCATTGTGTAAAGCAATCATTTTGGGGGTGGCATCCATTTATATTTATAGAAATTGTATGTTTTATTTAGCGATATTTACTCTGTGCACTTTTCATATATTTGCTCTGGTTGGAAATTGTATATTGGTGTATATTTACTCATAGGTAATAAGATTGGATGGTGGGGATATATATAAATATATATATATATATATATTAAGAAAAAATAAAATAAGTATTTGCATTTCCTGGAGCCTCCTTCCAATCTAGTGGGTGTCTCACTGGTGAAGAGTGGACCTTTGTGGCAGGTGGTTACCATGACCATCCGCTACACCACCTACCCCTGGTGCAGGATATTCAACTAACACCAAAGAGTAAAATAAAATGGAGGCCAGCCTCCTCCAAAAAGTCAGATAGTCCCAAGTCTGTGTGCATGAACTTGTCCTGAGTATGAAAGACAAGCAGTAGTGACCCTGCTCATCCCAGGACAGATTGTGCACAAAGACCCCCCAGAACAAGACATGCAACAAGAATGTGCAGAATAGTTTGCGGGAATACATATTCATAGCAGTAAAGAGCAGGGAGTGCTCTATCAAATGGGGGTGCATCCAACAAGTGTCTGCAGAAATGGGCACAATCTTTATCTTCAAGATCAGATCATGATTTTGAAGATCAAGATTATGATCTCATCTTGAATTTCAAGATGACTTTTATTATGTAGATCTTGATCTAAGATCACTTTATTTCTTGTAATCTTTATCTTAATGATCACTTTAGACCAAGATGACTTTTAATTCCAGATTCTTAAATATGTTGCTATCATTTGTTTTTTTTGTCTAAGCGACAAATGGTGGCAACTTTGTTGAACACTGACTGTTTATATTTTCTGCAACAAATGTGAATAAGATTCCTATTTTAACAAATGATGATGTCACATACCTAAAGCTATATATTTGTTTTCATCAAAATGTTAAAGATAACATATGTACAGTAGACTCTTGGTTCACAAATGCATAACATCACAAACAAAGTGGCTCACAAACTAGTATTGGGAAAAAATTCAGCTTGGTTCATGAACAAGGCTTTGGTCTAAGAATGCATATTACCCACAATACATGGAAGCTCGCAGTCTTGCTTGGCATAAACTTCTTTTTTTTTAAGAGCTCATCTGACGACTGCCTACTTGGGCATTAGTCGCCATATTAAAACTGGCCTAGATCTAGACTACTTTAAAATAAAATTGAAGAGACGAAAAAAAAACACCCCAAAAAGGGGAAAAGGAAGCAACCTGGTGCATCAGGGGTATGACCCCCCCCAGTGCAGGAGCGTGCAAACCTAAAGAAAAAAAAACGAATCCAAAGAACAAAACGAAACAAAAAACAAACCCTGCTTAAATAATGGGGAGAAGGCCGGCCTCCCCCCAGAAGTCAACAAGTCCACCAGTCAATGTGCACGCAGTCGTCCCGAGTACAAGGGACAGGCGGTAGCGACCCCGCCCATCCCGGTACCGGGACAGGTAACATGCGCGAAGATCACCCAGACTGGGACATTCAACAAGAATGTGCCGAACAGTCTAGAGGTCGACGCAGTCGTCGCAATAGGGCGCAGGCGAGCACTCCATTAAATAGCGATGCGTTACACGAGTGTGTCCGATTCGGAGACGACAGAAAGCGACCTGAAGCCACCGCAGCATTGGGGGATAGGTCCATGGGAACAGTCGCGGCGCAATGGCACGCAACTTTAAGTTCCCTTCGACCGTCTCCCATCTTCTTTGCCAAGCAGTCCGAAGAGCTGCCCGTATTCCTGCCATGTAGTCGGTGTGAGGAAGAGCGAAACGCTGGTCCGGTCGCTGAGTCCTCGCGGACTCTTTGGCGCGCTCATTCCCCGCAAGTCCTACATGTCCAAGAACACAGCAGAAGATAATCTCGACATCCGCCTGGCACACCAAAACCGTAACATCACGAATATCGCGAACCAGGGGATGCGGAGATTTCAATGCCCCGAGAGCACTCAGGGCGCTTTGTGAGTGAGTCGCTATAAATCCCAATCTGGTCTCTGAACCGGGCAAGTTGCGTAATCTCCCGTACCGAATGGTGTATTGCCACCAGTTCGACCGTGAAGACAGACGCAGCGCCTGGCAGAGCCCCGCTGACTTCAAACAGAGGGGATACAGCATGGAAGCCGACCCCCTCTTCGGACTTGGAGCCATCCGTATACACTGGCACGGTTCCAGCGTGACACGAGGTGTGCTCCAAAAAGGTCGAACGCAATACTCCCGGCACCGTACAAGCTTTGGGAGCAGAGGCGTGGCGACAAATAGCTAAATGTAGTACCCTCCAGGGTGGCATCTTGGGCAGAACCAGGGGCGCCACAGGCCCGAGAGCTATATCTAGCTCTCGAAGGAGTTTCCTGGCCCTAAACTCAAAGGGTTTAGTTTGGGTTCAGGGTATGATTGGCGTCTCTCGGCGGCATAGACACCATCGAGATTAGCTGCGGATGCAGTGAGAGCTGTTGGCGACGGAGGAAGGCGCCGGGCTCGCGCGTACAGGTGAGTCATGCACTGCACGCGGGGCAGAGCGAGTGGCATCTCCCAGCATCGACCAACAGGCTCTCAATAGGGAAAGTGCGGAAGGCACCGGTCGCAAGGCGAAGGCCGGAGTGGTGGATCGAATCCACCTTTCGCAATAAACGCTCGGCTGCGGATGCATAAAACTCGCATCCGTAGTCGAGCTTCGAACGAACAAAGGATCGATAAAAAAGTAGGGCAGTAGCCCTATCAGCGCCCTAAGCGCTGAACGTCACAGAAGGGAGAATGTCCATGGCGCGGGTACAAGAGACACTAAGGCTGCGAATATGAGCCTCCCGGGTGAGGCGTCGGTCGAATACAAGACCAAGGAAACGGTGCGATTCCACCACATCCAGGCGCACCCCATTAAGAAACAAATCTGGGTCGGGGTGAAGCCGTGGATGGCGGCAGAAGTGCACCACCTTAGTCTTGGCCAAGGAAAACTGAAACTTGTGCACTTCGGCATAGCGAGAGACGCGGTTCAATGCCTGTTGGAGTCGACGCTCCAGAGTTGGCATCTGGGTTGCGCCAAAAGACATCGAAAGGTGATCCACGTAGAGCGTAGCGAGAACATCTTTCGGCAGCACCGAGGTGATGCCCTTGATGTTCAGGGCAAAGAGTGTGACACTGAGGACACTTTCCCGCGGGACACCCTCTTCCTGCTCCTTTGGGCCGCAGAAGGCTACCCCCACCCATACGCGGAATCGACGATCTCGCAAAAATTCAGATATAAACCATGGGGAGGCGTCCCCTCGCCCCCATCGTGTGGAGAGTCTAAATGATATTGTATCGCCACAAGGTATCATAGGCCTTCACCAGATCGAAAAACACCGTGGCGTAGTGCTGTCTACACAGGAAAGCCTCGCAGACCACATCTTCCAGTCGGAGCAGAGCAGCTTCCGCAAGTTCCAGTCGGAGCAGAGCAGCTTCCGCAAGTTCCACTTGCGGAAGCCGCACTGGGCAGAAGACAGGTGGCTTCCGCTGTCCAGAAAAAAGGCTAATCTAACATTTACCAATTTCTCCATCAACTTGCACACGCAAGAGGTTAGAGAGATTGGGCGGAAACCGGCAGGGGTAGAGTGATCTCTCCCCGGTTTGCGAAAGGCGAGCACAGTAGCTATTCACCAGGAATCTGGGAGAAGACCCTCCACCCAGATCCTGTTGAACAAATCTAACAGAAAGGCCATGCCTCGCTCACCCAGGTGTCGAAGCATGGCGTACGGGACATCGTCCGGACCATGGGCGGTGCCCGCGCACGAAGCAAGAGCGGAACGCAACTCACTCCCAGTAAACCTGTCGTTGAGGGGTTCTCCGCCTCTGGAGGTAAAGTCCAGTCGGCGGCCTTCCGCGACATCACACGAGGGGGCATTGAATGCTGGCGGAGCAGCATCCCGGCTAGAGAATGCGGAAAAAGCGGTCGCTAAGGGTTCCGCCACGGACGCGGGGTCAGAGATTGCGGTCCCATTCTCCTTGAGAACGGGAGGGGGGTCCTGCGAGAACTTGCCCCGAATCCTTTTGACTCGCTTCCACACCTCTGCTAAAGGGGTCTTCCCATTAAGTGAAGACACGTATGCCCACCAAGAAGAGCGGCGGGCGTGCTTCGAAATATACCGGAACCTAGCCCTAGCGCAACGAAATTCAGCGACAGTGAAATCGTTCGGGCGGCACTTATAGCGCATGTAGGCATAACGCTTCTGTTTGAGAGCCGTCTCACACTCGGCCGACCCCCATCGGAGTGGTCGGCGTGCAAAACGGACAGACATCTTATGAATAGTAGTCAGGCCCACGGCGATGAGGTTGCCATAGAAGAACTCAAAGGCCTCATCTACCGACCTAAACTCCTCGACTGAGATAGAGAATTCAGTCATTTCCTGAAATGCAGGCCACCGCGCCCTCGCCAAGCACCACCGAGGTGGGCTCTCAGGCGGCAGTTGCCCTGAAAATGATATTTGAATGGGAAAGTGATCACTACCATGGAGGTCATCGACCACCCCCCCATCAAAATCAGGCTGTGCATCCGAAGAGCACAAAGATAGATCAAGGCAAGAAAATGAAGCGGTTCTCGGACAGTGATGCATAACCTCATCCACGTTTAGGACACCCATCTCAAGCACTTCGATCAGATCGGCAGGGACTTGTCCCCTGGGATTTATTGAGTAATCTCCCCAGAGAGGATGCCTGACGTTCAGATCTCCAAGCATGAGAAAGGGCCTCGGCAACCGTGCCACGACGTGGCGGGAGTCCCCCGCGTCGAAGTCAGCTGACGGTGGAACGTACGCAGAAATGATAGCAAAACCTCCTATCCAGGTGGAGCTGCACAGCCACTGCCTGAAAGGAGGCATCTAAAGAGAAAGGTTAGAACGGAGACATCATCCCGAGTGTAAACTGCGCAACCCCCAGCCCGTCCATCTCGCGGTGGTGGGGTCGCAAGACCCTTATACCCGGGAGGGCGGGCAGGGAGCACGCGCCTAGCATGGTCTCCTGCAAAAAGATAGCTAACGGGGAACGGGACGAGACGAGCCTCCGCAGCTCCTCCCAGTTGGCCCAAAGTCCACGGCAATTCCATTGAAGGAATATGCCCTCCAGGCCTAGCTCGGAGGACACACGGGGGCCCTCCTAGAAAAGAAGACCCTCACGGAAATGGCCGTACGCTTCCCAGGGGCAGAACCCCGGGCGCTGTCGCCTTCGAGGACTTATTGGGGGAGGTTGGGCTCGCCATGCAAGTCTTTTCCACCCTCCGCCTCGAAACCTTAGGCGGGCGTTGCGACTTTTGAGGCGGGGGGCCCTCTTTTCGTGGAACCACCGTCTCCGAGCCACTCGCTCCACCACTAGGCGTGGGCGAAGGAGCCAAAGGTCCTTTGTTGCTGTCCTCCTTTCTGGGAACAGCTTTAGGAACTACGGAAGATGGCCTAGCGATTATCTTCAGGGGTGTGCCTCCTGTGAGTCTAACGACTCGGTGGAGGCGGGTGGCCGTTTCGCCTTACGGGAAACGGTCACGATGGGAGAAGAGGGGGGAGCCCCGTTTTTAGCCGGGGCTGGGTGTGAACCATTATTGCCGCCAGCTTTACCAGGGAAGCACCCAGGTTGAGTAGAGCACGCAGAAGGGCTCTGAATGAGCGCGGAAACAACCGTGCTCATTGGCCCGGATGGGCCAGGAGCAGAGGGTGTCTTTCTACCTATTGAGGCCTATGACGTCCCAGACAGAGCCGGGCACACCAGGACCAAGTCCTTAGCCTCGCGGAATGAGAGTCGATCCTGGGCCTGAATGGCCAGGATTTCTTTTTCGAGGAGATATGCACCACATTTATTCGAAGAAGTGGGGTGCGGCTCTCCGCAAGACACACTTGGCCACACACGATTTGGACTTATCGTGTGCAGCCTTGGGCAATTTACACAAACTTCGGGTGACCCCGACTTTGCACGTCTACAAGAACGATTCGTATGGCCGAAGCGGTGACAGTAATAGCACCGCCACGGCAGTGGCACGAATGCCTTCACACGGTAGCGGTACCAACCGGCACGCACCGACTCGGGGAGCTTGTCACAGTCGAACGTGACAAAGAGTGTAGGGGTGGGTCTCGAGGCCCCTCCCTGTTTTCTTATCACACGTTCGACCTTGACCGCCTCATGGTTGGCCAGCTCTAAGGTGATGTCCTCTATGGAGTAGTCAACGAGTTCCCTCACATAAACTACTCCTTTCACAAAGTTCATGGTAGAGTGCGGCATCACACTCACTGGGGTGCCATCAAGTGTCCGAAGAGCACTTATCTTGGCCGCCTCAGGGGGATTCGCCGCATTCGCCAGAAGGCGAATGCCAATTACACGTACTAATCCTCTCCTCTGATGGATCATGTTGCCCTTGGCCAACATGCTGCCATCAGTGGAGCGAATGATGAGGAAGCGTTTGAAGTTAGCGGGCTCGAAAATGCCAGGTAACCTCTGAATCAGGGGCCCCGATGTCATCGAGGCTCCGCCCTGTGTGCTTTTGGTCTTAGTCAGGGGCTCCACAACCGGGGGTACAGAGGACCCAGATGTGCCGATCTTGGCTTGGTCACTTGCCAGAGTGGCAGCAGAACCATCTGTCCCCGCAGCCCCCATGGATGGAGAGGAGCCCCGAGTCTTCTTTGTCTTAGTCTTTTTCTTTTTTGGAGAGGGGGGCGGGGAATGAACCTGCTTCTCACCTCCACCGGCAGAAGCCCCTATGGCAGATGGACTGGCCTCAGCCAGGTCGGAGGAGATCCCTCCCCTCCTTGTACTGCCTCAGAAACCCTAACCGTTTGAGGAGGACCTTGCATAGGGGCAGATTTGGGTTCAGTGTTTGGCGCTGAGCCCGGATTCCCCCCCATGGAAAGCCCTACCCTCTGAGGCTGGGTTTCTTCAAGAACCATGTTTATCACAGGAGGGGCCCCAGTTGGCCATCCCCTCCCAGGACATCGCAGGTCCCCTTGGCAGTGTCGCCAGTCTTGTGTCAGGAGCCACAGGCCTTGACCCCAGCAAGGTTTAAAACTCTTGCCAGCAGGTCTTTTGAGGGAAGCGACCGAAGGGGCCTGGCTTCCCTCTCCCCCCTAAGGGGGTTTGCCCTACTGAGCCACTTACACAAGGGGCGGTCGGCAATGTGCTGCCTGCTGGCTTTCTTGGCAGTCCCCATAGAAAGAAAAGGAGGGACTGCCGCTGGAAATAGGGAGGTGCCCAAAAGCACCCCCAGAGAAGGGGGGGAGGGGGAGGGGGAGTCCCATACACTCATAGGGGTAGGAGAGGAGTAAGCCTCCTCTCCGGTTAAAGAAGTATGGAGGGTCCCCTACGCAAGCACAAGGGGGAGGGAAACCTCCATTTTTTTTCAGTGGAGCTGCCCGAGGGTGGCTCCGTTAATGTTACAGGGGAAGTTATGGGGTTTTTTTTTATTTCATCATTTTGCATGGTGACCCTCTTTTTTACACGGGATGCAATCACGCATTACCTCTTGCAGTAGCCCGCACTGCAAGAGGTGCTTGCAGGCCCGGCAAAGCCAGGTGCCGCCATTTGGGACCACCACTCCCGCCTGGTGGCCTGGCAGTCCATCGGCATGGCGGCTCCACCTTAGACACGGCGTAAAATCAAGGATAGACAGTGAATTGAGGATGAAAGGGATATGAGGAAGGTATGGGTGGGGATGAAGCAGGTTGTTTAAAAAAAACCATCCTGAACCGGAGCTCAGGGGTTAGGGAACATTGTCCCCTCCCCCCTCAGCCCGTAGCAGGAACGGTTGGCTTGAGAAGGTCAGCATCTATCCTGTGAAATTAAAGGCTGACCAGAGAAAGTTGTATGAAAAGCGACGAGGTAGGGGAGGAATACAGGCTATCTGAAGGAAGGAAGAGAGGCTAAGCTGGGGCCGTTGGCATAAACTAATGCAAAATTGAGGCTTAGCATTATTATAAAAAAAAACAGAGACAGTAAAGGTGGCTGATGTTGCTAAGAGAGTGACTGTGTTAATGAAGTAAAGATTTAAAGTGTGAAAGGAAATAGAAAAACTGCTGTTAGTTTGGATAAATGAAAAACAGCAGGCTAGAGATGTATTAGTGAAGCAATAATTTGTGCAAAGGCTAGGCAGTTGCGCAGTGATATTTTTTGGCAAAAACACTGACTATGAGTGCCGAAAAAAAGACTTTAAAGCAAGTAGAGGGGGTTCAAAAACTTTTGCTGAACACATACATGGAATTCACAGTGTTATAAGACATGGAGAGGCTGCTAATTCAAATGAAAAAGCTACAAACAAATTTGGACATAAATTTGTAAAGGTTGTTGAAAGTGAAGGGTACATCTCACAGCAAATGTTTAATTGTGATGAGACTGGATTATTCTAGAAAAAAAATTCCAAAAAGATCAACATCACCCAAAAGAAGACAGCACTGCCCAGACACAAGCCAATGAAGGCCAGGCTTACACTTTTGTTATGCTTGAATGCAATTTTATTCTATATTCTTCATCACAAAAAAAACAACACAAATATGTAGAAATACCATATTTCTGAGGCTGAAATGGACTAATTGAATTTACATTAATTTCAATGAAAGAAATATTTTGTTTCATAAATAATTTGGTTTGTGAACTAAGGCCTGGAATCGATTAAGTTTATAATGGAGGCTCTATTGTATATAGTTTGCAAACATTGATACTATTTATTAAATTATAGCTAATTATTTAATGATTGAACATAATACACATTTACTAAGCATCAAATAATATGTATATGTAGTTAACATTACATTGGGTAAAAATTTTCACAAAGTATTTGTTTCTTATTTTTTTTTTAGTGCTATTAATACTAAATTTTGCGCTGATTCCAAATGTCCTTAGTTTTTCTCTACCTTTGACCATTTGAAAGATATAACAAATTATGCTAATATAAAGAAATGTATGGGGTACGGGTAAAGTACACTTACATTTGTCGCTAATTTATTTATTTTCTTTTTCAGGTTTATACGATAAATATTGACTTTCTTGATTATGGCTACAAGAGGATGCAGAAATTCACCAGATTCATTGTTTTGTGTATGGTTTCTATGTTGGACCCAAGCATGTATCACATAAAATTGTAGAAGGTGCAAAGTACTGGATTGCTTATAGACGTATTTTGGAATGAGTATCTGTGGTGACTCATGTGATATGTGGAAGTTATCAATCAAATTTAGATGCATGGCTGAGAGGTGCAAGAAAAGCAAGGCTATTTGCTGTGCCGAGAGTTTGGCGAGAGCCAAAAAATCATCACAATGATTGTTATTTTTGCCTGATTGACATATCAAAGTACAGAAAAGTTAAGGGAAGAAAATCCCTTCTATATCCCAACATTTCATCCTCTATTGCACCTGTGCCACATGATGATACCTTATTTGTTCCATGGCTGCCAGAAAATGTAAGTAAATCCTATCAAATTGTAAGCTATATTCTTTGTAACAGAATCAATACTGAAATATTCAAAACATCTAGCTAAGGTTTCTTGTAATGTGATTACGCATGCAACCCATATTTATGCTCCAGCTATTAAATGAATCTCTTTTTATATACATCTTTAAGGTAGAGGGTATGACAGAGGTCTCATCAGGAGAGTTGGAAGGTTGTGACAATGAAGAAATGGATGAAATGTTTGAGCCAAGAATGAGTAACCCCCCCCCACACACACACACACTTTCCAAATCAACGTGAACTGAATAATCTCATCAGGGACTTGGGTCTCACTAAGTCAAGGAGTTGAGCTTTTGGCATCCAGACTTAATGAATGGAATTTGTTGGGGGAGGATTGTAGATCAACAGTATACAGGTAGTGCCATGAGGAATTCAAAGTATACTTTGATATAAGTGAGGATCTCTGCTTCTGCAAATATATTAATGGCCTGTTTACAGCTATTGGAATTGATCACAACCCTGAAGAATAGCAGACTTTTCATAGATAGTTATATAAAAAGCCTCAAAGCTGTTTTACTATATAATGGAAATCAGTATCCATCCCTGTCTATAGCATACTCAGTACAGATGAAGGAAGAATATGATAATGTAAAAAGGCTTCTCAAGAAGGTAAACTATACTAAGTTTAAATGGGATATTTGTCATGATTTTAAAATGCTTGCCTTCTTACTTGGATTGCAGGGTGGGTACACCAAGTATTCATGTTTTCTTTGCCTATGGAAGAGTATGGCTGATCATGAACATTACCAGAAGGTAGAGTTGCCCCCTCAAGATGACTTGCAGCCAAGAAAACTAAATGTTATTAAACAGCCTCTTGTAGAGCCTGCCAAAGTTCTGCTACCTCTACTTCATATAAAGCTTGGTTTGGTCAAACAATTTGTAAAAGCATTAGATCATGGTGGAGAAGCATTTCAAGAGATTCATCTACTCTTTCCAAAGCTATCAGAGGCCAAAGTTAAGGGTGGTATATTTACTGGACCCGCAAGTAAGGAAAATGTTGAAGTCAGTACAACTTGAGAATGCAATGGGTGATGTCGAAAGTGAGGTGTGGTGTGCATTTTGAAATATAGTTAATGGATTACTTGGTAAAAATAAAGACCCAAACTACAAGCAGTCGGTAGAAAAACTTTTAGAAAATTATAAGAATTTAGGATTTTGAATGTGACTAAAGGTGCACTTTTTGCATTCATATTTGCAGTTTTTTCATGAAAATTTGGGAGAAGTGAGTGAGGAGCATGGTGAGCGGTTCCATCAGGACATAGCTATAATGGAGAAAGATACCAAGGAAGATGGGACACTGCTATGATGGGGGACTATATATGGTCACTGGTGCATAAAGATCAAGGGGATCACAGTAAGAAAGCACATTCTTCATGTACTTTTAGTAGGTTATCTCTTATAATCACATTTTATCATTAGTTTAAAAAGGAATACAAGGACAAAATATTATCAGCTATTATTCATGAACAATGTAAATATGGTTAGTTTTATATATAAAATTCCAATTATCTCCAAAAATATTGATGCTATGCAATTTTAAATGGTATTTTTGGAATTAGGAGGTAAAACCACCGTAGAAACACTAAAAACAGTGTTATTAATGGAAGAATTTAGCGAAAAAAATATTATAATAGCAAAGGAGTATGTTGATATAGAATATAATATACACATAAAATATAGCCTATAGATACAATTCATAATTAATTAATTCTAAGCATATTTTTTTATAGATTGAATTTTTTAATAATGAGTGCAATTTTACAACTTCAACAGGCTCCATTCTAGGTTGTCACCAGAACAATAATCAATATATTTAGATAATGTTGATAATAAGGATCAATCTCTGCTAGTGAATGAAATATATTTTTAAATTGCTGAGAAAATTGGAAATGGTATCAGTTAAAATGTATGCAGTCCACAAAGAAAAACTACAAATCTGTCTGCTGGCATTGATTCAACAAGCAATCTTCTTGGGGATCTCAGGGTTAGTATACTTAGTAACTAAATAGTAGTAAGTAGCAACATTAACATAATGGCTTTTCATATTTTAAGTGACTGGTACCATACAAAACTAATGCTAAATTTACATAGATGTCCATTTGAATATAGTGTCCAGTCAGATATAATAGATTATGGACTGGTAACCTTAAAAACTGCCAATATTCAACTATAATAAAATGTCAGGTGTATCTGTCTTTCTGTCTGATCCATGTCCTTAACTTTTCCTATTTAGTTACTGAAGGATAAAATTTGGCTTTCAATTTAACATAGGATAAAAATGCACTTATCACTGTAAAAATAATTTTAGTTGAAGATAAGAAAATTTCAGAATGTTAAGTATTTAATTTCAACTAAAAGTTTGATACTGATAAATATTACACAGGGTGTTCAAGAAGTCTCTCTTCATGATGATAATTTATTTTCTGCATAAACTCCATTTGGATCTTTTGGGTGAATATGAATTGGAGAATAAATCTTGCAAATATCCAGCTAAAGAAGAAGATGCCAGCAGCAGCAATGCTGGTTCTGCCAAAGTTGCCAAGCAGTCAACCTAAGCCTGTTCCACAATTCCAAGCAAAAACCAGGACCACAAATATGTAAAGAGATCTTTGAAATGACAATTCTCTTGCTTGTGGCTAATAGGCTCTTAGCAATGAGCCTAGTTGAACTAGTATGCCAAATAAAATCAAATATGCCATTTTCTCCATAGATAATATCTGATTAAAATAATCAATCATATTATTTGTATGAACATAAGAATATCGTTAGTTTAACTCAATATTTTGATTTTATTTTAGATAGCTAATCTCTGATTAAAATAATTAACTTATTTGTATGAATATTAGACTATTGCTAAATATTTTGATATTTGTTTTAATTTTTTTCTCAGATGGCAGCCCGGCAGTTCAGATGCCATCTAGATCTCTTACAACAAGAAACGGTATAATGAAGGAAACTGGGGAGATGCCACTCGTTCTGTGCCAACAAGCAAAACTGGCAGCAATTGACCATGCATTTGTTACATGCAATATATGGACAACTAATCACTGCAGTTTCATAGTCAGTGCACATTGTATATATTATTGATTTAGTGTATTATTTTTATATAATTGATACATTGACCATTGCGATAGACTAATAGTCTTATAATATAATATTTTAAATTATTCAATACGTGTTCCTCATTCATTGATTTGGTGAGTCAAATAGCCAAAGCATAGGCATTCATTTTTCATATCTATTTTTTTTTTTTCAATTTTTATACCCCAGTCAAATCTTGACCTCAACTTTTAACAAATGTATGATTTTTTTTATTTTTCAATCTAGAGTTCTAAAACTTTCCTATTTGGATTCTTCGTCTTTTTCTGATTCTAAATATATATACTTTTATATAATTATGACCATTATTACCCTAGTTATGGGTTGCCAAATGTTAATGCCCTCGCATGTGACCTCAGAATGCCTGAGGTCATATCTCCTGAATCATTGGTCAGATTGACCTTAAAATTTCAGAAATGGGTTTAGGGCCCCAAAACTTCCTATAAAGCAAATATCAGCAAAATCCTAGAGATGAGGTGTTAATTTGCAAGTTTTCTGGTTGATCTCACAGAAAATGCCCCTCTTATGGGATGGGTCACTGATGTAAGCAACTTTGTGGCAACTTTTGCTACTCACCAGATAGAACATAAAAAACAAAAAAATATGTAAAAATGCACATCTGCGGTCTGCAGTCATAAGAACAAGAAAGCCTCGGCAACCATGCCTCCCCCCCTCCTCCTTATTGAAGTTGGTTGACAGTGTAATGTACGCAGAAATAACAGTATACCTCCTATCCAGGTGTAGCTGCACTGCTATTGCCTGAAAGGAGGTATTTATAGCAAATAAAAAAATGCAGACAATCATGCTGTGTGTAAATCAGAAATCCCTTTGCACGACCCCCATCCTATGGCGGTAGTTACAGAGGGCACATGCCCAGCATGGTCTCCTGCAAAAAAAAAAAAGCTACTGGGGAATGGGAAGACACCTAGCCTTCACAGCTGCTCCTATTTGGCCCAGAGTTTGGGACAATTCCATTGAAGGAATATGCCCCTTAGGCCTAACTTAGAGGACATGTGATGTCCCTCTTAGATACAAAGACCTTCAATGGAATCATAGTACACTTTCCCAGGCAAAACTCCAGGAGCTCTTGGTTGTAAAAGGCCGCCAGAGGAGCTTCAGAGGCCGAGGTCTCTCTTTTGGGGGATCCTATGTCTTCAACCTGCCAAGTCCAGCTTTGGGTGGAGGCATGGGAACCAAAGCTCCCTTGGTGATGACCTCTCTTCTGGGGATTGCTTTAGGATTCCCTTATAGACAACCTCATAACTATCTTCAGGGAAGGGGGGGCTCTTGTGAGTCCAATGACTTGGTTGTTGCATGTGAGTGTTTCCGCCTAAGGGAAACAGTCACGTAGGGGAAATGGGGTGGGCTGGTTTTACCTGAGTTTGGGTGTGAGTCCTTTGTGCTACCAGGGAAGGCCCCCCTCCCACACAATGGTTCCAAATGGGTGCAGAAGAGACCATGCTCCTCATGCTTGTGGGCTTGGAGGGACCAGAAGCAGAATGTGCCTTTTAACGATTACAGCATACTACATTCCAAGTAAGGATAGGGGCAACAGGACCAAGTCCTTAACCTCATGAAAAGAGTCTGTCAGCAGCCTTAATGACTGGAACCTCCTCAAAAAAATAAGCTACAAACCTTTGAGGAAACAGGGTGAAGTTTGCCACAATTCATACACTTGGCAATGCACAATATTGATTCATCATGCAATGGCATTGAGCAGTTGCACACATATCAGGTTGACCCAACTTTGTATGCCTGCTGCAGTGGCATCAATGCTTTCAGACAGTAGTGACACCAACTAGCACACTTTGACTCTTGGTGCCTGTGATGAATGAAGGTGATGAGAGTATAGGGGTGGGTCTCAATACATATTCAACCTTGACTGCTCATTGGGCAGCTACCTCTTTGGTGATATCTACTAAGTAGTAGTCTATGAGTTCTCTCACATAAACCACCCCTTTCAAAAAATTCATGAGAGAGTGCAGTGTCACCTGCACAGGTGAGCCATCGAGTCTGAAGAGCACTCACCATTGCTGCCTGGGCAGGGGCCACTGCACTAACCAGAACGGCCCCGTTAGAGAAATGGGAGACCTTCGGTTCTCTACCTAGAACCCTAAACTAATGCCTGGCGCTGATATAGCATTTGTCCTTTGCACATGCTCACATCAGTCAAGCAAACAGGAATCAGGAACTGTTTGAAGATGGCAGGCATAAAGACACTGGGAAGGGTCTCTAATGTCACCAAGGCTCCACTCACCTTACCTGCAACTTCAGACTGTCATTGCCTTGGTCTCGCTGTCCGAGAGCAACTCGGGGCCAGAAGGAGAGAAACCCTCAGTCCTCTTGGTCTTTTTACTTTTCTTTTTAGAATAGAGAGGGGAGTGAGTCCTCTTCTCTCCATCTGCGGAAGAAGCCCCAAAGAAAAAAGAGGCAGCCTCAGCAATGTCCTTCTTCGAGGTGGACAAGTCCATGGCTGACAAGGGAGCACTGACTGGGGTAGGAGCTCCCTCCTCTCCTTGTGAGCCCTTAGGGACCCATTCTGCCTAAGGTGGAGTTTGGTTTGCAGTTTTGTCACCCCCCTTGGAATATTGGAATACCCTGCTATCTGGGGTGGGGGCATCTCTAAGATTATTTCCACCTCACAAGGGGCCCTCCAAGTGCCCCCCCCCCCCCACCGAACATGTTAGGGATCCTGATTGGGGAGTTTCTCAACCAATGCCTTGTAGTCTCCATCATTAGGGCCCATGAACCGACCTACACCAGTCTCCGAACCAGGCACATCGCGTAATCTACCTTACCGAGTGGTGTATTGCCACCAGCTCACCGGTGAAGATGACGCAATGCCTGGCAGAGCCCCGCTGACTTCGAACAGAGGGGATACGGTGTGGAAGCCGACCCCCTCTTCGGACTTGGAGCCATCTGTATACACTGGCATGGTTCCAGCGTGACTCGAGGTGAGCTCCAAATAGGTCAAACGCAATACTCCTGCCGCTGTAGAAGCTTTGGGGGCAGAGGTGTGGCAAACCAGGAGCGCACCAGCCCAAGAGCTATACCTAGCTCGCAAAGGAGTTTCCTAGCCCTAAACATAAAGGGCTTAGGGCATAACTGGCGTCTCTCAGTGGCATAGGCATCGTCAAAATCAGCTGCGGATTCATTGAGAGCTGTTGGCAACTGAGGGAGGCGCCAGGCTCACGTGTAGCGGCAAATAATGCACTGTGCAAGGCGTAAAGCGAGTGGCATCTCCCCAGCATCAACTAATAGGCTCTCAATGGGGGACATGCAGAAGACATCGGTTGCCAGAGTGAGACCTGTGTGGTGGATCGAATCCACCTTCCAAAGTACACGCTCAGCTGAGGATACGTAAAACTCGCATCTGTAGTCAAGCTTCGAATGAACAAAGGATCGATAGAAAATTGAAGCAGTAGCCCTATCAGCACCTCCAAGTTCTGGAAGTCACAGAACGAACAATGTCCATGACATGGGTACAAGAGACCCTAGGCTGCGAATATGAGCCTCCCAGGTGAGGTGTCAGTCGAAAACAAGACCAAGGAACTGGTGTGAATCCACCACTTCCAGGCAAACCCTGTTTAAGAACAAGTCCGGGTCGGGGTGGACTGTGGATGGCGGCAGGAGTGCACCACCTTAGTCTTGGCCAAGGAAAACCGAAACCTGTGCGCCTCGGCATAGTGAGAGATGCTGTTCAATGCCTGTTGGAGTTGATGCTCCAGAGTTGGCATCTGGGCCGTGCCCAAAGAGATCGAAAGGTCATCCACGTAGAGCGTAGCAAGAACATCTATAGATGTTCAGGGCAAAGAGTGTGACACTGACAACAACTCCCTGCAGGACACCCTCTTCCTGCTCCATTGGGTTGGAGAGGGCTCTCCCCAACCGTACATGGAATCAATGATCTCGCAAAAATTCAGATATAAAGATTGGGAGGCATCCCCTCACCACAAAGAAGGACTGACCTAAGCCATTTATGTATTTTAATTAGATGACTACTCACTAACATAAGAGTTTGACAAAAAAAAGAAGCTGAATTATCATAATAATCAGGGCGAATACAAGTCTAAAAGTGAAAGGCCACAAAAGGACCTCGGGTGATTACATGGCACTGAATCGAGGACCTCTGAAGGCTCTCAGGCAACTGATGGGTTAAGTTTGGTAATATTGTATATTGCATCAATAAGTGATTGCAATTTGTGGTTTTGATTTCACATTAAACTGTAATAAATTCTGGAAACAGTTTAAAAGGCGTGGCAAAGATATACAAAAAATTACTCTTAGTTATTAATGTATAGCTATATCTATGACTGCAAACAAATGCACATAGGTAATTGCAATTCACTTATATGTATTCAAAATTTGCATTTAACTGTTTAAATGCAGCCCAGCCCGCAAAGCTTTACATAAGCTTCAATGTGGCCTGCTGATTCAAATTATTGCCCATTCCTGGGCAATAAAAAAATGAACCATTATTTACTCAGAACTAAACACTTAACACAGTTAAGTGAACCCACAGCCTCACACTAACTTTATTATTCAAACACTAAAAAAGAACAAATATGTATATGGTACTCACTCTGTATAAAGTTCACCAAATATGGCAAGAAGGATGACAAGGAAGGTCACAAAAATGAGCTGATGACCAGTGCCAATGATGGCTGAGAACAGAAGTGGATGAGTGGGGGCACGAAAAACATCCCCATGAACCTGCTTCCACCCATATTCATCACCAAGGTCTCTCTCCTGATACCCAAGATGAATTAAATTATCAACTAATTATTTAATTTCATTAAAGTCTTAATAAATTTTATAGCACACAAACACAAAATAAAGTCTAACCATGTCATCCATTTCTTCATCCTTTGAATATCTTGCATAATCTTTTCTTAGTGTTCTCATAAGGATCATGGAGACGAGCCCAACCAGAAAAATTACCATCATAAATGAGTTGAAGATGCTGAACCAATGTATCTAGAATATATAATGTATCTATAACCAAAATATCTACAACACACATTTGTTTGTTTGGGTTTTTTTTCAAAAAACTCAAAGTCAATGCTGATAAAGGAAAAACTATAACTGTCAATAGTCACCAGCTTACGAAAGAGAACAAAAGTGATACTAGGACCAAAAGTAGAAAATTTGAAGAGGTTTATAAATAGTGGAATTGAAAATGTATGGAAGATATAGAGCCACATATACCTCTCCATGCACACCTATCAAACTATTATCCACCTGGCCCTCAATCAACTATTTCTCTCTCAAACAGACAAAATCAATCTATGTTTTTAAACTATCTTCTAACCCTTTACAGACCAAGACTTTTACCTCAATATATTTTAATAAGACTATTTTGAGCTATTATTCTTGGAGCTCAACACCACAACACTATCAACTTGGCTTACACCTCACAACATATACCTTATCACTCTTTCCTCATTTAATTGACACTACACACAAAGCATTCCTATCAAATTGTCCATTTATACTTAATCTCACTCTTGATATAATGTTCTTCCCTACTATAATATCCATCCCATATACAAATGTTTGCAGTACTGTACTCATTTGCAGCTTCTGAGCACATTCCGCACTCAAATGCTCTGAGTGCCCACCTAACACATCCCTACCATTCAAAACCTTAATAAAAATCTACTTCATTTGTACATCTATTATTCCTGATAGTTCTTAGATACATAAAATTATTCAAGGGACACACAATGGACTCCAATATCACACCACACATCCCCAATTACCTTCATCTTTTCTGTATTTACCAATACAAGTGAGCTTCAAACAGTACAGAATAAAGCACCTAAAATGATTGCAGAATGAACAGAAACCTCTCCCATCACATGTTTGCATGAGAACACCAAAATGTTGCAAATTGGTGCACATCTAGACATTTTTCCTCTTGAATTTGAAAGTGCCATACCAAAGATTAAGAAGGGGTTGGTATTAGGTAGAGTTTATAAGGAGGGATCTGTAAAGAAAGAGGTGAAGCTAGAGAAATTGAAAATGTGTATAAAATATACAGGGTGCTATGATACATAGCTAATAATTTAAAGAAATGAACCAAGAAAAACAACCATTTTCTGGGTGGTGGATTTGTCTTTATAATCTAAATGTATGGCAAGAGATACCAACTAACTTTTACATGTAGAGATTGACTACAGTTTTCCCTATGTATGGTAACTTTTAGGACACCTTGTATATAGTCAAAGATCCTTCTACAGGCATTGGGGACAGGAGATCAAACTTTGAATGTCGAGGCCTGGAGGGCACACATTCCTCCAGATGCCAGCTATAGTGTGGTTGCGCATGCTACACATGAACAGGTCAACACTTCAGAACACAACATCAATCCTGTCCCTACCTCAGCGCAAACTATCACCACTACAACCAACACCTATACAATAACTTTTCCCTTTCTCCCCACAAATCACAACATACTAAGACATCCTCACCTACACACACTTCATCTTCAACTAAACAAACAACCAAGAGAAATGATTACAAAGACCACACCAAGTAATTTAAGATCAGGCTACTCTACTCCACACCAAACCAACCTTGTAGAGTACTCCACACTAAACCAACCTTATTAGAGTACTCCACACTAAACCAACCTTATAGAGTACTCACTCTCCTGTAGCCATATAGGGAAAATCGATCTTACTCTTCTTCCCTCCTTTTCCTAACCAATGTTAGGCAAAATAGAATCTTAAAAGAACCTCTTTTATAAAAGTGACTTGGGCGCGATCACTGTGAAGTGTGTGCCATGAAACCAGCATTAATACATGCATTGCATGTGCATTTATGCATATGCATGTTGAAAATGCTCCTCACATTCACTAAACACCCACTCTATTCCTACTTCCACCACCACCCACTACACTCAATTATTAGTAAACCTTTCCCAACCCCATTGAACCAGAATAAAACATACACAGCCAGTTCACCCACATAATACTGCAAAACCAGACACACCATTCCCGCTCCACCTGACATTTCCCCAGCCAAATCCATACAGGATTGCCAAACCAGTGTGTTTCTGGCCCATATATGGCCAGCACACTCCATCATGAAAAATAGGATAACACCCCATCTCCCTGTCTGCCCATGCTGCAACCTTCAGCAAACCCAAGACACTGCTTATCTTATCCACTTACGACAATCATCATAAAACATCTTTCAATGTGGGAAAGTTCACACACCATGGCATCATTCCATATTGGTGATGGAGTTGACTGACAAGAACCTGGGGTGCACAAACAACAAATACATATCTCCTGCAACAACCAATTCCCATTCTATCAACCACTCATTTCACAATCTCCCTTTCCCAGCCTCTCTTCAATCATTACTGGGGCTATACACTAAACCAACAAAACTTTGTGTTGGCATGGCTTTCTAGGCCAACGGCACTATCCAGACTTAGTCAACTTTTAGGACACACAGTGGAAGAAAGTATATTAGTTTCCTTCCTAACCTGCCTAGATTTTTGAAAGGAGGCTGAAAAGCAACAAAAAAAAGAAAGAAAAAGAAACAAATGTGTAGTAGATGCGGAGTCTGAATAACCATAGGAGATTACTATTTTGTGTGATAGGAGCTGAAAGGAGAGGCAATGTTCCTAACTCCACTTTGCACTGTAGATTTTATTAATAACAATAAGCAAATCTTCATGTCTGGGACACAATAGCCTGCACTAAAAACTTCTTAACTCTTTATGGAGAAAGCAGTCAAGCAACCTAAATTTATTAGGGTCAAAGTTACTTGAACCACCTATGGTAAAATGCATAAATTTATAACTAGACAGTACAGGATGGGGGATATGAATTGGGAGCACATTACAAAAAGATATGTAAACTTACCCTATGTTGAAAAAAACTGGGATCTAAATATTTATCAAATCTGTCTTCAAATTTTATATTGGAAGGTTTCCAATTAACTTCATATGTTAATGGAATTCTGGCACCCATTTCAAGCTTCACCTTAACTTCAGATGTCAAATTCACATCAACAATTTGGTTTGTGTTATAACCAATATCTAATTTTTTATGAGTCCATATGTAGTATTCATTGTTCGATTCATCTGCTTCACCAACAATACCTATTAAAATTCAAGGTAGTTACTAAACATTTAGCACACAAAAAAATAAATATATAAAACCTTTTTTTCTCTTTATAATTCCCATCTAGCAGCTGTCACCAGGAGTATGTGTGGCTGTAAGGTTACTTTAAAAAACAAAACAAATCAATAAAACAAAAAAACAAACAAAAGCAAAAAAAAAAGCAGGGAGGAAGCACGCTCCAGCAAAGGGGGAGACTCCACTCCCCCTGGAGGGAATATTTAGTGTGAAGGTTGGGTGTAGTCCGGATATAAGAATAAGAAAGGAAGATGAGAATATGTTTGTTTTATATGGTATTAGTGCAAAATATCAAGTACAGAGGGTTACATATCTTTCTGGTGGGTGAATGATCTGAAGAATTCAAGGGTGTGCGTACCACATCATTTTCCTCACTCTGTTGCTCAAGAGATAGAAGAGCAGTGGGAAGAGTTGGAGAAAATCGGTGTAATTGAGCTAAATGACATTCTGATTAAGCCCATAAGAAAACCTGATGGAAGCTTGCAAATTTGTATTAACTATAGAAAGGTGAATGAAGGAACAATGAAAGATAAGTTTCCTAAGTGTGTCATGTTTGAGTGTGTATAGTATACATGGAATAAAAGTATTGGCAAAAATGGATTTGGTGTGTGGGTATTATCAGATGCCTGTGGCTGAGGAGAGATGGCCAATAACAGCATTCTTGACTGCCAAGAGGCATTATCAATTCCGAAACTCGAGCTTCGGATTGGCAAATGCCCTGGCTTTTTTTCAGTGTGCAAAGAATGTGATTTTGAGTAGTTTTCTGAGCAAGAATGTGCAAGTGTTTTAGGATGACATTCTGATAACGAGTCAAGGCATGAATGAACACATTATGGGGTGAATGCTCTGTTCCGCCATGGTCATGAGTCGCTTGAAGATGACCCCGTCCAGGACGCCCATCAGATGCGACTAATAAGGACAATGTGGCCTGTGTGGGGAGGATGATCCTCGAAAATAGACGGGTGAAGGTCGAAGAAATCGAGCGAGAACTTGGAATATCACATGGAAGTGTTAGCAACATCATCTATGACAATTTGGCCATGACCAAGGTCTCTGCCCGTTAGGTCCCTAGAAACCTCACGCCCCATGATCGACTTTAATGTTGTCAAAGTTCGGAGGAGCTGCTGCTCCTGTACAACCAAGACCCTGCGTGATTCGAGTCACGCATAGTGACAGGTGATGAAACGTGGGGCCATCACTGGTATCCTGAGACCAAGCTAGAAAGCATGGCCTGGAAGCACAGGGGCTCTCCAACCCCCATCAAGTTCTGGAGCCAACCCTCAGCCGGGAAGATCATGGCCACCATCTTCTGGGATTCTAAGGGAGTGTTGATGGTGGACATGTGCCTCGTGGAAGGACCATCACAGGCCAATATTACACCAAGGAACTGGCTGGGTTGAAGAAGTGCATCCATCAGAAGCTCCTCCATGACAATGCCCCTGTCCACAAGGCCAGAGTTGCACAAGCTGCCCTGCGCGAGTGAGGATTTGAGGAGCTCAACAATCCCCCCACACACCAGATCTGGCCCCTAGCGACTACTTTTTATTCCGCCAGCTCAAGGCTGCACTGCATGGGGATGATGAAGGTGTCCAGCTCGCCATCCAGAAGTGGATTGAACAGCAGTTGGGAGATTTCTGGTTGTCGGGAATTCGAAGTCTCAGGGACAAGTGGCGCAAGTGCATTGAAGTCGAGGGTAGTTATATTGAAAAATAATAAAACACTTTTCCTCATATCTCGTTTCCTTATATCCAAATTGCAAAACTTATTGACCTAGACAAGGCATTAGTCACAATTTTAAGGTTGGAAAATGGAAATGTGATGGCATGGGAGGTGGTGAGTTTGGCAGCAAGTATGAGAAAGCTGGATAATGTGATGCATGAATTTGTCATGTTAGGAGAGAATGAACTACTGGGTTTTTTTTTTGCTAAGGATTGACTTCTTGCAAAGGAATGCAATTTTGATGGATGTGGGAAGTGAGTGCTTGCTGAAGTGAAAGCTGGTGTGGTAGTGGTAAACATGCAGAATGAACTTGTATGCTTAACAGGATTTGCAGAGGTAGTAAGGATTGATACGAGTAAAGAGCTATTGATGGATGATGATATATAAAGTATGCAAGTCATATCTGATGGTGCGTAAGCTGAAATATAGTGTGTTGAGGAGTGACCCTCTTAAAGAGACCATAATGAAAGAATTTAAAATTAGGTTTATTCAAAAGTTTGTGCTATGTAAAGATGTGGTTTATTTTGTATTAAGATTAAATGATGAAGATCTGTATGTTCCGGTATTTTCAATTTCCAGTACGATTGGGATGGCAAAAATTATGCATGAAAGGTTTGGATATATGGGTAAGAACAAACTATGGGAGTGCATGAAAGTGTGTATTTCCTCCCTTTTTGTGAAAATTTGTGTGGATGTTGTGACTGCTTGCAAAGCATGTCAAAAAGGGAAGTATCAGTGTGTATGTGAGTCCACCTTTTTTTGAAATTGTGCATAAAAGAACGGTTTGGAATGGTTGCAATCGATTCTCTCTCTTTGAAAGGATGTTTCGCGAATGGGATATTGCTCATGTGAGAATGATGCCATATGTACCTAGTGCAAATGGTTTTATGGAGAGAGCAATCATAACCTTGAGTGAAATGTTGCAGTTGATTGGGAAAGATGGATTAGAATGGGATATCTATGAATATCTATGGTGTGAGTTATGGTCATATGACAGAGCAAAAGACAACTGGTGTGTCTGTGTATGTAATGAATTTTCAGAGTGGAACAGCTGCGTATGAAACTAGGAGAGAATGAACGTGAAGCATGGAAGAAAGGGAATGCAAAGTTTGAAAGTTTCTCTGTTGGGGATAAAGTGTTGAAGGAAGTTCATGAAAAAGGAAGATTACTGATTAATAAGTTATGAGGCAAGTTTGAGGGTTTAGAAATTGTAAGGTTTGGTCAAATGGATTAAGTTATTTGTTAAGAGTGTGAGAGAGATGGAAGCATAGATGAATGTAGAATGAATCAAAATCAGTTGCGAAGGTGGCATGAACTTCTGGCGTATTTGATTGAGTATCCTGTGAATAAATGGTTGTATTAAGATGCGGAACAATATGAGGAACATGGATTAAATGAGATCTTGTAAGGGAAGCAATTAGTGTTAGTGGAGCATAAGAAAAGTGCAAGCAGAATGCTTTGAGGACAAATGAAGTTGAATGGGAAGCCCAGTTTATGAAAGTATAATGGACTAATTATCTGACTTGGATAAGAGAAAGAGAACCTTCAGTATTTGTATGTTTCATTTAGAGTGTATAAGCGAGATGAGTGCGCAGTTAGATGAGGATTATGAGAAGAGCTCAAATGAATAGGAGTGGTTGTTGGGTGAATTAGAAAGGCTTGCAATGGATTTAAGTGCGATTAATCTGAGAAAGATGCAAAAGGATTCGTGGAGATAGAGGAATTGGGTGGTGTGCATCCACAAGAGGCAATTATGGGTGAAAGGTTGAGTGTGGCACTGCTTGAGTGAAAGCTAATGAGGACAGACACAAATACTAAGAGAAGAGTAGCTAGCCTGTAAAAATAGCTGTCAGCCGAGAAAATGAGGAAGGGTATAAAATTAAATTACATATATCTTTTGATTAGCATGGTTTTGAAAAATGCGGTTTTAATTAGCTCGCCCCCTCCCAAATTGAGACCCTTCATCAATATACGCGGTGCCATCTTGGATTAGTGCGCCTTTTTTTTTTTATTCCACACACCATTTTTTCCCACAGTGAGCATTGGCAACCCACGGCAGAGCCTTCAGCGAGGGAGAGTTGAAACAGGCAGTCACGCAGACGCCAGTCACTCGCCAACCTTCATCTAGGAAAGACCTCTGCCATACTTATTGCTCGTTTCCATCAGACTAAGTACATAATTTGATTTTATTTTATATATTTTTGTTTAATAAATCACCTTTATAATTATGGACAAAAAAGAAACTCTTAAGCGTAAACACATCACTTTGGAGACTAAACTTGATATAATCAAATGATTTGATAATGGCGAAACCAAAGCACAGATAGGTAGGAGGCTAGGTTTTAGCGAGTCAACAATACGCATGATTTTAAATAAAGCGAGTGAGTATCAAGATAATGGCAAAGTTGCACCTACGTCCTCAAGCATGCAATGGACTAGAAATAGGTGTCCTTTGATGATTGAAATGGAGGATTTGCTTTTCATTTGGTTGGAAGACTGCAATCAGAAGCACATTCCTATTGATGGGAACATCAAGATTAAAGCTTTGAGCCTTTTCTCTTCATTGAAAAAAGATAAATATCAAGAGGATGCTTCAACATTTTCTGCTAGTAAAGGCTGGCTCAAAAATTTCAAAACTTGATCAGGCATAAAAAATATTAAATTATCAGGGGAAGCAGCCAGCACAGATAAAGATGCAGCAGCCAAATATCCCGATGAACTGAAGAAAATAATTGAAGAAAATGGATATCAACTTTGTCAAATCTTCAATGTTGATGAAACTGGTCTCTTTTGGAAAAAGATGCTTACACGAACACTTTTAGCAAAGAAAGAAGCAGCTGCACCAGGGCACAAGGCATCTAAAGATAGAATAACAGTTCTGCTTGGCGGTAATGCCGAAGGAGATTGCAAGCTAAACCCGATGGTAGTTTATCGTATGATGAACCTTAGGGCATTCAAAGGGTTTAACAAGCAATCTCTTCCAGTAATTTGGAAATCGAACAAAAGGGCTTGGATGACAAGGCAGTTGTTTGAAGAATGGTTCACTTCGCATTTTTGTCCCACAGTTAAAAAATACTGTAAGGAAAATAACTTAAATTTCCAAGCTCTTTTAATTTTAGATAATGCGCCTGGGCATCCCACTTCACTAAATGATTTAAATAGCAATGTGAAAATTATTTATCTACCACTGAATACCACTTCTTTGCTTCAGTCAATGGACCAAGGAACTATTTCAACATTCAAAGCATATTATTTGAGACGAACTTTTAATAAAGCCATTGAAGCTACAACTAGAAATAACCTGATTACTCTCAAGGAATTTTGGAAAAGATACCATATTAAACAAGCAGTCGAGAACATTCATAAATCATGGGAAGAAGTGACAGAGAGCTGCATGAGGGCTGTCTGGCAGAATCTTTTGCCAGAGTGTGCAAACGATTTTTGTGGTTTCAACGATCGTGTCAACGAAGTTATTGATGAAATTGCTACAGTTGGAATAGAACTTGGCTTTGAAGCAGATTTGGAAAATGTTAGGGAATTGTTGGAATCTCACTCAAAAGACTTGACTGACGACGATCTTCTCGCAATTGACCATGAATATGCTTACAAGGAAGAAGATGAAAAGGGAACAGAAGAAAAGGAAACAGCTCCTAAAGAAATAAAAAGCTTGAAGAACTATTCAATGCAATTGAAAAAGCAAAAGAAATTGTAAAAGAAATTGATCTAAATGAAGAGAGAAGTGTGAATGTTCGTCATGGAATCAATAAGCAAGTTGATTGCTACCGCAAGATTATGGAGGAAAGGAAGAAATCTAATACTGTTCAATTGAAGTTGGATATATTTTTTGATAAAAAATAAACTTTAAGTCTTACTTTATTTCTTCTATTTATATCCCTCTATTATTTGAAAAATATAAAATGAGTTTTTAGTGAAAAAAAAAACTATATGAAATTTAAATATTTTTAGGGATTCATTATAATTATTCCCATTAGTTCTTAAGTTTGATTAGCGCAGTTTTGCTTTACACAGTAAAACTCGGGGATTTATTAACCGCGCTAATCAAGGGATTGCTGTATAAGTTTCCATAATATCCAATAATTCAAAAAGATTGCTAGTTCCTGTTTTTTGCAGGGGACTGTGTTCAGTAGCCTTTAGAATCAAGCCAAAAAGAATTTAAAATTTTACTTTCACCTCTGAAATTAGTTCTTTCACAATGGTGAGCAAAATGTGCATAAGTGAACAAATTCAACAAAGTAATACCAGGAAAGAAGTGAACATTTACAGTTTAAATAGTATGTAATAAGAAATTTTATGTCTAAATGTTGGGCAGGTTAGGATAATGCTTTAAAACAACAAATAACAGAGGAAACAACACATTCTCTAGCACAAGACTTACCCCAGACAGGTAGATCATCAATATACATCTGATACCAATAGTGGTTTTTAACTGCATATAAAAATGTCTTTAACTTCTCCTCATCAAGTCCAACTTCACAATACACTGTCTTTGGAACATTAGCTGAAACGAGAAAAATAAAAAATTAAAAGAAAGGACATTTTTAACTCAGTGAAGAAAAGATGTGAGGAGAACTGACAGATAAAGGAAAATAAAAAAATAAGGCTAGTGATAAAGATTAATACGGACAGAATACAATAACAAACAATGCACAAAGGGCGTAGTTACTCAAAAATATAAGACTGAATTGGCCTATAAGGAGCTGAAATTAGAGGCAAATAAGTTGAAAATCTCTCTCAATGAGAGAATTTATATCAACATTCATGGCTTGTACAATTCCATGAGGAAGGGAGGATCAGAGAGAGCAGAGGTCATAAAATCCTAGTGAAATTAAGTGGCAATATTAAGGGAAAGAGAAAATGAACTGAAACTATGGGATTCTCCTATTAGAAAGCTTTCCAGACATGTGTCCACCTACATCAATCTTTGCATAAGCTCCAAGGGCATCAAGAGATAAGTACAAGTGTGGGGTGAAAGGGTATTTTAAAGTACAAAGAAAAGAACCTCAAAACAAGTGCCCTATGCTAGGGCCAGATTGTGTCTTCATTTTAGGCATGGGTTAAGAGAGTCATTCCCCCCTAAAGGAAGAAGACTTCCTCTCTGGGTGATAAAGGGAAAAAGAAAGCCAAGAGAGAACATCACTCAAGTAATGAAGGGTAAACTTGGAGTGGCCTTAATTCAAATACCTCTCAGCCAGGCCCTTTGTCACAATGTAGAAAAAAATTGGGTGGAGAGTAGACCAAATTAAATGCATAGTTTTCACCACCTTAAGGAATTAACTTTGCATTCTGTTATTCTCAATATAGATGAGCAGAACAATGATCCAAAGAAGTACTCTATGCCTATTGGTATAAAGCTGCTGATCTTGACAACAATGAAAAGCCTCTTAGTCAACTTTCTCCCATAGATTCACCTGTTGAAGTTCCTAGTGATGAAATCATCCCTACACAGTTTGCAAAAAGTGAGCAAAGTAGCCATTTGTCAGGAGTCTAGGAGGGTAATGGGCAGTGACAACAACACAAAGCAAGAGCGGAATGCAATTAACTGAATGTAAATATGTAGTTGAAGGGTTCTCCACCTCTCGAGGTAGAGTCCAGTCAACAGCCTTCAGTGATATCACAATGTGCATTGAATGCTGGCGGAGCAGCATCCCAGATAGGAAATGCGGTTGTGAAGGACTGTGCCACAGATGCAGGATCCAAGAGGGTAGTTTCATTCTCCTGGAGAATGGAATGGGGTTCCGGAAAGAACTTGCCCCATATCCTTTTGACTCACTTCCACCCCTCTGCTAGAAGGGTCATCCTGTTAAGTGAAGACATATATGCTCATTAGGAAGAGAGGTGTGCATGTTTTGAAACATACCAGAACCTAGCCCTATCTCAACAAAATTCATTAACGGTGAAATCGTTCAAATGGCACTTACAGTGCATGTAGGCATATGTTTGAGGGCAGTTTCAGAATCAGCTGACTACCATGGCAGTGGTCAGCATGCGAAATGGGCAGATATTCTAGGAATGGTAGTTAGGCCAATGGCGGTGAGGTTGCTGGAGAACAACTCAATGGCCTCATCCACTGACATAAAACTCCCTGAGTGGGACAGAGAAATCATTCATTTCCTGAAATGTGAACCACCACACATGCGGCAAGCACCACCGGGTGGGTCGCTCAGACAGCATCAGGCCAAAAAATGATATTTGAATGGGAAGTGATCACTACCATGGAGGTCATCAACCACCTCCCAGCCAAAATCAGTGTGAATGTGCATCCAGAGAGCACAAGGATAGATCAAGAGAGGAAAATGAAGGGGTTCTCAGGCAGTGATGCGTAAACTCATCCACATTTAGGACATCTATCTCCAGCTCATCGATCAGGTTGGCAAGGACCTGACCCCTGGGATTGATCAAGTAGTATCCCCAGAGGGGGTATCTACCATTCAAATCTTCAAGCAGTAGAAAGGGCTTCAGTAACTGTGCCAAGATGTGGTAGAAGTCCCCTGAATCGAAGTTGGCTGACAGTGGAATGTACTCAGAAATAACAGTATACAGAAAAACGTCTATTTAACTGTCCCTATTTATATCATGCTTGGATTACAGCAAAGCCTTTGACTCAGTGAAACATGAGAATATTGTAAGAACAGGGTATTTGAAAAGAAGTGAAAATGGGAAGAATGACCTCATGAAAATAATCTTGGAAAGGATGAGCAGTATGCAGGACATGACATGGATTAGGATAACAGAGAACTATATGGAGACTGCAGATATAAGTTGTAGAGACTTGAGTGATATGAATAAACAAGAACTGAAGAGCAAGATGAAAATGTGGGACACAAAAAAATGGAAAGATGAACTAGACTCAAAGAAAACACTGAATATATACAAAATTGGGAAAAGTGACATCAAAGAAGAAAAGTGTTATGACAACAGAGAAGCATCATATATACAGTGTATGCCAATTGCCTACCACTGTATGACCAAAAATGACACCAAAATGATGACAAGCTGTAAATTCTGCAACCAAGGAGAGGAAAATTTGGAACACTTCATATTAATATGTAAGAGTATGGAAAAAATTCCTATTTAAAGAAGAAGAGATAGAAGACAATAAAGAACTACTATATAACATGTGGAAAATCAGAAGAAAATTGAAACAATTTAATATAACATAGCACCATATGAAGGAAAAAATTATCATAACTGAAGCTTAGGTGGCAGTGATGGAAAGGCAAAGCCACCCAACATCATCTGATCTGATCAAAACTGAAAGATGATACATTTTAAAACGAAAAGTATATAAGAAAATATCAAATGGCAAGATAAATAATGAATATGTAACAATATAGAAATAAACTGACGATTTTAGGAAGCAATAGAAACTGGAAGGGGGCATAATAACTGGAATCATTATCCCCACCAAAAAATCAAATAAATGATTTGATGGAGTTATAATAGAAATTATTAAGAGAAATATTGAATACCAAGAACTGTTATTAATACCCTAAGCATAGAATTCAGAGTGGGTTCTTAATCTCTTCATACTCATGATAATATCTACCACCAGACAATGTAAAGATGATAATTTTTATGTTTTAATTCAATGAGTAATAGACTCATGACTTTTGAACAGTATATAAAACTACCATACATATACACTTTTCTCTGAAATCAGCATAAAAGTATATAAAACTTCATAGCATTACCTTTAAAATCAATATCCAGTCCAGAAAACTCTAGCTCAACTCCCTGTAATGCTTCTCCGAGGGTTTCATGATAGTGAGAAATTTCTAATTTAGGCCCTATACAAAATGGTAAGGAAAAATAAGCATAGGTTTCTTGTCTGTTATGGTAAGGTCCAACAGTGTTCATCCATAAGACCACTTCTTCATTATCACCATACTGAAAACAGAAAAAAATAAGATTAAAAATACTACCTATAATTACTTAACAATTAAACATGGTATATCCAATATGTGCACATTGTACCAAGATTATAAGATCCATGGAAAATCTTTGGATTTTTTTTTTGGGGCACTCCTCTAGGGGGTTACCAATGAGGGCATAGCCAGCAGGAAAATGAAAGCTTAACAATGAGTGAATTTAAAACAGAAATGCAACAAAAAAAATTATATTATGAAGTGGCAGATGAAACCACCACAACAGTTCAAATACCTGAGAGTCAAGATATTTATTTAATTATAAGAGCCCATCTGGCGATTGCTTACTAATGCAAAAGTCACTGTAATCACGGTACAGCTTATATCTAGGATAGATTAAAAAAAAACAAGAATAAAAATGTAAATAACAAAGAAAAAACAGGAACAAAGGCTAAATGAACTAAAAATAACATAACAATAAAACAAGATAAGATAAAATACAAGAAGGAAGCGCGCTCTAGCATTGGGGATAGGCCCACTTCACCCCACAGATGAGTGTTAAGATGCAAGGGTAGAAAGAACTAAAGTCAGAGTAGAAATAATGAGACCAAAATTGAAAGACTGATAAAAAATAAATCGGAGAAAGGTCATTAGCCCATGATTATGCGGATGGCTCTATACTGTGAAGCTTATTCATTCCCCAAGCTGTTATCCCACCTTGACTACCATAGATGCCAAACATAGGCCCATATGTTGAAGAAATAATCCCTACAGGGATGGAAAGTGCAATTGGTTCCTGAGCAATGGGCAAGTGAGCAGGGCCATCTACCCATTCATTATCTGGGAGAAAATATGGCTAGAACAACCACAAAAGTCTATCTGGTAACGGGTGGAGTTCTTAATCTGGCAAGACTGAATTTTTAAAAAAAGGTTTTTGTTGTTAATTGCTCCCCAGGAGCAGATGACCTTGGCTCCATCCAAACCACTTGGGAGATTAAGGAAGAAAGCTTTAGATTCTACAGCTTTTGCTGTAGGCCCCATCAACTATACCACAATTGTGGGGCAGTGCTTATGTGAGACTGTCCTGAGGAATCAGGTTAGACTGGAGGGAGGCTGTTGCATGCTGTGGGAATTTTATAGCACCCACCTGTACAGGCATCCATGTAATAGTTAATCGCAGTACTTGACCTAGCCTATTACTAGGGTATATTAAAAAATATAATAATATGGAAAATACCAAATAACGATAAAAAAGCTAAAAGCATATTTTAAAAATACAAAGCAAAAGGCAAGAATGAAGGCACCGCTCCAGCCAGGGTTGGCAAAAACCAAATTTTTTTTAAAAAGCTCAATAAAACCCAGGTTTTATTCTGGGTTTTTTCAAATCTCAGGTTTTTTCAAAGAATGAACACTACAAGCATTAGTAGAATAGCATAGAAAAAGAAAAGCCATCTCTATTTTTATAATAATTAATTAGTTTAATAATTATATTATAGTAAGAACAGTTCACTGATCGAAAATTGTGGGTACCCATGATAGCCAATTTCTGTAGAAGGAGAGATGAATTATGAGTCAGTATCAGAGAAATAATCTTAATTTGATACATATTTGTTGAAATTGTAAACATAAATATGAATTTTCAATAAAATAATGATAAGTAGCATTCATTTCTTGAAAAAAAAAAACAAATTTTACTTGAAAAAGCCCCCCAAAATCCAGGATTTTTGATTTGCCAGCCCTGGCTCCGGCATCAGGGGTAGGCCTGCCTCTCCCCGGCACATGAGCATGTGACTCACAACAAACAGTCAAATAAAGTGGAGGAGGCCAGCCTCCTCCAAAGAGTTGTATAGTCCACAAGTCAGTGTGCACAAATCTATCCCTAGTACAGGGGACAAGTGGTAGCGACCCTGCTCATCCCAGTCTTGGGCAGGTAGCATGCACGAAGATCACCTAGACTGGGACATTGAACAAGAATGAGCCAAACAGTCTGGGGCACAACGCAGTCATCGCAATAAGGCGCAGACGGGCCCTCCATCCTGTGAGTGTGTCCAATTTGTATTGCTGTGGCATTGGGGGGAGGGTAATGGTCCATGGGAACAGTCACCCTGCAATAGCAAACAAGTTCTCCTCAACTGTCTCCCATCTTCTTTGCCAAAACAGCCTGGAGAGCTGCCATGTAATCGATGTGAGGAGGAGCAAAATTCTGGTCTGATCGCCCAGTGCTCGCAGACTCTTTGGCACCCTCATTCCGTGTATAAACTGGCACAGTTCCAGCGTGACACAAAGTGTGCTCCAAAAAGGCTGAACGCAATACTCCAGGTGCTGTAGAAGCTTTGGGAGCAGGTGTGCTGACAAATAGTCCAGGGTGGCATCTTGGGCAGAACCAGGGGCGTCACCAGACTGAAAGCTATACCTAGCCCTAAACCCAAAGGGCTTAGGGTATGACTGGCATCTCCACAGCCTCCAAAAGTAGGCTTTCAATGAGGGACATGCGGAAGGCACCGGTCACCATGCAAAGACCAGTGTGGTGGATCGAGTCCACCTTCCGCAATACATGCTCGGCTGCGGATGCATAAAACTTCCATGCGTAGTTGAGCTTCGAGCAAACAAAGGATAGATAAAAAGGCAGTTTCCCAATCAGTGCTCCAGGCACTGAACATCACGGAACGAAGAATATCCATGGCACAGGTACAAGAGAGCCTAAGGCAGCTAATACGAGCCTCCCAGGTGAGGCGTCGGTCAAACCACTTCCAGGCATACCTTATTAAGAAACAAGTCTGGGTCAGGGTGGAGCCGTGGATGGCAGCAGTAGTGCACCACCTTAATCTTGCCAAGGAAAACCGAAACCCATGCGCTTCGACATATGAGAGAAGCGGTTCAATGCCTGTTGGAGTCAACACTCCAGAGTTGGCATCTGGGCCGCACCAAAAGAGATTGAAAGATCAGCCAAATAGAGCGTAGCTAGAACATCTTCTGGTAGCACTGAGGTGATACTGTTGATGCTCAGGGTAAAGTGTGTGACACTGAGGACACTTCTCTGCAGGACACCTGTACATGTAATCAACAATCTCGCAAAAAATCAGACATAAAAATTAGGAGGTGGCCATTCACACCATTGTGTGGAGAGTGTCCATGATACTGCATCTCCATGCGGTATCATAGGCCTTCTCCTTCATAGTGCTGTCTATGAAGGAAGGCCTCACAGACGCCATTTTCCAGTCGAAGCAGAGCATCAAACATGGTATGGAACTTGTGGAAGCCGCATTACTCAAAAGAGAAATGGCCTTTGCTGTCCAGAAAAAAGTTAATCTTGATCCCACAGAAGACAATACCTAGAATCAGAAAAATTCTCATAAGGAAAAGAACATGCAAACAAAAGCAACTCTCATCAACACACAGAAAAATAATCAGCATGCACTAGAACAAAAGGAAGCTCAGATTGAGAGAGAAATAAAGAAATCTCATGAGGACCAACATCAATGGGAAGAAGCCAAAGCAGTCTTGGGTATCAAGACCAAGACCAAATACTTATTTGAGTACGCCAAATGTTTCTCCAGAAATAAATCACAAATACGACCACTAATATCCACAGAGGGGATATTAGAAACAGAACCACAAAAAATCAGTGATGCCCTCACTAAGCAATATGAGTCAGTCTACAGTACCCCAGACAACTTCAAAAGCATCAAGAGACCCATCAGACATTCTTTCACCAACCAGTCTACCTCAACATCCGGGACACTACAAAACCTGTTAAACTTCAGATTCACTGAGATCAATATAAAAAGAGCAATAATTAAAATGAAAAATAGTTCTGCACCAGGACCAAACAGTATCCCAGTAGTCTTACTGAAAAACCCCAAAGACATGCTATCAAAGCCAATTGCAATACTGTGGCACAAATCCCAGAACTGTGGGACCATACCAAAAGAATTAAAATAGGCAATAGTAAATCCAATATACAAGGGTGGAGATCAAGGGCATCCCCAAAATTATCAGCCAGTAGAACTAATCTTGCAGTTAATCAAGATTTTTGAAAATGTGATTGGGGCCACATGGTAAACCACCTTGAAACCAACAACCACATGAACAAGGGTCAATATGGATTCTATCAGGGAAAGTCATGCCTCTCCCAACTCTTAGAACACCATGTCAGCCAACTAAAACACAGATACCATCTTCCTTTATTTTGCCAAAGCTTTCAACAAAGTCGATCATGGTATACTGTCGCATAAGCTAAAGAATCTTGGAAGTCAGCAGTAAAATGCCTGGAAGTTCACCTATTAGAAAACGGAGACTTCTCAAGCCATATGGTCTTTGTGTAAAGTTTCTGGCTGATGATACTCAGTTTTATTTTGCTATTTAAAATATTGATGACTAAATCATATTCTTTTAAGTGTACAAGAGTGGATGGATTACAATTAAAGTTAAACCAGAATAAAACTGAGTATATGATTGTGGGTAGTAATGAGAAAATTAAGAGTTTAGGTAATATCAATTGTATTGTAAATGAGGCCTCGGTCCATATTTCTGAAAAAGTTTGTGAATTTGGGGTACTTGTAGACTATAATGTAACATTCAATGCTCAAATAAGTAATGTGGTCAAGATAGTCAGTTACCAATTGAGGAATATTGCATATATTAAAAAATATATAGATAAAAGTTTTCTAATAAAATTAGTGATAAATTGTGTAATTAGTAGAATTGATTATTGTAATTCAATTTATTCCAATTTACCCAAGACTCAGCTTAGAAAATTGCAAAATTTGTTAAATAGAGCTGCAAGGTTAATCAAACGAATTTCACCCTGTGAACAAATTGTCCCAGTACTAATTGAGCTTCACTGGCTTCCTATCAAAGCTTGAATTAAATATAAAATTTGAGTTTTAACCCATCAAGTGCTCCTCACTGGATGTCCATCATATTTGAGGGAGTCTGCATGTTGTCCAGCCATCAGAGTGGGATCAGTACTTGTTGAGTTACTACAGGTCTCACACTGGTGGAACCTAAAGTACTACTAAGTGCTGGATTAACAAGTTTTAGATTGGCTGCTAGGTTTTATTTATAACAGCCTCCCACATAACATCAGAAAACTAGAAAACAATGCAACTTTCAAGAATAAGCTGAAGACCTTTTTGTTCTTCGAATGACATGGATGATTTAACCACTAAGCAACTATATGCAGTATAAAAACATGAGCTTGATGTGAATTAACCTGAGGGCCATATAGAGCGCCTTCAGCGGAATGGGCCAAGTTAAACAATGACTAACGACTACAAGTAAGTAAGAAGAACAGTGCCCAGTTAAGCCCCCAGTAGAGTCAACAATACAAAGTGCCAATAGAGCTAAATTATTTAATAGCCTACCAAAGGTGCTAAGAGACCTAACAAGATGTGCAGTACTGTAATTTAAAGTTAAACTGTACAAATTCCTAGAGGCTATCCCGGATGAGCTGCCTGTCCCAGGATACACACATCTCTGCAGAGCAACATCAAACTCAATCCCAGACCAGCTAAATCTCAAGAAAATGGACAGTTTAGGGGTGCATGATAGGGGCGCTGTTTCTGAGCTATAATCTAGACCTTATGATATAAAAACATAAGAACATAAGAAAAGAAGGAGACTGCAAAAGACCATTCATGGCCTACACTTGGCAGCTCCTGTTCCAGTCAATACACAAAAGATTTCTTACCAGAGAAAAGTCATCAACATTGTCACCCTTTAAGGAGTTCCTCAGATCTAATCTACAATATACATAAAATGCATCCAAAGGATTATGTCCATTCATGCAACCGCAAAATATTATCTCCCCACTCCTTAGAAAAATATATACATATGTACATAAAAAAAAGTCAGTCCCATCTAGCAGCTTCATCCATATATTTATCTAATCTATTCTTAAAACTACCCAGAGAGGAGGCTTCTATCACATGTCTAGTGAGCCTATTCCATTCATCTACCACACGATTTGTAAACCAATTCCTCCCAATCTCCTTCCTAAACCTATACTTATCAAGCTTAAACCCATTGCTACGTGTCCTGTCATGTTCACTAAGTATAAGAACCTTACCCAGATCCCCTTTATTATATCCTTTCACCCATTTGAAGACTTCAATCAATTCCCCTCTGACTCTTCTCCTTTCCAATGTATGTAGATTTAGTTTTCTGAGTCTTTCACCATAAGGTAAGTTCCTTAGCCCACCAATCATCTTTGTCATCCTTCTCTGCACAGACTCAAGCAAATCAATATCCTTCCTATAATATGGTGACCAAAATTGTACTGCATAGTCTAGATGAGGCCTAACTAGCGCCAGATACAGTTTTAGAATGACTTCAGCACTCTTATTGCTTACACTCCTCCTAATGAATCCCAATATCCTATTAGCTTTATTCTTAGCATTTAGGCATTGCTTTCTAGGACGAAGGTCTGAACTTACCAAAATACCCAAGTCCCTCTCACAATCGGTCCTCCCTAAAATTCTCCCATTTAATTTATAACTATTCAATGGATTATTTCTACCTATACTAAGTACACTACATTTGCCATTTCTCGGCCCAATTGGACAGAATGGTCAATTCCTCCTGCATTACAACAGCATCAGAATCAGCCCTAAGGGCCCTACCTAGCTTAGTATCATCAGCAAATTTACTCAGGTCACTACTTATACCTATGTCAATATCATTAATATAAATTAAGAATAGCAAGGGGCCCAAAACAGATCCTTGCGGAACTCCAATGCTAACACACCCCCACTCAGATTTAACTCCAACTATACTAACTCTTTGCTGTCTGTCACCAAGCCATGACTGAATCCACCTAAATATACTGCCATCGATCCTGTGTGCTTTAACTTTGCTCAGAAGCCATAAGTGTGGCACTCGATCAAAAGCCTTACTAAAGTCCAAGTATAAAATATCATAGTTTTCATCATTATCTGCTGCTTCATACACCTTACTATAAAAAGACAGCCAATTAGTCAGACAGGATTTACCCTTACTAGAGCCATGCTGTGATTCTTTTATCAACTTATGCTTATCCAAGTGATCTCTAATAATCCTTGCTATAATAGATTCCATCATTTTCCCTACCACTGATGTCAAACTTACTGGTCTGTAATTAGACATATTTGTTTTATCCCCTTTCTTAAATATAGGTATCACATTGGCTTTCTTCCATGCCACTGGCACAATGCCACTCTCCAATGATTTTCTAAAGATGCATGCTAGGGGCTCACTTAACACATCCTTACATTCTTTCAAAATTCTAGGAAAGACCTCATCAGGACCGGGTGCTTTACTACTTTTGATTTTATCAATTTCCTTTGTCACTATCTCCTTTGTGATCAAGATATCCTTTAATTTCTCTTCATCATTACCCCGAAAGATCATTGACACCTCAGGTATATTTAGAGTATCCTCCTGTGTAAATACCGAGAGAAAAAAGTCATTTAGCATTCCAGCCATTGAGTCCCTATCACTCACTAATTCTCCATTGGAATCTATAAGTGGGCCTATTTTATCTCTAACCTTAGTTTTGTATAATTGATAAAAACTTTTAGGATCTTCCTTTGCCCTGTTTGCCACTTTAATTTCATAATTTCTCCTTGCTACTCTAATTAACTTTTTAACATCTCTTGCTAGTTCATTATATCTCTGCCTTAAGTGATCCTCTCCATTTTTTATTTTCCTATAAATGCCCTTTTTAATGCCAATATAATGCTTAATTTTATCTGTCATCCATTTTGGGTCATTATTTTTAGTCCTAATCTCCTTATATGGAATGTTAATCATCTGACCTGTAATTAATTGCTCAATTATTCTTTCATACTCCTCTTCAATTGTAATCTCTTCCTCCTGGTGATTATTGTCTCCACTAACTGATATCATTGAATCTATTCTTGAATTGATTTCATTGCCTGGTTTCTGTACAACTGCCTCCAGGTAAGTCCTTAGCCCATTATAATTTGCTCTTCTAAAGTCAGGAATTTTAACACTGTTCATGCTACTATCAATACCATTCCATTTCATCTTGAATCTAATTTCACAATGGTCACTATTGCCCAAATTTCCTCCAATCTCAGTATCCTTAATAACTTCTTCCCTATTTGTCAGAACTAAATCCAGTATATTATTACCTCTAGTGGGTTCGTTAATAATCTGCCTCAGAAAATTATCTTGGACAACATTCAAAAATTCCTCAGCCTCCTGATCACCCACAAGAGCTTCCCAGTCTATATTTCTGTAATTAAAATCGCCCATTATACACACATGCTTACTTCTACATGCCCATTCAATCTCCTGCCACAGAAGATTTGAAGCTTCCTTACTAAGATTTGGTGGTCTGTATAATAATCCTATGACAAGCTTGTTTTTACCTTCCTTTACATTTAGCCATAATGTCTCTGTGTTATCATCTAATTTAATTGTACTGTTTACACAACACTGAAGATTATCTTTAATATAAATAATAACCCCTCCTCCTCTCTTCCTATTCCTATCTGTATGGAACATGTTAAAGCCCTCAATCTCAACCTCAGGTTTAAAGTGATTACCTGCCAAATCAAGCCATGACTCTGTTATCGCAATTATATCAAAATTCTCTTCACTCGCTAACGCTCTTAAGAGATCTATCTTATTCCTTAGACTCCGACCATTTGTGTAGTATATTTTTAAGTTTTTTTTATTATTCCCATCTTCATTGCATTGTGCTTTTTTATTCCTAGTTATCTGCTCATTCACTTGTGCATTAGTCCCCCTATAACGCATCAGTATGCCCTCTCCCCTAGCTATTCCTCTATCTCTGCATCCCTTCCATTTCCTACACCTGCCCTCTATTCCTGTTATTCCCTTAACTCTAACAGCTTCTAGTTTCCCACCTGTAAGGACCTAATTACACTATCTAGCTCCACCCATAGAACCTCAACACCTGCCCGACTAAGATGGAGCCCATCCATCGCATACAACCTCCTATTCCCATAAAACCCTCCCCAGACATCTACAAACACCAATCCTAACTCCTCACACAGTCCTTTCACAAATTCATTCAAACCAATTGCACGCGACAACCATTCTACCCCCACATCCAATCTCGGAAGCACACCAGAAACAACACCTTTTACCCTGCTTTTACTCATCCTTTCAACTAACCTTTTATACTGCTCACGTAACTCACATGTACCCACCTTCTTTACATCATTCACCCCCACATGCGTAATCACAACTGCATCCCTCTCACACCCAGAAACCAGCTTATCATACCTCTCACAAACATCACTTACACCAGCACCTGGCAGACAAACTCTCATTCCCTTCCACTTGCTATCACTCAACTTCCTATCTAAATACCTAATCTGAGAGTCACCCATCACTAGCACCTCAGTCATTCTCCTATTCTGTCTTGGCCTAACATTACCCTCCCTCCTGCTCTCAGTCACACTACCACCCATCCTGCTTTCATCCACAATCACACCAGGCAAATCACTTTCACACTCTTCCTCTCTCAGGACATAGAACCTGTTAGGTTGACTAACAGATTCTATGTCCCTCTCATTCACACACCTAACCTGTCCTAACTTGTCTATCCTATCCATTTTCACCCACCATTCATCATCACTCACAACTTCCACACTGTTCCCAGTCCTAGCCCTATCTTCCACCCTCTTAGCTCTAATCTCACCCTTCAATCGCACACTTGCATCTCTTCTCACCTCAAACACCAAATCATTCAACCTCTTACATTCCCCACTCAACCTCCTAACCTCCCCTTCCAGAAAACACACACGGCATTCAGTTACATTCACTCTCCTTTGAACTCCACATGCATCACACACCACATACAAACTACTTTCAAACGGCATGCTCTCACCATCTATACAAAAAGCCATACTCTCAGAAATTTACTAAGGAAAAAGTTAACACTCACCCCCAAAAATTCTTGCTCAGGATTGCTGCCAGTTATCTTCCCCAAAAGTATTAATCACTAATGTATTTATTACAGTGATTGGTGTATTAAATAAATACAAGAAAAACTACACACCCAAATCAGTATTATATCCCAATCTTACAATGAGAATCAGGAGCTTCCTGTAAGACAACCTTCCAGAACAAAGCCAGACAAATACAGCATTGTATTTGTTTTATTATTTTGTTTCTAGCCTTTATTCTTTATTATTTAGTAAATGCCTGCATTTCTACTCAATTATATTATTTAGTAGTACATTGATTTTTTTATCTTTACTAATGCATTAAATTTTTTTGTTTCATTTACCTAGTTCAATCGCATGGGAGATAAGATTTCTCTTGTGTGGCTCCCATCTCAACTCCTTGTCTTCAGTACAGGTTACCTTAAATCTTTTCAGTAATAAATATATAGAATTACATACTTGCTTGGGGATTCTACCCCTGTATTTTCATTTTATCTCAATCTTCCTTGAAATACATACTCCAACACTATTATCAGTTATTCCTTTAAAAGCTATCTTGCACTACCATTTAGATACATTATCACAATTTGGCTATCTCACATCCCATTCACATTGATCCAGTCTTGACTTGAAGGTACCAATTGATGGAGCATTAACCACTTCAGCAAGTAAACTATTCCATATGTTAACCACTGTTATGCTAAACGTATTAGTTCTTACCACTGTTCTCCAATGACATTTATTCTGTAGTTTGCATGTGATAGAGTGGGTGACAGACTCACATTTCTCAAAGAAAATATTATAATCTATGTTTTCCATTCCATTTAAAATCCTGTATGTCTCAATTAAATCTCATCTCTGTCTGCATTTCTCCAGCTGCTTACATCTCTCTTCATACTTAAGGTCTTTCAACTCGGGTAGTACTTTGGTCATTCTCTTTTGAACCTTTCCTATCTCCTCTATGTCCTTCTTGTAAAAAGGAGACCAACACTGTACAGCATATTCTAAATGTGGTCTGACTAGAGGGCAGTACAAAATCTTTCACATTTCCTTGTCTAAGGAATCAAAGCTCCTCTTGATTAAGCCAACCATTCTGTTGGCTTTGCTACAAATTGTTCCAATATGATGGCCTGGTTTGAGGTCTTTAGAAATGAATATGCCAAGATATTTTTCAACATCAATTGCTTGTAGTTCCTCCCCATTCAAAAGGTAAGTCATCTCTGGATTTCTGTGACCCACATAGAGTAACACATTTTTCACTGTTAAATTCCAATAGCCACTTTTTGCTTCATCCCTGAATTTTCAGCAAATCTCTCCTCATCATTATGTATCTCCTTAAATATCTTAGCATCATCTGCAAATAGCAGTGTTGGACAATCAAGGTCATTAACAAGATCATTGATGAATACCAGGAAAAGGACAGGCGCTACCACTGATCCTTGTGGTTCCCCAGAAGTGACTCCAAACTATTTGATTTTTTCCCTCTTATTTCTACAATCTGTTGCCTATCAGTCAAAAAATCTTCAATCCACATAATGAGGAAGCCTCCTATTCCATAGGCTTAAAGTTTTAAAACCAGTCTTTTATGAGGAACAGTATCAAAGGCTTTTCTGCAATCCATAGTTAATATCAACAGGAATTTGCTGGCCCATAGCTTTTGTTAGTTATTCCATATAAATAATTAAGTTAGTTAAGGTACTTTTTTTCTGTCTGAATCCATGTTGACTATCATTTAAAAGATAGTTGTCCTCTAAATGTTTTATTAAATTGTCCCTAATAAAAGTCTCATATAGCTTACAAATGACGCTCGTCAATGAGACTGGTCGATAGTTCAAAGAGTTAGTCTTATTTCCTTTCTTGAACACTGGACAGACGCTGCCAGTTTTCCAGAGCAGGGGAACTATTCCTGTGCTTAGCGATTCTCTAATAAAAAGTGATATCAGCTTGGCCAACTCACTATGACATTCTTTAAGTACATTTGGATGGATATCATCAGGACTCATGGCCTTATTAACATTCCTTGACTCTAGTAATTTATCCACCATTTCTACAGTAATATTTACATCCTCAATTGATGGTACAGCTCTAACAATGTTAAAGTCTGGTATATTGGTCAGGTCTTCCTGCACAGGAGAGAGCTAGGAAAATATCTAAGAAAAGGGCATACCATAGATTACAGAGAGAAAGTACTTTTGGGAATTTAAATCATTATAAGTCGACCAGAAATGAGCTAAAAAAGATTATTAAGAAGAGCAAAAGGGTGGCAGAAATCAATTTAGCTCAAAATAATAATAAAGATCCAAGAAAATTCTTTAGCTATTATAGAATTAATAACAAATCTAACAGTGATAAAATAGGGCCTATTAGATATGAAGGGGTTTTGAAAGAATCTGATGAAATAGTAGAGGTTCTTAATCATCATTTTTCTTCAGTATTTACACAAGAGAATCAAGATAGATTAATTGATGATAATTCTAGGTCAAGGGAAGTAGGGTTGAATACCGTTAATGTGAACAGGGAAATAATTAAAGGGCTTATATTGGAATTAAATACTAGTAAGTCATCTGGCCCAGACAACATTTATTCTATGTTACTCAAAGAAGGTGTAGATAGTATTGCAGTAGCTCTTGAGAAGATATATACGAGATCACTAGAGTTTGGAGAAATATCTAATGATTGGAAATTAGCGAATGTAGTGACAATTTTAAAAAGGGAAGTAAAGAAGACCCAAATAACTTTAGGGTGGTAAGCTTAACTTCTATCGTTTGTAAAATTCTTGAGAAGATAGTTGAAAAGGAAAAATCTGACCATCTAGGTTAATAAATGATGCTCAGCATGGGTTTAGAAGAGGTAGATCATGTTTAACAAATTTACTGGATTTTATGGATTATGTTACTAACCAATTAGAGAGAAGGTTGATGTAATTTACTTAGATTTTAGCAAAGCTTTTGATAAGGTTCCACATATGAGATTAGTTCACAAATTACAAATGCATGTGGTAGAGTTTTGAATTGGATAACTGAATGGCTGAAAGACAGGAAACAAAGAGTTGTGCTGAATGGGGTGAGGTCACAGTGGAGGGACGTTATTAGTGGCGTACCTCAGGGATCCATTCTAGGCCCTTTATTATTCATAGTTTATATACATGATCTTGGGGAGGCTGTAAATAGCAAAGTATCAATCTTTGCTGATGACACTAAATTGGCAGCTGTAGTCAAAGAAGTTGAGGGTAGCTTTAAAGTGCAGAGTGACTTAAATAAGTTATTAGCTTGGGCTCAGAAGTGGAAGATGACATTTAACCTTAAAAAAAGCAAAGTTATTACATGGGAAGGGATAATAAAGAATTTAGTTATGAAATGGATGGGCATTGGCTGAATTGAGTTAAGGATGAGAAGGACTTAGGCGTAGTAGTAGATAGGTCACTGAAGTTTTCGAAGCAGTGTATTGAGGCAAAAGATAGAGCAAATTGGGTGCTAGGATACATTCAGAGGAATGTTAGCTACAAGAGTAAAGAGCTTAAACTCTACAACTCGTATGTAAGGCCATATTTAGAGTACTGTATATAAACATAGTTACCACATTTTTGACATGATATCAACCTAAAACACCTTGAATATGACGATAGACTGAGGATATTAAATATGTTCCCATTTGAAAAAAGGATGTGTGAAGGGAGATATGATTGAGCTTTTTAAAATTTGTTCTGGGATGGATAGGTTGGATTTTAGCAAGTTATTTGAGTTGGAAGGTAGTAATAGGACTAGGGGTCACCACTTAAAAATTAAAAAACAGAGGTGGAGGTTGGATGTTGGAAAATATTTTTTCACCAATAGAGTGGTAGACTACTGGAATAGTTTGCCATCTGAGACGGTAGACAGTCCAAACTTGAATGTATTCAAATGCAGATTAGATGATCATATGGGGAGTATTCTGGAGTCATTCCTGTGGATGCAGTTTTCTATTATTGTATATTATGATTGAATTGGATTTTGATGAGTCTTGATGATGATGCCTTTTGTTTTTGACACATTCCTATGGATGGTTTGAATTATATATTGTAGATGCATGATCTGAAACAATCCTATGGATGCATTTTGTTGGTGGGTTTTGACAGATATGGATGACATTTGATAAGCCTTTGTGGTTTTTGTCATCTGTAAATTTATGTTATGTTAACGGTAAATGTTGCGAGTATGGGCGGATGCGATTCTAGCTTATTTTGAGGGTCGACTCGTTGTTCAAGATGGGGTAAACATTACAATCAGCAGTACGAACGATGGGACGTAAACTATTTCATCTGTGTTCCAATATGTTTCCCCTTTTTGGAGTAAATTCAAGGAAACTGCTCATGGGGGGGTTTAAACACTGCGGGGGACTCCCTACGATGATCCTCTGAGTTTCAATCAATTGGGAGGGTCTGGGGGTTACCAGAGATGGCTCATTGGGGGGATGGGCCTACAATGATCCTGAGATTTTAATCATTTGGGAAGGGTCTGGGGGGCACAGCCCCCCCTAGTATATAATAGGAAATCGCCATAAACTTCTACATATATTTCAGCTCAGAAAAAGTACCTGTAATACTTCAGATTTGGGGCATACGGTAGGTGCGCTGTTAGTAGGCTACAATTTTGGGCTACAATATATCTCTTATGACGTCAGATGGAGGGGGGAGATTTGTCACTTTTAGTCTGCATTATTTACTAAATATCTGCGCCTCTGCTCGTTTATAGTTTTTTCTAAGTTAGGTAAATATGTAGACGAGCGGCCCGGCCAATAAGACATACTATTTTCGTCCGTGTTACAAAATGTGTCATGTTTTTGGAGTAGATTTAAAGGAATGGCTCACGTGGGGGTAAACACAAGGGGGAGGGGGGACCACACTATGAATATCCTGAGTTTCATTAAATTGGGGGGTCTGGGGGGCACAGCCCCCCAGTATAGAATCCTAATTGTTTATAGAATAATGTTCTGACATTTACAGAGGTGAATGCTTTAACTAAATCATGTCAGCACCTTAAATCCTTTTACGAATTATAATAGGGGTGGGGGGTGGGGTATGACGTCAGAAATGCAAGATTTCAATTTTTGTTTTCCACTTAATAGCTTTTTATTATCCTCATTCGGAGTCATTTTTATTTGTCAATATATTTTTCCCCATTTTACTATTTTTATTACCTTCTTATATACATTTAAATCTATTTAGCTGGATATTTTAAAGGAACTACTTTTTTTAGCAGTGTGGTGTGTCACACAAATGCAGTGTGCAAATGACTCATACAGACGTCTCTTAAGCAGTGTGAAAATGGTATCGAATTATGCGTTTTGTTCGTCCTTCAATTCAGAATTATTAACTCCTAGTTTCTGATAAAAATAAATTGTTCACCTTTTTGGATGTTCATAATTTAGTTAAAATTAAAAGCGAATGCGACTTTTGTGGCCGGGCATTAGATGTGACCCCTCAGTTTGAATTTAGATGCTCTAAAATAAAACGTGATTCAAGTCAGCTAGATTTTGAATAGGACACCTATAAAAGTAAGTATTGTTTGTCATTAGGTTAGGTTTTCTAACCTAATGACAAACAATACTTACTTTTATAGGTTTCTTGGTAACACTTCAGATTCAGGGCGCACAGTAGATGGCGCTGTTAGTCAGCTACAATTTTGGGCTACAATATATCTCTTATGACATCAGGCGGTAGCATCAGATGTGAACAATCATGGCGTAATATTTTTTTATGAGTATATACTGGGGGGCTGCGCCCCCCAGACCCCCAAAATTGATTGAAACTCAGCCCCCCAGTATATAATCCTAATTGTTTATAGAATAATAATTCAAAAAGTACTCAAACGCGCATCAATATTCCGACACGAGTGAACGATAATATTTACACACAAATTTTTTTTCCGCCTGGGCCGCTAATCTACATATTTACCACTAAAAGTTACAAATTCCCAAAACAACAAAAAAATATAACGCCGTAATTGGTCACATCTGAAGCTGCCATCTGACGTCATAATTGGGTAAATATGTAGATTAGCGGCCCGGCCGAAACAAAATTTGTGTGTAAATATTATCAGTCACTCGTGTCGGAATATTCATGCGCGTTTGAGTCCTTTTCGAATTATTATTCTATAAACAATTAGGATTATATACTGGGGGCTGTGCCCCCCAGACCCCCCCCCAAATTTAATGAAACTCAGGATCATCGTAGTGTAGTCTCCCCATTATGTTTACCCCCACACGAGCCGTCAACTTAAATGTACTCCAAAAACGTGAAACATTTTGGAGCACGGACGAAATAGTACGTCCTATCGTTCGCGCCGATAATCTACATATTTACCCATAATTGTAGCCTACTAACAGCGCCACCTACCGTGCGCCCCTAATCTGAAGTATTACCGGAAAAATAGCCCAAATAAGCTAGGACTCGGATCCGGTTATACTCTACACAATTACCATGTTAACACCATGGCTGTGAGGCCCTGGCCTCTGAACATCATCAAGTAATCAAGATTTAGTGAGTGCTCCCTCAGTAATAACTTCAAAAAACATATGATAAATATAAGGCACAGTCAGAAATGAAAGCGGGCAATAGGATCTATATGGCTCATTAGTAAACACGGGGATCTTATTGGTAAGTCTATATTTTTAGTACTTACTGTGTGTGTGTGTTCATCTCCTGTTATGTAGGGAATTTGAGATAAACCGAATAAAAAAATAAAGCTTAGCATTGTTTTCATTAGCTAAAGCATACTACTTCAATTCAACAACGTTAAAAATACCCCGCTGAATCTGCTTATTAATATAGCAAACTATTCGAATAATTATCCTATGCCACGTCAAATTACAAAAAGCCACTAATATTCAGATCAGAACATTAGAAGTTTGGGAGTTTGCCTTTGAAACTACCCATATAAAGTGACTCGGTAGCGATCGAGAAGGAGAGGGTGGAAAGCTTGAGAGTGAATGGTGAATGTGTAACAGAGAGGGAGAAAATGATTGATTGTATGAAAGAGTTTTAGGAAACTATAGATGGGGTATGAGAGACGGCAGAGGTCAACAAAGGATGTGTGATACTGGAGAGTAAAGACGCAAGTGAGCTAAATGAATGAATTAGGATAGAGGAAGTTGAGAAATGTTTAAAAAAGCAGAAGAATGGAAAGGCAGCTGGGCCGGATGAAATACCATATGAAATGTATAAGATTGGAGGCGAGGTTGTGGTTGACAGAATGACAGAATTATTTAACGAGGTGTGGGAAGAAAAAAGAGTACTGAGGGAATAGAATGAATGCAGAGTGACTCTGCTGCACAAGGGTATGTGTAAAAGTAAGAGCGAACTGAAGGAATATAGACCAATAGCCTTGTTAAATACAATAGGGAAAGTTTTCAGTGCAGTGTTGAATGAAAGACTGAGTAAATGGATTGAAAGGGCCGGGTGCTAGGTGAAGCGCAGAATGGTTTCAGGTTTGACAGAAGAGCGGAAGACAACATGTTCGCGGTGAATGAAATGATTGAAAAGGAGGTGAAAGATGGAAATAAGCTGTATCTAGGTTTCCTAGACATAGATTAGGCATATGATAGAGTAAACAGAGGGGTTTGTGCAGAGTGTTGGAGAAGGTATGACTTAGTCAGAAGATAGTTAACATTGTAAAGAGCATGTATGTAGATACTAGAGCAAAGTATAGACTAGGATATATAGAAACAGGATGGGTGAGGAGTGTGACATACGTTAGGCAAGGCTGTATCCTCTCCCCCACTGTTTAGCGTGTACATTGAGGAGTTAGCTACTAGGGTAAGAAGGTTGAATGTGGGCGTAAGCGTTGGAAATGAAAAGATATGCCTACTGATGTACGCAGATTTTGTTACTGTGATTAGTGAGACAGCGGAATAGTTACAAAGGTTGCTAGATGTTGTAAATGAGTATGGCAGAGATTTTAGAGTTAGTTTCAGCAAGGAGAAAAGCCAGGTGCTGACAGTAAAGAGGTCGGAGAATGACCGCTATGCCACATGGAAAATCGGAAAAAATGTTCTAAAACAGACTGAAGAATACAAGTACCTAGGAGTGTGGATAAGCTCAAGGTAGTGAAAAAATGAAGAATGAGAAGACTAGTATGACTAACCAGGGGGTATGTAGATTGGGCAGTGCAGCTAGGATTATGGCTAGTAAGTATGATGTGGTGAGGGAAGTATGGAAGAGTGTGGCGGTGCCAAGTATTATGTATGGTATGGATGTAATAGCTTGGAAGGAAAAGGAAATAAACAAGCTAGAGACTGGGCAAAATAGGGTAGGAAGAATAGCCCTAAACGCACCTAGGTATGCTGCGATTGAGGGTGTAAGAGGCGACATGGGATGAAATACTTTTAGAGATAGATGTATGAAAGCATGTTTGAGGTATAAGATTAGACTGGAGCGACTGGAGGATACAAGATTGGCACGAAAGGTTTATTTGTGGAATGAGAACAGTAGCAGTTGGAATAAGAGGTGCATGAGGATGACAAATATGTGTGGACTAGTAGCAGACTTGAGTCTATATGGGTAACCAATGTTGAATGCGAATGGGGAGGGACGTAACTGGAATGGGAGGAAGTGAAAAAATGAAATAGACAAATGGTAAAAGATGTGGCTCAAAGAAAGTGGATGGATGAGATACAGAGAAAGAGGACACTAGAACTATATAAGGAAAAAAGGCGCCAAAGTATGAAAGTTGGTATGATGGAAGCCTGGGTGGTGACCTTCTCTTGCGCGCTAGGACACAAAGTATGGATGTGAATGCGAGAAGTTACAGATGGTCAGAGTCTGGCAGTGAAATTTGTGAGATGTGTGAGAGGGGTGAGGATGAGACAGTAGAGCATATCATGTGTGTTAGCGAGAGAATGGAAATGATGCAGGTCATCTTGAATGAAATGGGTTGTGAAATGAATGAGGCGATAGAAAAAAAGTGGAAGAGAATGGCTGCTTATTCTGTTGGGACTCTTTGACCAGACAAATGGACGAATGATTGTAGCAGTGAAAGACTTCCTGGAGAGCATATGGAAAGTCAGAATGTGTTTATAGGCAGGTAACATTAGGATAATACTAACTGTTTTTCCTGTCCTCACAGGTAGTGCCGATACAAAGGCCAGGGGGATGGTCACTTGGCGGTCACCTGCCTCAGAATCAAGATCACTTGTTCTGAGTGAGTTCTCTATCCAGTGACGTTTTTTTCGGTGTAATGTATATTTAAGTTCGAGAGCATAGTTAACAGTGAGTGTTACAACAAAATAAAAAAGGATTTTTTAATTATATTTTAAATTAAATCGCTCCCGTTTGTTTACGTTTCAGAGGGGCCAAATTTTCTTTCCCACCCCTCGTGTTTCGACTTTTCTTGATTGCTTAATTAAAGGGTTTTGAAAAGTTTTCTGAGTTTTGCTGTTTATTTGGATGGAGTAAATATGTTGTTGGTGAAAAGAGTGTGTATGTTGTTTGTGATACTTGTGATGTTGAAAGGGGAATAAATGTGTCTGAGTAGGGCAAATATGGCTCTGGGAGAGGGTGTGAGTGGGTTGCATGACGAATATAAGAGATTAAGTGAACTGGTGCATTAAGTGATAAGGGATGCCAGTGTACGCATGAAGGGTGGCTGGGACTAGAAGCAGTGGCGTCTCGTGTATAGGCACTGCGGAACGGCAGCTCCACCTATTTCCACTTGATATTTTTGATAACATTCAATATAATGAGTCTTTTTTTTCATTAGTTCTTTCTTTATGCTTGTACATTATATAATCCCTAAGCTTAGTGTCAGTAGTCAAATCCTTATATAGAACTGTAGTGATCGAACTACGCAATAGGTAGACCTCTAGCGCCAAAATTGCTGGATTCAATAGGTTGAAAAGATACATCCACAAAATGGACGTGAATTGGTCCTATTAAATCCAAGCATGTCTTATTAAATGTAAAGATTCAATATGGTATGAGAAATAGGATGGGATTTGTAAATGTACATATATGTAAGCAAGCAAGCGTGAGACACAGAGAGGAGCGAAGGAGAATGGTTAAACACCTGCGTTTAATAAAGCTGCCCAAGTTGTGTCTCAAGATAGAATTACCAAAGACGGATATTTAAAGGGGAGCTCAAGTAAACATAGCTGTTGACCGTAAGAGATGGCGTGGCGATAATCGTATCAAATTATACAAATAAGAGTTTATTATGTAGATTTACGCACAATATACAGGCTTCTTGGCCCCGCCAAGAGTGTGGAGAAATGTCCATAACGGAGGTAGGCCGTCCCTGGGTCATCTCTAGACAATGCCCTCTGCATCAGGAGCGCAGATATAGATAAGAAAAGAAAGAAGAAGACAGGAGAGAGAATAGTAACGAATTCATTCGCGTTCACGCTCCCGCCTAAATCCACTAAGTTTTGTCTCGCCCTTAACTCGTACTTGCGTTGATAATATATAGAATAAAGAGTTATTAGAATAAAGAGTTTATTTTCATATGTCTATCTTTGCCTTGAACCTTCAATAATCCCAGTCAAGTAGAAAAACACCGTAAAAACATTTATCTTTGGAGTCAGATAAGTAATTCGCTATAAACTGGAACTAGTTGTTCTCTCATAGGGTTGTGGTTTACTGAAACATCTTCCATTCACCGTCGTCAGGACCTATATAACTGGTAACCTTGTCACCTACAATACCATTTACCTAACTCCCTATTACTGGCGACCACTTTATAACGGGTGCCCCCATCGTTCGACCGGAGAGAGAAAGCATAAAATAAAGAATGGACTCGTCAAGCAATCGTTAGACAGGACAAGCTGAAGGGGATTTCGTGAACGCCGTCAGCGTCTAGTTGACCATCTCCAATGAAGCAGCAGTCTCAGATTGGTTCCAAATTGTAGAGGCCCAATTTTATCTCTCGATTTTTTTTTCATATTTTGACCTCATTATCTCCCGAGACTGTTAATGGTCTTCCGGCAGACAATATAGCCAGCCGTAACTAACAGTGTTTAAAGGAGGAAGTAATCGGCCTATTCGAGAGGACCAAGCCCGAGCCTTTTGAAAAACTTATCGAATTCTCCCCGCTCACAGGCCCCCTCTCAACTAACTTAGAAGAGTTACGGAAGACAGGTAGAAGTGGGTGAAGAACTTGTGCGTCACAAGTTTATCCAATCATTACCGCCCAATATCGCGCCGATAATCGACACTCAGAAAGAATTAAGCCTAGCACAATTAGCAAAACTTGTGGATGAACTTGTAACATTCAACCGAGTGCAGTGCCATAATATAAACACATATAATGAGTCGAGAGGACACAGTGTCGTATCAAACGTGTTTATGAACCATACTAATGCGATTGGTAATTTTAGAGATAATTCAGAAGGAAATTAGCGATCAGCGGCCGAAAGTAATTACAATGTACATAATCCACGCGGGAGATTGCTACCATCCCATAATGCCCGCATATATATTTCGGCGAAAAGGCTAAATTCTGAAACCCTGGTGCGGGTGGCCGAAATGTGAAGGATCTGTGCAAATGCAACCGCCCTCCAGGCCATCTTCGCCAGCACCGGCGGAAAACTAAGAGGGCATGCCATAGTAAACGCGGCCGCAGCCGTCTATTTTCACCATCGCCGGTAAAGTATATACCACTCAATGTGAGTTGTTAATTGATACGGGAGCAAGTGTTTCGATTATTCCGGCTAAACTAGTGAAGTTAAGTCATGTGCACGATTCTGGCATTAACATTTTAACACATAATGGGGGAAAAATTAAAGTCCACGGCGAAATTCATACGGATATAGTGATCCCCAGTCTTCGCCGATCATTTAGGTGGTCATTCGTTGTAGCAGATACCACCTCTCGGTTATTAGGCATTGACATTTTGAGACAATCTGATCTTCTAATAGACTGAACGCGTGACGTGCTAATAGATAGTCGAACTAAACTCCTGTCGAAAGTGAATTTGTCTGAAGAACCAGCGGTAGCGTTAATAATCGATGACCTACAGCACTTACCGCCCAATTGCAGAACTATACTTGAATAATATGAAGCTCTGTACGCACCCGCTCAGCCCTCACCGTCATCGCCGAACTCAGGGAAGCATACACTCTAAACTGGTAGTGCTTCACCGACATTTGCACGGTCAAGACCTCTTTCGATGGAGAAACTAGAGGCTGTCGAAGCAACGTTCGTGACTCTAAAGAAGGAGGGGATCGTGCGCCGAGCAAGATCACCATGGGCTCCGCTTATTCACATGGTGCCAAAGAAGTCGACTGATGAGTACAGGGTGGTCAGCGATTTCCGAGCGTTAAATGCCGTTACAAAGCCCGATAAGCATCCGCTGCCGCGGGTTCAAAGAATTACGGAACACCTGAAGGGCAAAACAATATTTTTGAGGTTAGACCTAGTTCGTGCTTACCACCAAATCTCTATGAACCAGGCAGACATAGAGAAAACCAAGGTCACGACTCCATTTGGTTTGTGAGAGTACGTTAAGCTCCCATTTGTTCTCCGAAATGTCAGCTGCACCTTCCAGAGACACATGGACACCCTGTTTCGAAGATTAGGGTTCGTTTTGTGTACATAGACGACATCCTGGTGTATTCAGACAATGTGGACGACCACCTGAAGCACTTGGAACAGGTCTTTGACATTCTGGTCAAAAAGGGTCAAAGAATATCACTGGAGAGGTGCGAATTGGCGAAGGAAGAAATAGATTTTTAGGACACCACGTCTCGGTAGAAGGTATATGCCCACCGGTGAGGAAGATGGAAGAGAGTGGAAACATGTCGTTAGCAAAAGACTACAAGGAGCTTCAGAGATATTTGGGGATGGTAGGATACTACCGCAGGATGATTGATCCCCAACTTTGCCGCGATTATAGCCCCGCTAACTGAGCTGGTTCGCCTGCAACCAAAGGATCGAGAACTCGTGTGGAACAAAGAGGCAAGTAAGGCATTTGAGAGTACCAAGTCAGCCTTAATCGGCTCTGTGAAACTCTGTCATCCGTTGCCCAATGATTCCCCATACCAGCCAATGACGGAATGTTCCCATTACGCGGCAGGTGCTGCCCTACACCAGATGGTTGTCGGATCTTCGAAACCAGTGGCATTCTTTTCGTGCAAGCTAAGTCGTACGCAGCAAGCATACTCCACCTGTGACAGAGAGCTCCTAGCAGCGTATTTTCCTGTCAAACACTTCAGGCACCTGATTGAAAGTCGCCACGTTACCTTATGCACTGATCACAAGTTCAGTTTTAGCTTTTACATCGGCACTGAGTGCCAAAAGAGACATACAACAACGCCATTGGACAGCCATTCTAGAATACATTGATATCGCGTACGTGCGTGGTCAGGATAACGTAGTTGCTCACTACCTCTCAAGGAACGTCAAGTCGGTCCAAATTGACTCTCTTGACCTCCGAGCTTTGGCGGCAGCGCAGAAAAATGATGCAGAGACAAAAGAATTTCATTCGCGCCTAAAATCTTACCCTTTCCCCGAGGATGTTCAGTTTGGTGCGAAGTAACATCTGGATACACACGACCGTTTGTCCCTTTGGCATGCAGGAGTGCAATTGAAAACCAATTTCACAATCTGTCACACCCTGGAATCAAGGTTTCACTTCGGCTCATTAAATCGAGGTATTTCTGGCCAAACATGGACAAGGATATCCGCTCCTGGACGAGAGAGTGCCTCCCTTGTCTGTCTTCCAAAGTGAATCGCCAGACAAAATCACCGATCCTCCCTATTGATATTCCTTCTCGAGGTTTGAAACTGTACGCATCGAAATAGTTGAACCACTCCCACCATATACACTGCCTGGACAATCTTATCCCTCGCACAATCGGTATTTGTCATCATACATCGACCGAGCGACAAGATGCTTGACAACGGTCGCGTTAGCTTTCCTGGACGGGTGGATTGCCAGATTTGGAGCCTAACTTCATGTGGTAACCGAGAGACGCGTCTTTTTCGAATCATAACTATTCAAAGAGCTGTCTACCCTCGTTGGTTTCCATCGTTTTCGCACCACGGCGTACAGACCGTCCATGAACGGGATGGTGGAAAGGGAACACAGGACTCTGAAGTGCTCAATAATGGCCCGTAAACAAGGTTGGCTGGTGGCACTCCCAATTGCCCCGTTAGAAATTCGCTCCTTGCCAAATGATTCGGGATTCTCACCGTTTACGGCAGTCACGGGAACCACAATCTTGTGGCGAAAAGCTTTAGTGGCATCATCTTCATTGAAGACCGACTCCAAATTCATAAAAGAACTGGCATCTACCATGGCGCAAATCGACTTCGCGCAAGCATCCTCAGGACACCTGCACTAGGTGCCCAAGCATTTCGTGCCCCACGATCTCTGCGAAGCAATTCATGTGATGGTCCGAATAGACGCGTAAGGAAAACCACTTGAAGCGCCCTATGCTGGCCCTTTACCGGTTATCGAACGCGGAAATAAAGTTTGGATTTGGGAATTCCACGATGGAAGACGGGACACTGTCTCAATAGACTGGTTAAACCGGTATAGGTTTTTAGATGGTTATTGAGGCGATAGTCTAGATAGCTCAGGTCACAATAAACATAAAACCCTATATTACGTTATTCAAGGGAATGAAGTTAAATGCTTCTCGAGTCTAAAGTTTTACAGACGAATTTTCTTAGGCCTAAATCTGGGCGACGCTGGGAGAATACGTGAATGAAAAATGAAGAGTTAAGAAAATATATATTGTTGAATAAACAGTTATTATTGAGAAGAGAAATTATACAGTAACAGCTATGATTGGATTGAATTACGCGTGTGAATTAAATTTGCATGAGTTAAAGAGAATGGATTTACAATTGATAGATATTAAATAGATTATAAATTGGGGAATTGATTGACAATTAGTAATTGATTTAGTGGATAAATAGTAATTGGTTGATTGCAATTAAATTTGTAATTCGCTTGATAAATATTATTTGGTAATTGTTAAATAGATTATAGTTTAAATTGTTTTATGGGATGATAAATAGATTGATATAGTATGATAAATAGATATTAAATAGTAATTGGCTAATAGATAATTGATAGATAGTAATTGGTTGATTTGGTAATTTGATTGGTAATTATAAATTAGTTAAATAGATTATTGAGTAGATTATTGGTGTGGTAAATAGATTATAACGGAGTTGGAAGGGTCAGTAAATGAGAAAAGAATCACGCATTAAATCATGATTCTTTTGGGAACTAGAGCTAAACAATTACAATTCACATATTTTTACAGACCTGATTCACCGACGAGGACAGAAATGCGAATGAACTTCATGTTAATTTGAAGACGCTTGAAAGAGCGGGAGTAACAATATCACGATTTATGTCAGGGTTATCAACCCTTCTTGAAATATATATATATATATATATATATATATATATATATATATATATATATATATATATATATATATATATATATATATATATGAGGAATTAAACCACATTCTCCGAAGACAATTTAATTCAGAACAGTTTCAGTGTATCTCACACCCTTTTTCAACTGACACTGGATAGAAAATATAAGAAAAGTGCCTACAAACATAACACAGGGTCAGGTCGTAAAAGATCCCCTCTTTTTGTCTCCAATCCCCTACTTGTCGCTAATCGGGGAGGGGGGGTTAAGCCTGAACATATTGAAGGGCAGACATTTTACTATTTTGTTTATTTGCGATCTTATTACAGGATTAAAAGAAAATTGACCATCAGATAGATTTAAATTAGGAACTGACGATATCAAGCTCGATTCTACGATTCTTCTCTTAACATAGTTAGCCGATTTAAATACCATTTTACTTCCATTGAAATCGATCGTATGATTCAAGTCTCTAACATGGCAAAATATTCCACTGCTTAAGGACATCTAAAAAGGGTAATAATAGATTACCCTTTTTAGATGTCCTCATTAATAAAGATCACCATGAATTGAAACTTGACGTGTATAGGAAACCAACCCACTCGAATGCCTATATACATTATTTTTCGTTTCATGATAATACTGTTAAAAAATCGGTAATTTCTAACCTCCTTAGAGCATACAAAATATGTCATCCTTCCTATTTAGATGAAGAAATTGTCATTATCAAGATTATTTTTTCTAATTTGAATAACCCCGATTGGTTCATATCGTCTGCCCATTTTACAGCTAGGAAAACATTCTATGGTAATAAGCCTTCCCGCACTAATGACTTCAACAAATGTATAACATTGCCATTTAATAATAAATTAAATAGTTTAAAGGACATATTTGGAAAAGCGGGTATTAATCTAGCCTTTAAATATAATAATTCCTTAAACCAATTGATGATTGCCAGGAAACCCAAAGAACATCATAACATAGGAGTATATGCAATACCATGCAACGATTGCCATAAAGTTTATATAGGGGAAACGGGGAGAAATCTAGACAAGAGATTGCTTGAACACAGAAGAGATATTACAGTGGGCAGCGAAAGCAGTGGAATATTTTGCCATGTTAGAGACTTGAATCATACGATCGATTTCAATGGAAGTAAAATGGTATTTAAATCGGCTAACTATGTTAAGAGAAGAATCGTAGAATCGAGCTTGATATCATCAGTTCCTAATTTAAATCTATCTGATGGTCAATTTTCTTTTAATCCTGTAGTAATACAATTATAAATAAATATTTTAACTTGTAGGGGTATAGACCGCTACAATACTGCCGCCCTGACGGAAAAGCTCGCACAACACAAGGTATTTACATAAATTTTTAGTCTATATAGCGGCGAGGCCTCCTTACAACGCGTCCAGAACGGGTTATGGTGCCAATTGGCTGACTCTGATTGCGGGTCAGGTGGCGATTAGTAGTGCCACTCGATTGAGGCGGGATATTGTCGCGAGCGAGGAATGGACAATCGGGTGACGATTGTTCTGGACCTCTCGAAAAGGCGACTGTCGGAAGTACAGCGTTGGTCACTTGGTGTTCTCCAGCTGCTATCGAATGGCCCTGCAACAAAAAGGGAGGCGGCAGCAGTTGGGAAGAAGAATTCGGGGAGTTTAGAGATGGTTGGTGGTGGGTTTGCGAGTAAAGAGGTGGGAGGAAGAGTTGCAGTTTGATTTGAAAGAGCCGAAGAAGGGTTCGGAAGTGGAAGTAGTTGGCTGGGAAGTGTTGAAGGAATAGTTGGGTGCGGAATGTAGGCTAGGATGACCACTGGACCTATATTAATGGAAGAGAAAGGTAGTGGCTTTTCCAGATGAACTGTCTCTAGGAAAGCGGGTTTAAGCCGATCGATGAAAACCGTATCCTGCTTGGTGCCAAGCTGCAAGACAAAGAAGTTTGGCTTCCTGGAGACGACGAGTAAGGGTCCGTCATAGACAGGTTTCAAGGATGTGCGAGTGAAATCGCACCTTTTTGTGCCTAATAGGTCTGTCCTTAGAAAGAGGCAGACAGATCCTTGGGAACTCCCGCTCAAGTTGCTGGAAGTGAGGAGCAGTTGCACGGAGACTAACAGAGATGAGAGAGCTGGTAGAAGGAAAAAATGAACCAACCACTTTTAGTGTCATGGTTCTGTCGATAAGCTTGCAGCGACGAGAATCGACGAGAATGTCGTGCGCGGAAAGGAAGTCGAGGCCCAAAATTGGAATGTCGAGGTCGGCAATGATGAATGTCCATGGGAAAACACGACGTAACCCGAGAGAGAGCTCGAGGATACGCCTCCCATAAGTCCTTATGTCCGATGAATTGGCAGCTTTAGGGACAAGATCAGAAGAAGTGCAGGCTTTCTAGACTGAAGAGGCTGGAATGATTGCATTGAGAGCTATTGTCAACCAGGAAGGGGAAACCAGAGAGTGGGTCATGAATACTAAAAGGAGGATTAGCTTGATAAAGGGATGAGGTTGCAAAGGTGACAGACTTACGTATCACTTGCGAATTCAGTTTAAAGTTCCCTGTGCTGAAGGTGAAAGTTGGGTAAGATAACCCGTAGAATTTTGTAGGTGGTGAAGTTAGTCTAGGGGCAGTTTGAGATGAAGATTGAGCATTTTGCTGGTATGAGCATGGGCTTGAGCATTTTTCGCTCTTGCACCAAATTTGAGGTGGTACCAGCAAAAGCCTGAGGGCTGAAATATAGCAGTATGAGCAGCACGACCAGAGTGAGGGTTAAAGTTGTGGGCATGAAATCATGCTCGGTGAAAATTGCAAGGCTGAACACAGCGGACAGCGTTGCTCCCATAATTAGAGTGGTACCAGCAGCTACCCTGAGAGTTGTCAGGATAGGGGGAATTAGGCCTAGGTTTGAAATGAAACTGCTGTGTCTAACCTCTGGTGCCGGAGTTCCCTCGTTGGTGTTCCTCTCCAGAACGGATAAAGGACCCGAAGCCTGGAAGGATTCATCCTGAGGGAGTCATGACCGGTTGTAAGGAGCTCCGGCCGGTTACTTAACCTGAGAAATGGATACATGTGAGTGGTGTTTAACATTAGAGTTGTAAGATGTGCTACGCACCCTATTTTCATCGTTTCCCCAGCTAACGAATGGGTTATTATACAGGGCGTCAACCGCTTCTGCCATCTTCTCCACGTTCGATGGGGAGAACATTAGTATGAGGGGCTTAATTTGGTCCGGCATCCCACGCATGAATATCTCAGTTATGATTGGCTCGAGTTGGTCGAGCTGTGCTCCCTTGGCATGTGCCAGGGCCTTAAGATGGTTTAGAAAATGCGTGGGGCGGCTCTTCCCCATCTCCTGAGTATCGAGAAGGATCCGTAGGTTCTCTATTTGAGACCTCCCAAATTCCTCCATGAACGCCCTCTTGAACCTTCCCAAGAACTAGAAATTGCTCCCATCAAGCAGAATATTTTTAAAAAGTGGAAAAAATACTCAGAGGTAAGTTCTAGGCTACGACGATTGTTCTATGGTCCTCAGGAACTGCCTGGTGCAGGAGGATGAGCTCCACCAATTCCCACCAGCTAATGAGATTTTGTGAGTCGAATGGCTGAAGTTGAACTGTAGAGGGAGTGGGGAAAGGGCGTTGAGTAGGAGGCGAACTAGGGAGAATGCTTGCGTGGGGGGTGAAGGTGGATGAATACGTCGTTGTTGCGGGAAAGGATGCTTGGGTCGTTGTTACTGTACCCGAAGTTGGGGCGTATCTTGGGGCTTCGTTATAATCCATTTATAGAAAAATAAAAGTGTGTGTGTTTGTTTATGTGTGTGTGTGTGTGTGTGTTTATGAACAAATTCAATTCACGCGCTTGAACGTGAAAATTTCAACAAAAATTATTGAATATTGGTCACTTTGTAATTATTACTGTATATTATAATTAATTTTATGAAATTGCTAAGGATCACTTAAGGATGTTAAGGTGAACTAATGATAGAAAACGAGCACGTGTCGAAAAGTCACTCGTGAAAAATATGAGTCCCCGCGAGGAAAGAAATGGGACTGAGTAAGGCGGAATGGATCGTCCGAAAAAATACAACACATGTGACGGTGAAAATTAATTTAATATTACAAATGAATATGAATGGGAGATAATTAAACTATTCTTGGCACCATTTATAGTTTTTTTAGATGGTTATTGAGGCGATAATCTAGATATCTCAGGTCCCAATAAACACAAAAACCTATATTTTGTTATTCAAGGGAATGAAGTTAACTGCTAAAGCGAAATTTAAATGTTTGCAGACGACTTTGTTAGGCCTAAATCTGGCCGAACTAAGGAGAAGAAGTATTAAACACAAAGAGTTAAAAAAATATATATTATTGAATAAACAGTTATGTTTGACAAGTGAAATTATACATTAACAGTTATGATTGGATTATTAAATAGATTATAAATTGGGAAATTGATTGACAATTAGTAATTGATTTAGTTGCTAAATAGTAATTGGATGATTACAATAAAATTAGTAATTCGATTTGGTAATTGTTAAATATTTATAGTCAAAATTGTTTAATGGAATGATAAATAGATTGATATAGTATGATAATAGATATTAAATAGTAATTGGCTAATTTGGTAATTTAATTGGTAATTAGTAATTGGTTAAATAGATTATAATTTAATTGGATATGATAAATAGATTACAATGGAGTTGGGAGGGTCTGTAATTGAGAAAAGAATCACGCATTAATTCGGGATTCTTTTGGGACATATTTAACTAAAATATTGCAATTCACATATTACAGACCTGATTCACCGACGAGGACAGCAATGTGAATGAACCGCATGTTAATTTTACGACGCTCGGGAGATCGAGAGTAACAACTCTCCCAATTTATGTCAGCGTTACCAACCCTTCTGGAAATTATATATATATATATATATATATATATATATATGGAGAGAGAGAGAGAGAGAGAGAGAGAGAGATAGAGAGAGTTAGAAATAAATATTTACACTTGTAGGGGTATGAACCGCTACACAATGTCTCGTCATCAAATCACAACCAGCTTCGGCTAAATATATTTTTATGTGAGAAATGACAATCAGTAAAATCAATGCGAAGGATGAAGTTGTTTTTTTGAAACCAATAATTGAATAAGAGGTTTGGTTGACGACAATGCGCATCGCAAATCTGCCTCACAGTCGAGCCTGTTCCTTGATTTCGTCTTCACATTCACGATTGTAGAAAACCCAGTTTCATAAAAATGCGTGGCAGAGAACGGTAGCAAGATGCGCAGTGCTACATTTCCAACTTTTTGGTATACGCAAACATATTTCATCCAGAAATCGCTCAGAGGCATCTTTTGGAAATCGTCTTTTGCGATAGATAAGAATTTCAATTCCATAAATTCGTCCTGTTGATCGTCCGGTAGGATGTCTACGTTGACTCCAAAGGGGTTTCTCGTCAACTTCCATTCTAGGAGTTCCGAGTTTTCCAGGTCTGGGAAGTAGCGCTCGAATTCTCGTTTCAAGAGCTCGAGGTGTTCCTCTACTTGCAACTTCAACTCGCCTTCCAGAAGAAGCTGGTTTCCTCAAGGGCTGCATCGAGGTTGGGAAAAGGAGCCACATTTCCCCTCTGAATTCTCCGATGAAGCACACAAAATAATACACTTAAATAGCATCACTTTACCCCCACCTTGTACTTCAAGATGACACAGTTGATGCACGCTACAATTAACACTTCGTCTGAATATTACGTCTCACATACTTCCCGAACGTCATGGGTTTTTCTTATGTTAATCAAAGTTAAAATCTAGCCTATTAAATGTCGTTGATATTATTGTAATTACATATATTTTACATAGAAACTTCTACAAAATCATTTTTATACACAGCGTCACGTGATAAAAATCTGAGAACCAAATTATTACAGAGTTTATTATTCTCTATGTATTGGTGAACCACCTGAAAAATTGAAAAAATAAATTGACAAACTGGCCTTTGAAATGTTGCCTGACTTTCATTCACTTCTCAAGATTTACTAGCAAAAAAGACGTCACACTGGATCGCGCCACGCATCCCCTGAGAACCCTTCACGCCCCTCAGAGGGGCGTACCCCCTGTTTAAGAACCCCTGGTAGAGAGGAATGGAAGTGCGTATGAGTATGAATAAAAGTGTAGCCTGGATAGCACAATACACACTAACTTATACTCTATAAATGTAAATGAGAGAATTATTGAATAGAATTATTCAGATGAAAATTCCAGTTATCGGCGAATAATGGCGAGTTTAGGCTTAACGACTTTTAGGGGATTTATAACAAAATGTATATTATTATTATAGATTACATGGAATTATTTATGTAGAATTTTAGATTAGGTTGAATTAACACTAATTTGTATAAGTTACAAATTATATATATATATATATATATATATATATATATATATATATATATATATATATATATATATATATATATATATATATATAGTTCGGTCAAGGGAAATAGTGTTGAATAACGTTAATGTAGACAGGGAAATAATTAAAGGTCTTATATTAGAGTTAAATACTAGTAAGTCATCTGGCACAGGCAACATTCATTCTAGGTTACTCAAAGAAGGTGTAGAGAGTATTGCAGTAGCTCTTGAGAAGATATATACTAGATCACTAGAGTTTGGAGAAATACCTAATGATTGGAAATTAGCGAATGTAGTGCCAATTTTTAAAGAGGGAAGTAAAGAAGACCCAACTAACTTTAGGCTGGTAAGCTTAACTTCTATGGTTTTTAAAATTCTTGAGAAGATAATTAAGAAAGGGATTTATGACCATCTAGAGTGTGGTAAGTTAATAAATGATGTTCAGCATGGGTTAAGAAGAGATAGATCGTGTTTAACAAATTTACTGGGTTTATGGATAATGTTGCTAAACGATTAGAGAGAATGTTGATGTAATTTACTTAGATTTTAGCAAAGATTTTGATAAGGTTCCACATAGGAGATTAGTTCACAAATTACAAATAAATGGGATATGCGGTAGAGTTTTGAATTGGATAACTGAATGGCTGAAAGACAGGAAACAGAGTTGTGCTGAATGGGGTGAGGTCACAATGGAGGGACGTTATTAGTGGCGTACCTCAGGGATCCGTTCTAGGCTCTTTATTATTCATAGTTTATATAAATGATCTTGGGGAGGCTCTAAATATCAAAGTATCAATTTTTGCTGATGACACTGAATTGGCAGCTGTAGTTGAAGAAGTTAAGGGTAGCTTTAAAGTTCAAAGTGACTTAAATAAGTTATTAGCTTGGGCTAGGAAGTGGAAAATGACTTTTAACCTTAAAAAATGCAAAGTTCTTAACATGGGAAGGGATAATACGGAATTTAGCTATGAAATGGATGTGCATTAGCTAAATTCAGTTGAGGATGAGAAGGACTTAGGCGTAGTAGTAGATAGGTCACTGAAATTTTCGAAGCAGTGTATTGTGGCAAAAAATAGAGCAAATAGGGTGCTAGGATACATTAACAGGAATTTTAGCTACAAGAGTAAAGAGGTTACCCTTAAACTCTATAATTCGTATGTAAGGCCACATTTAGAGTACTGTATACAAGCATGGTCATCACATTTTAGACATGACATCAATATACTAGAGTCAGTACAAAGGAGGGCAACAAAAATATTACTTTCCCTGAAGTACCTTGAATATAAAGATGTGTGAGGAGAGATATAATTGAGCTTTTTAAACCCTCTTCTGGGATGGATAAGTTGTATTTTAGCAAGTTATTTAAGTTGGAAGGTAGTAATAGGACTAGGGGATTCACCACTTAAAAATTAAAAAACAGAGGCGGAGGTTGGATGTTAGAAAATATTTTTTCACCAATAGAGTGGTAGACTAATGGAATAGTTTGCCATCTGAGACGATAGACAGTCCAAACTTGAATGTATTCAAACGCAGATTAGATGATTTTATGGGGAGGGAGACTTAACTTCGGGGGGTATTCTGGACTCATTCCTGTGGATGCCTCGAGGAAGCTGATCTCCATGCGACAAATCATCGCCTATACCCACAGGATACCCGGAAGAATAGTGCCCCGTCCCCGAAGAATAAATTTAGTCAATGGAAGTCCAAACAAAGAAAACCCCCTCCATTGATAAAGACCACGGCCCCGTTCAGGCCAAAGAATAAGCCTTTTGTAGCCCACGAAGACAGAAAATCCCCAGTCTTCAATTCCCCCTACAATAACCAGCACCAGAATAAGCAGGTTATATGCTACTCCGTCGGTTCCCCCGGCTATTATAAGTCCCAATGTGTACAGAATTCCAGCCTACGTCCCACCCAGAGCCAACAAGTTCACCAAGTAACCGCTACCCTTTCCCCGGAACAGCCGGCCGCGCTCACGTCATCCCCCTTGTCTCCATCCCCACAGGAATTTCAAGTGAACTCCCTGTTCAACAAGAGTTCCCCCGGAGGACTAAATTTCGAAACCCGCTCGATCAATGGCTGTAAAGTGTCTACCCTAGTGAGAGACACAGAGTGCACATGTATTGTGGTATCAGACAAGTTGCTTCCCCGTGTCGACCCCTAACATAAGAAGTACGCAATTGTACACGACTTCTTGGTTCGAGAAAATAGATTCCCGGTAATCCGCTGCCATGTACAGTGTAAATATTTCACTGGTTGGGCAGACGTTGTGGCAGCCCCCATCAAATTTTGCTCGGTACTCATTGGCCAGAGCGCACTACTCTCCCCGAGTGAAGTGACTCAAGCTGTCGTCACTCGAGCGCAAGCTAGCCACGAGGCCTCTCCGCCAACGCGCCTTTTCACCCCAGAGGCTCCTTTAGAGGTTCCAACGAGTAATGCCCAATTCCTCAGAGCTCAGCAGAGCTGCCATTTACTTCAATCCCTTTGGGAAAAGGCCCGAAAGAACGAAGAGGTGATCGTTCGAGGGAACCGCCCCATAAGGTACATCATTAATGACACCCTTCTGTTTCGCACATCGCGAGATGAGTCTAACCCACCTTCCAAGGTCATGTGTATTCCGCGCACACATGTAGACCAAATCCTGCGAGTAGCACATGAAAGTCCCACGGCCGGTCATTTCGGTCATAACAAGACTTCTCAGCGAGTATTTAAATACTTTTTTTGGCCAGGTGCAGCCAAAGATATTGCAGAATTCTGCAAACCGTGCGATTTGTGCAAGAAAACCACGGCAAAAGATCGAATAGTCCCAGCTCCCCTGCAAAGAACGCTAGTCATTTCAGAGCCCTTCTCGAGAGTCGCCTTCGACGAAGAAACGGTAATTGACGCCGTCCACCCAAACAACCCCCTAAATATTGTTAATTCGATTTGCGTAGAGTCAAGCGAAGATTGTCCCCTCCCCGTCCTTCCGTCCAAGCTGCCCCCCATAAAAGAACCTTTCCCCGAGTTGTATGTAAACTACGACCTCACCCCTGCCCAAAGGAACCAAATGATGGCGCTTTTGGAAGAATTTAGTGACGTCATTTTCGAGTCACTAGGATGCTCGACTCAGTTCGAACATGATATCGCCCTCACTACGCTCAAACCCTTTCGATGTAAGCCCTATCCCGTACCTGTGCACCTAAGAGACGCTTTCAATGAGGAAGTCGACAATCTTTTGCAATTAGGGATTATCGAGCAATCTACGTCCGACTACTGTTCCCCAATAGTCCGCAAGCCAGACCAGTCCTTTAGGATGTACGTCGATTTTCGGAAGTTAAACACCGTAACCGTGTTTGACGCCGAGCCTCTCCCCCTAATTGACCAAAATTTACATCTCTTCGAAGGAGCCGCCTACATCACTGAGATAGACCTATGTAAGGCCTACTATCAGATCCCCCTAAAGGCATCAGCGAGGAAACTAAAAGGTTTAATGGAATTCACTCGTCTTCCTTTTAGCCTAGTCACTGCCTGCAGTAGCTACAACCGCATAATGCGCCGTGTAATAGACGGTTTAAAAAACGTTTCTTTTTATTTTGATAACGTGTATGTGGCTACACGTTAATGGAACGACCATATCTTGTCCCTCCGCCCGCTTTTAGAACGCTTAAAGCATCATGGCTTAACGATTAAACCCTCAAAATGCCATTTTTCTTATAAATCCATGGAATACCTTGGATTTAAAATAGGCGAAAGTCATCTGGCCCCACAGAAAGAGAAGGTAAAGGCTATTGTAAATATGCCCCTATCGCGCACCAAGAAGCAATTACGGTCTTTCCTCGGTGCCGCTTCGTACCCCAATTCGCTTCTGTAGCAGCTCCTCTAAACGATCTGCTAAAAAAGAAACTCCCGGACCCCCTCCAGTGGAACCCCAACGCCGAAGCACACTTTGAAGAGCTCAAAGAGAAGCTAGTCTCCGCCCCTATCTTAAAACTTCCGAACTCTTAAAAAAAATTGGCGTAAGGACAGATGCCTCCCAACTGGGTATTGGCTACGTATTACTCCAATACGACGAGGACCAAGAACCCGCTCCTATAAGCTATGCGAGTCACCGACTGACGGCTCGCGAAAGGGCGTACGCTACGATAGAACTGGAAGCTCTAGCGATTGTTTTGGGGATTACAAAATTTAGAATGTATCTGGTAGGTCGTCCATTCCTCATAGAGACTGATCATAGACCGTTAGCCTACTTAAAAACTTGTAAAAACCGAAACGGCAGGCTAATGCGCTGGTCATTATTGCTAGCTGAGTACCGTTATGAAATCAGGTATCTAAAAAGGTCTGACAATGTACTAGCAGATAGCCTTTCGAGAAACCCAATTTCAGATAGCGATTAATAGTCAATTATTTATTTTTTTGTGCGTATCTCTTTGTATAAATAATTATTTCGTGCCTGTACTCTGTATGTGTTTTGTTTTGTATATTTAAATTAGAGAAACTGACGTAGCAGTAGTATTTTGTAGCCATTAGATACTAAGGTAAATTTCTAACGGTTTTGATAAAATTACCGACTCAATTGTTCGAGCCGAGAAAGATAATTACAAATTCCCCCGGTGAAGTTAATTTTCACATTATTCCTTATTTCATGGCGGAATAATGTTCCTCGAAATAGGTAGGCGTGTGAGGGTATGGAACGTACATACTCGCATGCCGCCAGACAATCGTGGGAACGAAAGAAATTTGTCGTTTGAGTTGACCTTCGTCTCCTCTCTGCCCCCCCCCCCACCTTTCCCCAATGGGCGACAGAAAGTCTGACGAAAGAAGGCCTATATCAGAGAGAAGCCTGAATTCTATTTGCCTTCTTTATGATACCATCGAGATTGTCCAGAAGGCTATGCGATAAGCGAATTGTCGTGAATGGAATCTCTCTCTCGATTTCCCACAGTCCGCGGTATAAATGACATCGCCATTCATGACTCTACAGCAGTGTCCCAAACCTACTCGCGTAACCCTCACGTTGAACGAGAGTCGTTGCCGTAACGTATCGACTGCCAACGCGCCGCTGAGTTAACTTGGCCGCTATCTCAAAGTGTTCCTGAGGCAAATCCCGCCCCGCAGAGTCTGTGACTAGAAGAATACGCTCTGTTGCTCAACGTAACTTGAGAAAGAAAAGGAACATCCGAATAGTTACTGGAAGTTACTATTTGTTAGTGGCACATCCATTTAGGAGTGAACTAACCGGAACTGCAGTCAGCAGTCGTAGATTGAGTCATAGGGTCAATACCATCGACTTAAACAAAAGTGGTGTGTCCAGATCAAGTACTAGAATAATTATTGGACCAGACTATGAGCAATTCTACGACAATCATTAAGTACCTCGACTATTCCTTCATCTGATTCTTTCAAATCCTCTTCCTAATTAGATTTGTTATTGATTTATAATAGCTAAAGAATTTACTTGGATCAGTATTATTTTGAACTAAATTAATTTTTGCCGCCCCTTTGCTCTTCTTAATAATCCTATTTAGCTCATTCCTCGTCAACCTATAATGATTTTGATTGTCAACACTACTTTCTCCCTGTAATCTTTTGTATGCCGTTTTCTTCTCAGAATATTTCCTAGCTAACTCGGGATTCCACCACAATGGCTTCCTACGTTTCTTCCTAATTTACTATGTGGGTGAAGGAGAGGCTTGTATATAGGTATACATGGTGATCCAATTTATTGGTAAGCGAGGTTAAGGCGGCGCTACTGTAGAATTGTTCATTTTGTTATCCACTTGTCGGCTGGGTTACGGTAAGCGGATAGACTACTTGGTGGAAGGAGGGAGTCGGAAGAAAAATGGCGGTTTTGTAGGTTTTTAATCTTAACTTAGGGCTACCTCAGATCGGGCAAGTGAAATCGTTGAGTTTCGGATTCGTTTGTGTGCTCACGTCCTTGTGACGGGCTATCAGTGTTTCTTGTATGTCTCATTCTTTGTCAGACTGTGGGACTGTGGGCGGATGAACCGTAGATTGAGGTAGTGTCTGACTCTTGGCTGTTTACTTAATTATGATACTAATAATACTGATTCCCATTCTATGTTTTGCAAGCTTATTTATTCTAACGCAAATTTAGGGGCGTGGCTCCGCTTTTCTAATCCGAGCGCGGGGCGGAGCTTATCTGATCAGAGGGTATGTGCGTGTGTTCTCTGATCCCACCGCTGCGCGGAGCTTAATCGTTCAGAGGGTGTGTGCATGTTTAGTGTACGCACATGTGCACCAAGAGAGTATTTGAATTTGTAAATCTGACCGCGCTTTATAAAGCCGACATCCGTAGCAAGATTGATTTCGTCTTTTACGGGATCACGTCAAGGCTGGTGAGCCGGGATCCCTCTCTATCAGATTCCGTTCCATGTATGCACAGCTGTTCCCAATGTATTTGTTATCTCTGTGGCCAGACTGTCCGGTTGTACCTGTTTCCTAGTATGTGTATGTTTATATATTAGCGTGTGAACACAACGATTTCACTTGAATTATTACAAAGATTTCTGCTTTGTATTGATACTTAGATTAATAAATTGCGATTTAACATCATTTACATGCATTCGCTTTGTTTTATATTAATTATCTCTTACACGATGTCATATTATTTCAATGTTCGAGTTGCGTTCCCAATTTCTAGATTTCATAGGGTCAACGGGGTGCTCAATTTGTGAGGTTCCTTGTTTGCTCTACTTCACCTTGTAATTGAGCGCTACATGCCTTCATTTCGATATACTGATCCTGGACTATATTTAATATACTCTTAAAAGTTTACCACGTCTCACAAGTATTCTTACCACTGAACTTTTTATCCCACTTGATCTAGTAATGTGCGTAGTTTATTATAATGGCCACTATAGAAATTTGGAGTTTTAGTCGTTTTTGTTGATGTTCTACCTTCCCCCATTCCCAAGTTAAAGCGAACTTTCTGATGATCATTATTTCCCAATGCTGAACCAAGTGATCATCATTTGAAAGGTCCTGATCTAATATTATTGGCACCCCTTGTTGTCTTGTTAACGAATTGAGTAAAAAATATCTTCAAAGCATTCTATAAACTTACAACTTGCCCTATCCCTTCCTATCATATTTTCCCAATCCAAAATATTTAAATTAAAGTCACCAAGAATAACTGCATCTACTTCACATTCTTTATTTATTTTCTTGATCATTAATTCATTAATACCATCATTCTTTTCAGGTGGTGTGTAAAAGGCTCCCAAGTGTATTATCCTATTTTTACAGTCCCTAATATCTATCCACAGTGACGCAACTTCTTCTTACTTTATAGAATTATTCAGATTTGAAGCAACGCTATTTCTGCTATAAATAATCAACCCACGACCAGTCCTATCTCTCCTTTGACTGATGTACATATCGTGACTCCGTTGTTCAAATTCGCTCACATTGTCATTCCATTCATTTTCATTAACCTATGATTCTATTACACATACTATATTTATATCTTCATCAATAATATAACTAAACAACTCATTCTTCTTAATCCTAAGACAACGAGTATTGGCATAAAGACAACTCAGCTCTCCTATCCCTGAAGCACCTCTTTTAGCCTGTATACCTTCCATTTTATCTCCTCTGCATCTGTTTCATTTCCATGCCCCATCTTGTACTCATATTTCCATGACCACTATCAGTACCTAGTTTCCGCCTGTAAAGACCTAAAAATACGATCCAACTCCTGCCACAACACCTCAACCCCAGCCCGGCTTAGATGGAATCTATTAAATGCATGTAATGCCATTTTCCCATAAAACCATTCCAAGAATCCAGAAACACCACTCCCGACTCCTCACACAAGCCTTTCACATAATCATTCAGTCCACTTGCACGAGACAACCATTCCATCCATACACACAATCTCAGAAACACACCTGAAACAACGCTTTTCACTCCATTTTCACTAATCTTTTCAATCAACCTTTTTGTACCTATGTCGTAATTCACACGAATCCACCTTTTTTACATCATTTACTGCCACGTGCATAATCATAACTGCATCCATCTCACACCCAGATACCAGACTATTATACCTCTCAGATACATACATCATTTACACGAGCACCCGGCAAACCAACCCTCAGTCCCTTCCATATGCTAGCACTCATCTTCTCTATCTAAATATCTACAGTAATCCGAGAATCACACATCAAAAGTACCTCAGTCCTCCTTGCATTCTCCCTAGCCCTAGCTTTACTTATAGGTTGGTAGAGTGTGTAAGCTTTTAGGGAGTGGCGTAATTACCAAGGTTAGTTTGTCACCGAGTTATGGTGCCACCATTGTGGTAGCCAAAATGGGTTTCTAGATTCGGCTAGGCAGCTACCGGTTTGCTTCTACTGTGAATGCCTTGTATTCACTAAAGAAATACTTCCTGATATTGAGTCTTGACTGTTGCTTGAAGATCTTGATATGGTGTCCCCTTGTTAGTTGCGCGAAAAGATTAATTATTTTATATTTGATCTCTGGGTGACTACTGAGGATGTTGTTTTCTCCATTAAAAGCACTGCAAATGCATTTAGTCTTTCAGTATACATAGTACTCCTTAGAAAAGTTTTTATTCTTTCAGTGTTGAAAATAAGCGTTCTGCCTCTGATGTATTCATAGGAATTGTCAAGAAGATTTTTTATCAGTTTCGTAATTTCACTAAGAACATCATCTAGAATATTTTTCCAAGATAAATTTCAGCAGCTCAATGAATTTGCAATATTTATTAATATTCGATCTACGATGGAATAATAATACAACCGAAAAAAAATTCTACACTTTATCACAGTCAAGAATATAAACACGTTTTAAAGCACAACACACGCGGAGCAAAAAGAAACACTAACTACCACTATCAAACCAAGGTCGACACTGAGTAGGCCACAGTGAGCTCTCTCCCTAGCACACAGCTTCCTATCTCGGAAAAGTGAGCATGCGCAGAACAGCCAAACACCGGGTCGCAAAAACTGTGAAGCGCGCGCGCAGTTCTAAAGGGGTCACCTATTATGGGGTCGCCGGTGATGGGTGAGTCTCCAGTTATGGAGAGTTAGGTAAATGGTATTGTAGGCGACAAGGTTATCAGTTAGATAGGTCCTGACGACGGTGAATGAAAGATGTTTCCGTAAACCACCACCTTATGAGGGAGCAACTAGTTCCAGTTAATAGGTGAAGGGTGGCGTTACGGCGAATTAATTATCTGAGTCCAAAGGTAAATGTTTTTACGGTGTTATTCTACCTGGCTGGGCTTATCGAAGGTTCAAAGCAAAGATAGACATACGAAAATAAACTCTTTATTCTAATAACGGAATATTATGATGCAAGCAGCGCGACACAGAGCGTACTATGCGGGAGACTAGTAGTTTATATATTACCAACGCGAGTACGAGTTAAGGGCGAGACAAGACTTACTGGATTTAGGCGGGAGCGTGAACGCGAATGAATTCGTTACTATTCTCTCTCTCGTCTTCCTCTTACTTTTCTTATTTATATATACGATCCTGATGCAGGGGGCTGGTCTAGAGATGACAGTGGGCCTGCCTACCTCCGTTATGGTCATTTCTCCACACTCTGGGCGGAGCTAGGAAGCCTATGTACAGTATGTACCTCTATATGATAAACTCTTATTTGTATAATTTGATACGATTGTAGCTGCACCATCTATTACGGTCAACAGCTGTGTTTACTCGGGATCCTCCGTAAATATCCGTCTCTGGTAATTCTATCTCGAGACACACCTTGGGAAGCTTTATTAAACGCAAGTGTTCAACTATTTTTCTTCGTTCCTCTCTGTGTCTCTCGCTTGCTTTCTTACATATATGTACATTTACAAATCCCATCCTATTTCTCATACAATATTGAATCTTTACATTTAATAAGGCATACTTGGATTTAATAGGACCAATTCGCGTCCTTTTGTAGAGGCATCTTTTGGGCCCATTGGATCCAGCAATTTTGATTCCAGAGGTCTACCTTTTGCGTAGTTTGATCACTACAGGGACTCTCCCCCCCCTGCCGTCAGTGATGGAATCACTAATGAGTGGTATAACATTACATAGGTAGATATACATGTGAAATTATCTCTGGCACTCCTAATATCGGCAGTATCAATAATAACGCACAGGGCATCGACATTCACATATGCGCAACCTTGTGTCCAAATTAGGGTATTTCTGCCACATCCTGTACATTAATCAATTGATACATGATACATTTTTATATACATATAATCATTCACCACTGGCGTATCTCGCGTTAGGTTCCTAGCTACAAATAATACCGACACCTAACAAATACATAGTAATGCATGTACTAAAGCTATATAGGAAACGAGGCGAGTATATATTTATGCCTTCTCCTCTCTCATTACAATATTTCTCTATAATACTGCCATATAGAATTAAAAATATATAAACGACGGATTTCTAGCAAACGTGACTCGTCTCCTGGAGAGTGTGAACACGTTCGTGTCGCCGTTCCTCTCTCCGGTGTCTATTGATGTGTCAGTGTGAATTATCGTGGCTTCGTCCCCCTGCGTGTTCTACACTCTCCAGGGCGAAGTGCACCTGGCCCTCCTCCTTTCTTCAGCTAGCTGAGTCCGAGGGCGTCGCTGATCGCTCGGCGCGTCACTATTTTGAGGGGTAAGTGGCTTCGCCGGTGTAGCGGTCTATACCCCTACAAGTGTAAATATTTATTTCTAACTAACTAACTAACTAACTATATATATATATATATATATATATATATATATATATATATATATATATATATATATATATATATATATATATATATATAAATTTCAAGAAGGGTCCGTAACCCTGACATAAATCATGAAATTGTTACTCCCGCTCTCCCAAGCATCTTAAAATTATCATGAGGTTCATTCGCATTGCTGTCCTCGTCGGTCTGTAAAAATATGTGAATTGTAATTGTTTAGCTATAGTTCCCAAAAGAATCCCGATTTAATGCGTGATTCTTTTCTCAATTACAGACCCTCCCAACTCCGTTGTAATCTATTTATCATATCCAATTAAATTATAATCTATCTAACCAATTACTAATTACCAATCAAATTACCAAATTAGCCAATTACTATTTAATATCTATTATCATACTATATCAATCTATTTATCATTCCATAAAACAATTTAAACTATAATCTATTTAACAATTACCAAATAATAATTACCAATCGAATTACTAATTTATTTGCAATCAACCAATTACTATTTACAACTAAATCAATTACTAATTGTCAATCAATTTCCCAATTTATAATATATTTAATATTTATCAATTGTAAATCCATTCTCGTTAACTCATGCAAATTTAATTCACACGCGTAATTCAATCCAATCATAACTGTTAATGTATAATTTCACTTTTCAAACATAACTGTTTATTCAACAATATATATTTTTCTTAACTCTTTGTGTTTAATACTTCTTCCCTTAACGTAGCCCAGATTTAGGCCTATATAGGTTTTGGTGTTTATTGTGACCTGAGCTATCTAGAATATCGCCTCAATAACCATCTAAAACCCTATAATTGTAATAAAAATATAACCTGCCCTTTTTACACACTCAAAAAAACGAACTTGATTTTTATGGATATGGAAATGGATGGGGAGGGGGTACGAGATCCGATGAATGATGCTAAGGGGGGCGCGACCGAAAAAGTTTAAGAACCCATGCTCTATACCATCTAGAGAGGTGTAGGTAAATAAATGATGCTCAACATGGGTTGAGAAGAGGTAGATCATGTTTAATAAATTTACTAGATTTTGTAACTAAAAAAATAGATAAAGCAAAGAATGTTGATGTAATTTACTTAGATTTTAGCAAAACTTCCCATAAGGTTCCGGAAACATTTGACAAATTAAAGTGCATAGGATATTTAGGAATGTTTTAAATTGGATTACTGAATGATGAAAAACAGGGGACAGAGATTGATATTGAATGGGGTGAGGTCACAGTGGAGAGATGTTATCAGTGGCGTACCTCACGGATCAGTTCTAGGCTCTTTATTACTCATGATATATATAAATAATCTTGAGGAGGCTGTAAATAGCAAAGTGTCAATTTTCGCTGATAACACTAAATTGGCAGTTGTAGTCAAAGAAGTTAAGGATATCTTTAAATTGAAGAGTGACTTAATTATTAGCTTGGGCTCAGAAATGACAGATGATTTTTAACCTAAAAAAATGCAAAGTAATTAACATGGGAAGGAATAATAGGAAATTTAGCTATGCAAGGGATGGGTATCGGCTGAATTCAGTTGAGTATGAGAATGACTTAGGCGTAATAGTAGATAGTTCACTGAAGTTTTCGAAGCAGGGTATTAAGGCAAATTATAAGCAAGTAGAGTGCTAGGATACATTAAGAGAATGTTATCTACATAAGTAAAGAGGTTATCCTTAAACTCTACAACTCATATGTCAGGCCACATTTAGAATACTGTATACAAGCATGGTCGCAACATTTTAGACATGATATCAATCTGCTAGAGTCAATCCAAAGGAGGGCAACAAAAATAATACCTTCCCTGAAGCACCCTGAATATAGAGATAGACTGAGGGTACTAAATATGTTCTCATTTGAGGAGAAATATGATTGAGGTATTTAAAGTCTGTTCTTAGGATGGATAAGTTGGATTTTTCCAAATTATTTGAGTTGGAGGGTATTAATATGACTAGGGTTCACCACCTGAAAGTTTAAAAAAACATGTGCAGTGGTATATTAGTGGACTAGTTTGCCATCTGAGACAGTTGACAGTGCAAACTTAAATGTTTTCAAGCACAGATTAGATGATTACATGGAGAAGGATGATTTACTTCCGGGGGGGGGGGGGTTATTTTGGACTTATTTCTCTGGAGACAGTTTTTTTTATTATTGTATATTATGGGTGATTTCGGATTTTTACGATTCTTGATGGTGATATTTTGGTGGTTTTCTGACGCATTCTTGTGGATGGTTTATATTGTATATTGTAGATACATGATCTGACACAATCCTATTTATTAAGTTGTTTTTTTGGGGGGGGGAGATGGGATGGTGACAGATGCGGATTACGTATGATAGGTCCTTGAAGCTTTTGTCATTCGTGAAATTATGTTATGTTAAGGAATTTTTTTCGTAAAATTTTGTTTAGCTATTTGTGCTGTAACCAACTAACCCAAATATATGTATTTGAGTCAGCTGTACAAAAATAATGATGAAATATCTTTGATATTTATCTCACTGAGAGGGTTTACTTTTGATTTCAATAAATGTAATCAAGTATTAATTATGTATATATATATATATATATATATATATATATATATATATATATATATATATATATATATATATATATATATATATATATATATATATATATATATAATTATATCAATACAACTATACTTAACATTTATTTAGGAATTTCTGTAAACCGTTGAAAGATTCTTTTAAGGTATCGAACTTGTATATGAAGTATCATCGTGTGATTTGATTTCAGTCAATCACATATAAGATTGAAATACTTTGATCAGCACTTCGGAGTCGTTTTGGTTTAAAGCGAGCTCATGTATCCCAAAGCTTGCCTACAAACTGTGTAATGCTGATGTATTATAGTGTTTCTGCAAAATGTAAGTGTTAATTTTATTTTCCTTCTTATTCTAACTTCTCATTTGTAATTACCATATTCGTGGTCATATTTTGCTATCCTATTCTATACCTAATTATCATCCTATTTTGCATCCTAGCCTATCTCATCATACCCATAGATCGGCGTTAGCACGATTTATTATCGTGATAACGATATCGGCATATCGGTTATCCAATTTTTTCGCGTTATCAATTCATCGGTATCGCCGATACTTTTGGTTCCAAACTAGCGATAACCGATAATTTCAGTTTTTGGTTCCAGTTTAACACAGAGACAAGCCGCGAGTGCCTTGGAGGTAGAAATAGGTAGATCTGAACTGGGAGGAGGATCCTCAAAACTTATTGGGATATGAAGGAAAGCCTCATGAAGTAAGAAACTAAGAAACCGTATTCAAATATTCTTACTATTGTATTATAAAATAACGCTATATATAGTCATTAATCAATATAATTTTGGTTTATCGATTTATCGGTTATCACCTTATCGGTCGATAAATTTATCGCCAGTTATCGATTATCGGTTATCGCCAATAAAATTATCGTTATCGATTTATCGGTTATCGTGATACATGTTTTCGTTATCGCGCCCACCTATGATCATACCTTATTTTAGTTACATTAGAATTGTTATTTCCATTCATTGTTACCTTTTATTTTCCACTCAATAAATTCCCCATTTTTTACGTGACCACATATCTAAATCATACCCTCAAGCATAAATAATTACCGTTAAATAATCTTTGTCTTAATTAATATCCTTCTTTGTACGTCCATCATTTATTTATGTGACATTTTCTCTTTCTAAATCATCTTAGCGTCAGATTCTTTATACGTAATCTTCTCGACAGGCGATAGATCAATTTAAATTATCTCATTTAATCTTTATATTAATAGTGTATTTCCCAAGTTAATAAGTATTTAAGACTTAAATATATCTCGTATTTAGTTTTGAAAATATTCCAAAAGTTATATTATATATTCTAAGTTATTTTCCGGTTGATGCCCGCCCTCGAATTTCGTGGGCGCTTTATCTCTATTTTTTAAAAATACGCAAATGCTGTAGATATACACTATATAGCAGTTTCAGTACTTAATGTGGGCAAGTCTCTAATTATCATGTTATGCCGAAAAATAGATTGGTCGCCATCTTCGAATTGAAAGAATCTAGTTAATTTAATTTTTTAATTTTTGTAAAGTCTTTGACTCAAAATAATAGGTTACCTAGGGGTTTATATAGTTTAGTTTGCCTTTTTTAAACACTTTAATTATTTTTTTTTAATTAAGAGGCTATAATTGTGATTTGTGTACATATGGGTGCGAACGGGTTACGTAACACGCTAAAAACAGATAGAGCCCCATCGAGATTTGAATCGTTCCTAATCTCCAGCAAAAATGAGAGAAATATAAATATAAGCCCCAGTTTGTTTTCCTTAGATCCAGTCCTATCTTTCTTTCTCAAATCAAACTTATCATAGACCATAAAAAAATCTGACCTCATAGGGAAAACATTGCTTTGTTTAAATACGGTGTCTCTATTTTATAAACTATTGTGAGTTGGAAAATGTTATATATATATATATATATATATATATATATATATATATATATATATATATATATATATATATATATATATATATATATATATACATATATATGGGCTGGACAAAATAATTGGAACAAGTGTTGAATTCAGTAATGAATATTTATTTCTGAATAGCGTCGATGCTTGGAATTGATTCATACAGCTTCCTGACTTTTTGAGAGGAATCTTGAGCCATTCTTCTTGCAATATCTGCTCCAGCTGTTTCAGAAACCACGGTGTAGGGTAACCACTTCTAACTTGTCGCTCTAAGACGCACCACAAATGCTCAATAATATTAAGATCTGGAGATTGTGAGAGTCACTCCATGTTTTTTAGCTCACTCCTATACTCTTCATACAAATTCTTAACCACATGAGTGGTGTGTATTGAGGCATTGTCATCTTGGAAAAAGCACTTACCATCAGGGAATAATGTCTGGACCATGAAATGGACTTGATCTTCCAAAATATTCAGATATTCGTCGCTTTGATCCTACCATGAAGAGCAATGATTGGACCAAGAGAATTTTAAGATATGGTTGCCCAAACCATCACTAATCCTCCTCAGTGCTTCTCTGTAGGAAGTAGGGAGTCAGGATTAAAAGATTCCCAGGGCTGCATCCACACATAAACTTGCCCTTCAGTGGGGGAAAAAAAAATGAAAAACTGGACTCGTCGGAGCATATTACTTGCTTCCATTAGTCTCTCGACCAGCCCTTGTGATCTCTACACCAGTTCAGCCTTTTATGAACGTTTTGATGAGAAAGCAGAAGTTTCTTGTTGGCGGCTCTTCTATGATATCCGGCTTTATTTAGCTCACGGCGAACAGTTTGGGTCGAAACTGGGCTAGTGAGATGTTGATTCAACTCTGCAGTCACTTTAAGGGCAGTTGCCCGGGGATTTTTCATCACAATGCGTTTAAACACCCATTCGGTCTCTTTCAGCAAGCTTCGATGTCCTGCCGGAATTACCCCTCCCGCTTGAGGTTTTGCCCTGCTTCTTTAATTCTATCATGGTCCTTGATATAATGGCTCTCAAAAAACCAAGGAGTTTAGCTGTTCTAATGACGGAAGCTCCAACAATTTGCCCTTTTTTCGAACTCAGTGAGGTCACGCATTTTAGCATCTGTACCACGATCTAAAAAAGAAATACAAATATCATTAAAGTTTATAAATAAAACTATGTATCTATAATATGGAGAAATACCCGATGATTGGAAGAGAGCGAATGTAGTCCCCATTTTCAAGAAGGGTAGTAAAGAGGATCCAAATAACTTTAGACCGGTTAGCTTAACTCCTGTAATCTGTAAAATTCTTGAGAAAATAGTTAAAAAAGGGATTTGCCAACATCTAGAGAGGGAGGGGTTAATCAGCGATTCTCAGCATGGGTTTAGATCAGGTAGATCATGTTTGACTAATTTACTAGACTTTCTGGAGGTTGTAACAGATCAAGTAGATACGGGAGAGAATGTAGATATAATTTACTTGGACTTTAGTAAAGCATTTGATAAGGTACCACATAGGAGACTAGTTCATAAATTAAAAATGATTGGGATATGTGGGGGTGTTTCAAATTGGATAGCTGAGTGGCTGAAAGAGAGGAAGCAAAGGGTAGTGCTAGCTAAATGGTGTAAAGTCAGAGTGGAGGGATGTTATCAGTGGGGTTCCTCAGGGATCAGTTTTAAGTCCATTATTATTTGTCATCTATATAAATGATCTTGGGGAGGCAGTTAATAATAAAGTGTCAATTTTTGTGGATGATACCAAATTAGCAGCTGTAGTTAAAGATATTGAGGACAATTTTAAAGTGCAGGGGGATTTAAATAAATTGTTATCCTGGGCACATAAGTGGCAAATGGCTTTCAACCTTGATAAGTGCAAAGTTATTAACATGGGAAAAGATAATAGAGAATTTAACTATAAAATGGATGGACATTGGCTGAGCTCAGTAGACGATGAGAAAGATCTAGGAGTAGTAATAGATAAGTCGCTAAGGTTTTCTAAGCAGTGTATTGAAGCAAGAAATAGGGCAAATAGAGTGCTGGGCTTCATTAAGAGAAATGTCAGTTACAAAAGTAAGGAGGATATTCTTAAACTCTATAACTCTTATGTTAGGCCACATCTAGAGTACTGTATACAGGCATGGTCCCCACATTTTAGACACGATATTAACCTTCTCGAGTCAGTGCAACGGAGGGCAACAAAGATTATTCCTTTCCTGAGGCACCTTGAATATATAGATAGACTGAGGGTATTAAATATGTTCTCGTTCGAAAGGAGGTGTGTGAGAGGGGATATGATTGAGCTCTTTAAATTTTTTCCGGGATAGATGAATTGGATGCTAGCAAGTTTTTTGAGTTAGATGATGGAAATCGGACTAGAGGTCACCACTTGAAAATTAAAAAGCAAGGGTGTAGGTTGGATTTAAGAAAATATTTTTTTCCCTAATAGAGTGGTAGACTTCTGGAACAAATTGCCGGGGAGGGTAGTAGGTAGTCTAAATTTAAATGTATTTAAGAGTAGGTTGGATAAGTTTATAGGGAGGGAAGGTTGTGATGGTTCCTAAGGTTTGTATATATTAATATTGTTTGTATATAACTGCATGATTTAGTCCTTGACAAGCCTTGATTGGTGATACCCTTGTTTCTGGACGCAATCCTCTGGATGTAGTTTTCCTGGGAGTTTGGGTGCCTTAAATTAGAGGCCGTTTGACTCGGATGAACTATGATGAGTCCTTGTGGCTTTTGTCATTTGTTATATTATATTGTGGAGGACTTTGATTTTGTCTTCTCCTGGTGATGGTGCTTTTTGTGGGTGGGTTTTGACGGATGCGGATGACCATTGATAGGCCCTTGTGGCTTTTGTCATCCGTGAAATTATGTCATGTTATTATGTTATAAAAACAAAACACTCACAATGAAATTTGTATGAATATTCGTAATATAATAGCTCATTGAAATATTGGTGTTAAATTTCTACTGTTTCAATTATATTGTCTAACCCCAATATATATATATATATATATATATATATATATATATATATATATATATATATATATAAGAAGGAACAAATGCAAGTTCTGCGGGTGATAACAACCACCACAGGGCTTTCTCCATATTCATTTTCTGCCTTTCAAAACAATTTTGAAGACAGAAATAAAGGTGCAGAAACCTTGCATTGCAGACTATATAACAATATATTACAAGAAAGAGAAATTGGACGCGAATGAGCAATGAGACAAGAAACATGAGTTTTTTTTAGAGGCAAGAGAAAGCGACATTAGAAGAAGACTAGAATCAAAATTGTTTTGAAAGGCAGAAAATGAATATGGCGAAAGCCCTGTGGTGGTTGTTATCACCCGCAGCACTTGCATTTGCTCCTTCTTCTTTGTACGTGACATGGATGATGAGCCTTTAAATTGTGAGCGGGTAAGAAGATGTGGTATAAAAATTCCTTGGAGATTCCTAGCTTAGAGAGATACTGGGTTTGATGAGGTAACGCTTTGGGTGAAGTAGAGTCACTGTGGCTGGTAGCTCAGCGGTAGAGCATCTGACCAGCAATCCGCAGACCCAGGTTCGAGTCCCGGCCAGGAATTTCAAACTTTTTTCCCCTGGCGTTATCTCAGTCTTCTCGGTAAAGGATTGCCTTCATTGTGCCGCCCTCTGCTCTCTTTGATTCTAGTCTTTTTCTAATGTCCCTTTCTCTTCCCTTTAAAAAAACTCCTGTTTCTTGTCTCATTGCTCATTCGCGTCCAATTTCTCTTTCTTGTACTATATATATATATATATATATATGAATGCATTGTCTTGCAGGAAAAAATGAAACGGTGTTTCCAAGAACTTTCTTACTTTATTAAGTTCCTTATCAAGGATAACTACAAGAAATAATATTATATTAGAGGTATATATACGAAAAAAATGTATAAAAGACCGCCTCAAAAACAAGAAATCACCAATGAGGAAGACGGAAGGGAAAAGGTAAAGAAACACATTAAGAATTTCAAGAAGCAGGTAGTAAGGTCAAACTAAGTCGAAGGAAAGGGTAACAGATTCAAAGAAATGGAGATAGCCTAACGAGGGAGATTATAAGACACGATGAGCAAAAGGGGGAAAAATACAATGTTCAAAACAGAGCAGTGACAATTAAAAAATAATAAAAAATTAAATTAAAATAGGGGCCACATAACTAAAGAATGTATATAAAAAAACTAGGAACGAAAGGCAAACTAATTTCTTTGAGTATTAATCTTTTAATTATAGCACCTATTTTATATAAGCCAGGGGAAAGGTTAAAATTATCATATTGGCTTATAAAAGCACATTCCATGATATTCCTTTTTATAGGGTCATTGGAACGATAAGGAACTTAATAAAGTTCGAAAGTACTTGGAAACACCTTTTCATTTTTTCCTGCGGGACATTGCATTCATTTGCTACCCTCACGTGATACTTTGTGAGTTTTTCATTATATATATATATATATATATATATATATATATATATATATATATATATATATATATATATATATATATATGCTATGAGAGTTATAAGTAGTGATGAGCATAGCTGCCTTACAAGTTTTTATTGTAATGATAGAACTGAGATGTAAGTTATATTCAAACTGCCCCTTTTTATAGGGTTTAATCAACTATATTTATAATACATCTAGAAAAGAAACAAAACAAAATATTAGTAACATGAATACATATGAATAAATATAAATGAGGAAGGTGGAACATATAAAAGTCACTCCCACAAAAAAAAATTATTCCTTTTCAAAATTACAAAATATACAATACGCTAGATAAAGAAAGTTAAAGTATAAATCGAAAAGATTACAAATCTAAACGACATACAGATTTATGAGCACGTACAGATCTTCTAGGGCTAAGCAACTGTATTGTCAGATTGTTTTGACTATTCACATTTATCTGCATCATGAACATGATCTTCTTGTCTCTGGATATTTTTTTCTTGCTCATTTCGCAATATCTTCTCGTTGAATTGAGAAAGTTAGGAGTTGTAGATGGGAAGCTGGATCAGAAAGGATACCTGGACTTCGTGATTCGGAATTATTTCGTGGAATATTCCTAGGACATGAACCTAAATTACGCAGAGCAACACTGGTCTCTCTCTCATCAGGAAATTTCACACGGGCATATGTAGAGTTAGTTTCAATTAGATCAACGACGTCCACACGTAGTTTGTATTTACTTCGATTCCAAAATCGTCTGAGGAGGATTTCTCCAGTTTCAATTAGCCTAGAAAATATGGCCGAAACACTAACTGAACGTCCCTCAAAAGCAAAATGTTGTTCATGCCCCGTGGTATTTGTAGAGGTACAAATTAGTGAACGTATAGCATGTAAGGCGTCAGGTAACACATTTTGCCATGCACTTAATGACAAACCTCGAGATTCAATAGATAACTTCACAGTATTCCAAATAATGCCATTATAGCGCTCACATTGGCTATTTCCATGGAGTTTGCACGGAGAGGTATGGCTACTGTTTACACCAAGACGTAGTAAAAATTCTTTCACTTCCTTGAAAATTAATGACAGGCAGCAGTCTGATTGGATATATGCAGGTAGACGAAATAAAGGAAGAAAATTTTCAAGACAGTTTATAACTACTTTGGATGCCATATCGTGGCATGGAAATGCGAACGGAAATCGGCTAAACTCATCAACGACTGTAAGGAAATAACACGACGAGTGTGAGGAAACTGGAAGCAGCGCCTTAAAATCAATTTAAAGACGTTGGAAAGGCACATTCGCCTATATCAAAGAAGTATTTTCTGTTTTAAATAAACGGGGGTTTAATATTAGCACATACTTGACAATCAGTACTAATACGGCGGATTTCATCGATGTAGTAGAGAAGGTTTTTAACACGAACATAATGTAGCATTCACTAGACTCCAGGATAAATAAGACTATCATAAAGCGATTTTTAACTTCTAATATCTGAAGTGGCGATACAATACGACAGTGATAGTGTATCAGCAAAGTCCATTTTCGTGACCAGGGCGATGATGAATATGGAAGGAAAATAGAAGTAATTCCACACACTAGCGCATGATCTTATCATTCTTGATTTTACCTTTTACATTGGTATCAAACATGAATGATGCAGCTATTTGATCAGTTGTTACGTCAAAATGTCTACCAGCCAAAAAAGGCTTCCATTTACGTATGCTCTCTACCACCGCATACGCTTTTTTTCAACGAGGTGGTGTCTATTTTCTGATCGGTTCAATAAGCGTGACAAGAAAGCCATTGGTCCTCCGCACTGTGATAAGGTGGCACCGATTGCATTATCTGATGCATCTGTTTATATGGAAAAGGGGGCGTCTTCATAAATAACTTTCACTGAAGCTTTGGCAATGTCATTCTTTAAAGTTTCAAATGCTTGAATAGCCTGAAGAGATAAAGGAAATCTGCAGCAAACTACAAAAGGCCGTACTTTGTCTGAATAGTTGCAAACCCCCTTAGGGTAGTATGCAAATAACCCAAAATAACGCTACAAGGATTTTTTTTTACCAGATGGTACGGGTAATTCTAACCAAGGTCTCATTCGTTCAGCCTCGGGTTTCAAATTTCCATCAGAAAATTGGTAACCGAGAATATTACTGAAGGTAACAGAAAACTCAGATTTCTCAGAATTCAGAGAGAGATTGTATTTATAAGCAGCTTCCATGAAATAATTTAGATTGCTGTCATGTTCTTATGTCGTTGAGATAGGCATAAGTGTTGTGGAGGCATGGCCCTGGCACTAAAATTGACCCAGCAAAGGGCCTCGCAGGAATAGGAAGAATTGCAACAAATTTCCTCGCGGATGTAATATATATATATATATATATATATATATATATATATATATATATATATATATATATATATATATATATAAATTTATTTTAAACTGGTCAGGAATCTAAATGTGAAGCCGTGAATTCAGATATCAATAAAATTTTGGCGAGAGAGTAATAAAACGAACATTTCTCGCCTGGAAATGGAATTAAACTGAAACAGCTGGCGGCTTCTAAGCTATGACAAAAAATAAATCAAAGAAGTGAAAATGGGAAGTCCTATAAACTTATGAGCGTCGGGAGAAACAATCATGCCCAGTGGATGAAGCTAAAAGCATTGTGGACCCAGTGATGGAAAGAGACCACACCCCCTATACGATTTATAGAAGAAAAATGGAGAATAAGGAGGAAAAGAGATTCATTTACTCTTGGGTATGCAGTTAAGTCAGATAGACGATCGAATGTAAAGAAATGATTACGGTTCGTTTAGCGTAGCGATGCCCCGTTATAATCACCTAAGTCTTGTTCCCGTAACACTCGCCCCCTGACCGGTAGTCGTGTAAACGCGAGCCTCATTTTTGTCTTGCTTCTTTTTGTTCGTTGGAATTGAACAATTATTTTTTTTACGTGATTCCCCTCAGTCCTTTATCGATCACAAGCTTTCGGTGAGCCCAGCCAAGCCAGTATATTATTTGAGTATCTTTTGGAGTCAGATACGAGATCAATGCCACCCTTCACCTCACTCGTGGGACTTGAGGGACCCCTCTAAAATATCCGCGTCATTTTCAACCTTTTAAACTGGTAACGTTCTTCCTCTCTTGGGGTTCCTCATCCTCACCTATAAACCGAGTTGCTTCCTACTTTTAACCTCCTCCTGCCGTAAAGTGGGTGACCGTGAGCCCTCTACAGAGGTGACTTGTCCTCCCTATGAAGTGGTAACCTGAGGCCTCCCATAAAGAGGTGACTTATACACCTCTAGTGTTACATAGCTTGTTATCGGTTATAAACTGAAAAAAGGATGATAGGTAGTATTGGCAAGGCTGTGCACAGTATACAGCTTCGCTACCATATTTATCATGGTACCAGCATAGATTCCTAATTTGAGAGTGAGAGAATTTAAGATTAGGGGGATAGGTGAAAAAATGAGCAGGGGAATGTTGTGCCTCACCTCTTGTGCTGAAATGCCCTCATTGGTTTCGTCTTCGAGAGGACGAACGGCGCTTGTTGCTCCGTCCACCCTTGTGACCGTTCAATCGCTCGGTCCCACATTGGAGTTTTAGTTTTTGCAACTCTCCCTCTATCCTCTCCAAAGCGGCAGCCAAGTAAGTCCGGTGATGAATGTGAGAATGAGGCGTTACACGAGTCCGGCCTATTACCAGAAGGTGTCGTTGGTAACCGAACCTGCGAAATAGATGGATTAGAGGGAGGAATGGGACATTGTGTGACAGTCCCATAGTATACGTAAGGATTGAGATATATTATCTCTGCTGCTTTGGCGATTTCATCTATGCTCTTGTGCTAACCAATCATGATGAGGGGCCTAATGTGATCAGGGATCCCACGCATGAAAAAATCCGTTAGGAGCGAGTCAAAAAGCTCTGACGAAGCGCCCTTCGCCCAGGTAAATTCTTTGAGATGCTCAAGGAAACGCGTGGGACTCCTATCGCCCATTTGTTGAGTATTTAGTAGTTCCCTTAAGTCTTCAACCTGAGATCTTCCAAATTCTAGCTTGAAACCTTGCCTCTACTCACCCCATGCACCATTTCCCCAACTTTGTAACAAAATTCCCCGAAACAAAGCAAAGATACTTATTAGGACTTTTTGCGTGATGCTTATTATGCGCTCTTGATCAGTTATAGCTTGATTTGCCATCAAAACCTCACATATTTCAAACCACGTGATCGGATCGGTCACATCGAAAGCGGGAAGATTGAATTAAGTGTGGTTGGTGCATCGGGCGCTGACATCCTGGTTTATAGATTCAGGACTAATTGGCACGGGTGACGCACATGTGGTCGTGAAAGTTGAGGCCTGGCTCGCTAGCTTGGTCGAGTCAGTTGAGGTAAACGTCGTGGCTTGACTATTCTTGGCTTAGGGATGTGTGCCTTTGAAACTTCGGGTTAAGAAAAAATTGAGGAGGTTGAAATAAGATGAAATCAAACTTACAGCAAAACCTAAGAAGGGCGGGGCGTAAGCCGAGCCGGAGTCAGTGAGAGAGAAGCTGCTGAGTCTGTAGTTGCCAGGCGTAATCTTCATGAAAGAATAATATAATTTTTTTTTACGTAACTAGGCGTTAAACTATATTATACTTAATTAAAAAAAAGGTCTAGTTTGCCATCGTGAGGATCCGAAGTAGGTACATCAAACTTCTCAAGGCGTATGACATTATCCATAATAGTTGATTAAATTGATGTGATAGTTATAAGTAGTGATTATAGCTTATGTGATGAGTGGTTTAATTACAAACTTGCCTAGAAGGCAGCCATTAAACTTTGCTATATGAATTTAAAGATAAAAATGAGTTGAAAGAGAAAAGATGAGGGAGGATAACTAATTCAGTCTTGAAGGTTTCAAAATCACTGACGGATAAATTTAACAAGATTTATTGAACAACAAATAATGGAATATGGCTAATTATTGAATTTGATAATATGCTTAATGAATATAATGTGTATTTTAATGAAATAGTGTATATATATATATATATATATATATATATATATATATATATATATATATATATATATATATATATATATAAGGCAAAATACACAATGGTCTTCAACAAAATTTATATATATATATATATATATATATATATATATATATATATATATATAAATTTTGTTGAAGACCATTGTGTATTTTGCCTTAATTAATTTCCTTTGGCAACTTTCTCTTCTTCTATCTTTTATTCCATCTTGTAGATGGTGGATTATTTGTCCACTATTCATCTCTTTTTTTAAATGAATATGTTTGGTAAAAGTCAAACTAAAATGCTAAGCTTTCGATCTTATTCGATCATCTTCGGAGCGTTTTGAAATGTTCTTGCCTCCTTTACTGATGTAATGAGTGGAGTATGTCAATAAATTCCTCCGTGGATTTTATACTATATTTCGAAGGGATGTACGGTTTTATTAATGCATTTAGGGTTTTAGCTAAACAGTACGTAGGAGTAGTGACCTGAGAAATGATGGGCCTTAATTGATTGTGCGGATTATGAATTTTTACATTGACATACAGATAACCTGGTGTGTAATCACCAATGATCTCGAGGAGAGATTATTGGACGTCATGAAAAATAAGATACACACATATTGCCGATACATAGATGACATCTACATCAACGTCCAAAACGAAGAACATCTAGTTAACATCAAGCAACATTTTGAGGAGAACTCCGTGCTAAAATTCACTTATGAATTGAACAAGGGCAATAAACTCCCTTTCTTGGATGTTGAAGTCCATAACATCAATGGCAACTACATCACTAAAGTACATAGGAAAAGTACGGACATGGGAAGATGCCTCAATCAGAGAGTGAATGCCTGGAACGGTACAAAATAAGTGTAATCGGCTCATACATCCGCCGAGCTTATAAATGCTGCTCTACTTGTGAACTTTTCCACCAATAGTTTGCACGAGTAAAACAAATACTTGTGAATAATGGTTTCACAAACAGCATGATTGACAAACAATTTCAATAATTTTTAAATAACCATTACAAACATGCGGATAAAACTGAAAGTAATCATGGAGAAGTCAACAACATCAAAGTGTATTACAGAAACCAGATGTCCACGGCCTATAAAATAGATGAAAAAACATCAAGGAGATTATTAACCGTAACATCCAGGTTAAAAATCGAACCGATAAAATCCAACTCATCATCTATTATAAAACAACAAAAGCCAGCAATCTTCTGATGAAAAATAACATCTACCCAAACTCCTCGAATCTCAAGTCAACCAACATAGCTTACGAGTTAACGTGCCCCGATAAAGACTGTAAACTTTATAAAAACTCTAAATATATTGACATGACAACTACCACACTTTCTAGACGGTTAAATATGCATTTACAAAGCGGAGGGTCAAAGAACCATATGGAGAGTGTACATAATATTAACCTAACGAGGGATATGCTCGTTGATAACACCATTATTAAAAGAAAAGAGGTTAATAAAGCGAGGCTTAACATCTTAGAAGACATATTAATAATGAAGAAAAGCCGGCTATCAACAGTCAAGCGACAAGCTGGAATCGCAAATCAAAACTATTTTAAAAATTCTACTCACAGTGAGTGACTCATTTCCTCTAACGTTACGTTTAACCAAGGAGAATAAAAATGGTTTTCTTTCACTTTTTGTCAGATCCTCAATCCACTCATTACATCGGTAAAGGAGGCAAGAACATTTCAAAACGCTCCGAAGATGATCGAATAAGATCGAAAGCTTAGCAATTTAGTTTGTTTTTTACCAAACACATTCATTTAAAAAAGAGATGAATACTGGATAAGTAATCCCCCATCTACAAGATTGAATACAAAAGATAGTTAGAAGAAGAGAAAGTTGCCAAAGGAAATTAATTAAGGCAAAATACACAATGGTCTTCAACAAAATTTATATATATATATATATATATATATATATATATATATATATATATATATATATATATATATATATATATATATATATATATATATATACAAGAAAACCACTATTATTGGAGCATAAAGTTTATTATTATTATTAAAAGTGGACTAGTTTCGTTATGTAGTTTGCCATATCATCTTTAGCCGTTAACTAAGAGAATTCGACAAATAAAACTGAAATAAGGAATATGCAATAACAGGCAATTGACTTTAATCTGGAGGCGTTAGCTTTAGGTAATTAACAATATCCTTTAGAATGAGATTTGATATATAGGGGATACATTTATGCTGGCCTTCTGACAAATTGAAATTTCTTTGATTAGTAAGGATTCAATTATTTTTCTTTTATTATAATCGCTACGATGGTAAATTATTTGGGCACTAGGGAAATCTATTATAAGATTAGCGTTTTTTACATGGTTAAAAAGACTGGAAGCATTGCTCGCTCTACAAATGTCCCCTCTATGTTCATATATGCGTTTATTTAATGACCTTCCGCTCTCTCCCACGTAGAAGGAGGGGCAATTTGTGGCTTTACACGGGATTAAATAGATGCCTGCATCCTTATTTTGCCATTCTGGCTTGGTGGAACGGAAATATTTTTTGATAGGGGATATTTGAAGGTGGTAAAGTTGGGATATATAATGGAGTTTAGTCTGTTGAGCAAGGGGGGATATGGTAGAGATAAGCAATTCTTTTTACATGTAAGATTTTTTTTGTTGGGGACGGTAGAATATTGCCCTGGCTTTAGATAGGCTCTCATCTATATAATAGAGCAGTAGATATTTTAATTTCAATGAACATGCATGTTATGAAGGTGATCTCGTCGTGTAAAAAACAGGGGTCACAAATTCGAAAGGCTCTTAAATACATAGATATTACAATTGCCTTTTTATTTTAAGATCATGACATGAAAAAAAAATGTAAATAGGATTGAATTAGTAGGTTTTCAGTATACCGTAAAAGATGATTTATCATTAATTCTTAAGACTTTTACATCAAGAAACGGTAAGCAATTGTCCTTTTCCCATTCAACCTAGAATTTTATAGTGGGATGGGGGTTGTTAAGCTTTGTCATAAAATTATCAAAGGAGTCTATTTGATTTAATGGCCATGTGGAAATCACATCATCTCCATACCTATACTATACAAAACTATTATTAGGTTTAATAGCTGTGAGTAGGGAAGTTTCAATTGTTCCATAAAAAGGGAACAAAGAATGGGGGATAACGGGTTGCCCATACTAAGGCCATATTTGTGTCGGAAAAATCCCATGTCACTCTTGAATACATTATCCGTAACACACAATTTAACTTGTTTGACAATTTTGGTTTTGGGTAATGAGAGGTTTAATTTAGGGTTATCTAATACCATAGGTGGGCGCGATAACAGATAAATCCAAAATTAAAATACAATATTGATAATTGACTATATATAGCGTTATTTTATAATACAATAGTAAAATTATTTGAATACTGTTTCTTAGTTTCTTACCTGGTGAGGCTCTCCTTGATCTCCTCATAGGTTTTGAGGATCCTCCTCACAGCTCGACCTACATATTTCTGCCTCCAAGGCACGCGCGGCTTACCCCTGTGCTAAACTGGACCAAAAACTGAACTGAAATTATCGATTATCGCTAGTTTGGAACCAAAAGTATCGGCGATACCAATTAATCGATAACGCCCACTTATGTGACTAATACGTTCACTAACACTTGAAGTATGCGGGAAGAAAACGTTAATCCAACTGGAGAGTTTATATGCATGTGAGCAGATATTTGATATAATAGGACGGAGGGGGGTTCCAGGTTTGTGAGTTTTTGGCAATCCATATATACGAGGAAGGGATGGATTAGTAGGTTTGAAACGTTGAAGGAGATCAGGATACTTGCATCGCAGCAGATGGGTGGAATTTCGAACACCTATTGTGACTACTAACCTAACTTCAAACTCTGTATTTCTACAAAGTAAACTTATTCTGAATTTAATTTTTCATTTACCCGACGACACGCTCTCACTTATAAGTCTTAGTAACTTTTAAACTAAACATTTTTGGATACCCCCTCATAGAGTAAATTATGCTTATCTAACCTGAAGAAGGAATATCTTAGGTTAAAGTTTGTTCAAAGGATTTTGAAACACCCTGTATATATATATATATATATATATATATATATATATATATATATATATATATATATATATATATATATATATATATATATATATATACAGTGTTGGGCATTTGCGCGCAACTTTTTGCGGCCGCAACTATTTGGGGTTGCGGTTGCGATTGCGCCGCAATTATGATGAATGAGTTTCGAATTGGCTTGCGATGCAATTATTTTAGGCAATAGATACCGCAAATCGCAACGGCAACTGCAACTTTGAGAAATCTTGAAAAAACTTATTTCTTTCCACTCTGGTTTGAACTTGTTTCAAACTAGTTACAATATGATGCATGTTATTGCGGGTGAGACCCGTCCCCGTTGCGTGCGCAGTGTCAGTCTCACTGTTACTATTGTTGGAATAGGTTATTTGTGTTTTTCTCCTCCTCCGGTGTGCTCGTAAAGACTTTATACTCTTGATAAGGAATTATTAAAACGGATCGTTTTGTGACGAAAATGCCAAGTAGTGCAACACTCACTACTTGTTCAAGTGCAGGTGATATTTCCGTTAATCCGGTAGATAGCGCTACTGTTAGTAGCTCTGTGAATGCTGGAAGTGACACGTTAGCAACTCACTCATCACAAAATCCCTTGTTTTACCTATAAGAATTTTTTTTCAGTTTGTGAGTTCAAGCAAAGATGCTGACCTTATGGTATTCAAATGTCTTAAATGTTTGCCGAAGTCTAAATCTTACAAGGCTCAGAAAAAGTTCATATACATACGTTACTGGTAGTAACAATTTAATTTACTATTTATCAGTCATCATTTAGGCATGTATTTTATAGTATTTATTAAATATAAAATAAAAAATAGTAACGGTGTAATTAATTTCAATCACGTCGGAATTCCCAATACGGGAGATCACGATCATATTCACAAGTTAGCGATGGGACGTGATATTAAGTCTTTTTAGTTTTAAAGAAAACTATGTATATTAGTAATGCGAACGATTAGAAAAGCAAAACGTTAATGGCAGCTAGGGAGAGAATGACATCGTGATAGAGGACGAACAGCAATACATGTTAGTAACTTTGTTAAAACTTTCAGGTAAGTTTTAATCAATATAATATTGTAATTAAATTAAATAATATTAATGACTCATGAATTCTTTAAAGAGGCACATTTCTTGATCACTGTCATAACGAAATCAGTATTGAATCTTAATGCATATTAGTTTAGTACATTTTATTCATATAAAAATAAATGTAGTTGTCAGTCAAAAATATTAATGCTCTGCATTCTAATCAGTACTATTGCTCTCTTGCAGCTTATTTGACGAGTCGCAGTCTGACGGAAAGCGCAGTCACTCACAGTCCACTGAAACCCAGTGATAGTGAAGAGGAAGATGTTGCTGACGAAAGCGAAACAACAATGGAAAACGTCACAACAATACTTGACCCAGGTATGTGCTGTTAGTGATAACTATGTTTAAACTTTTTAAGTTGTTGATAAGTGAAATTGTAACTTATGCACGAATAACCGTTTATTTAATTAATCACAATTTCTTTAATTAAGTAAAATGGAGACCATGCCGCAGTGTGGGGATCGCTTGTGACCCAGTGATAGTGAAGAGGAAGATGTTGCTGACGAAAGCGAAACAATAATGGAAGACGTCACAACAATACTTGACCAAGGTATGTGCTGTTAGTGATAACTATGTTTAAACTTGTTAAGTTGTTGATAAGTGAAATTGTAACTTATGCACGAATAACCGTTTATTTAATTAATCACAATTTCTTTAATTAAGTAAAACGGAGACCATGCTGCAGTGTGGGGATCGCTTGTGAGGCAGTAAGGGTTGAATGAGAGCCAATGCGCAGCAAAAAGGGTCATAAGAACTTAAGAAAAGAAGGAGACTGCAAAAGACCATTCATGGCCTACATTTGGCAGCTCCTGTTCCAGTCAACAAAAAAAAAAGATTTCTTACCAGAGAAAAGTCATCAACATTGTCACCCTTTACAGGAGTTCGTCAGATCTAATCTACAATATACATAAAATGCATCCAGAGGATTATGTCCATTCATGCAACCCCAAAATATAATCTCCCCACTTCTTAGAAAAATATATACATATGTACATAAAAAAAAGTCAGTCCCATCTAGCAGCTTCATCCATATATTTATCTAATCTATTCTGGTTTCTGTACAACTGCCTCCAGGTAAGTCCTTAGCCCATTATAATTTGCTCTTCCAAAGTCAGGAATTTTAACATTGTTCATGCTACTATCAATACCATTTCATCTTGAATCTAATTTCACAATGGTCACTATTACCCAAATTTCCTCCAATCTCAGTATCCTTAATAACTTCTTCCCTATTTGTCAGAACTAAATCCAGTATATTATTACCTCTAGTGGGTTCGTTAATAATCTGCCTCAGAAAATTATCTTAGACAACATTCAAAAATTCCTCAGCCTCCTGATCACCCACAAGAGCTTCCCAGTCTATATTTCTGTAATTAAACTCACCCATTATACACACATGCTTACTTCTACATGCCCGTTCAATCTCCTGTCACAGTTGGCTGTCTGGCTTTGTTCTGGAAGGTTGTCTTACAGGAAGCTCCTGATTCTCATTGTAAGATTGGGATATAATACTGATTTGGGTGTGTAGTTTTTCTTGTATTTATTTAATACACCAATCACTGTAATCAATACATTAGTGATTAATACTTTTAGGGAAGATATCTGGCAGCAATCCTGGCCTGGATGTGCCAGGAGCAGAGGGTGCCTTTCTAACTTTTGAGGCATATGACGTCCCAGGCATAGCCGGGCGCGTCAGTACCAAGTCCTTAGCCTCGCGGAATGAGAGTCGATCCTTGACCTGAATGGCCAGGATTTCTTTCTCAAGGAGATATGCACCACATTGCTTCGAAGAAGCGGGGTGCGGCTCTCCACAATTGACACACTTGGCCAAATACGATTTAGACTTATCGTGTGCGGCCTTGGAGCAATTTACACAGACTTCGGGTGACCCTGACTTTGCACATCTACATGTACGAACCGGCGCGCACCGACTCAGGGAGCTTTTCACAGTCGAACATGACAAAGAGTGTAGGGGTGGGTCTCGAGGCCATTCCCTGTTTTCTCATCACCTGTTCAACCTTGACTGCCCCATGGTTGGCCAGCTCTAAGGTGATGTCCTTTATGGAGTAGTCAATGAGTTCCCTCGCATAAACTACTCCTTTCACAAAGTTCATGGTAGAGTGCAGCGTCACACTCACAGGGGTGCCATCAAGTGTCTGAAGAGCACTTATCTAGGCTGCCTCGGAGGGATCCGCTGCATTTGCCAGAAAGCTCCCGTCCAAGAAACGGGTAACCTTCGGCTCTCTACCAATTACCCTAGCTAATGCTCTCCTCTACTGGATCATGTGCCCATTGGCCAACATGATGCCATCAATGGAGCAAATAATGAGGAAGCGTTTAAAGCCAGTGGGCTCGAAAATGCCAGGTAGCCTCTGAATGAGCGGCCGTGATGTCCTCGAGGCTCCGCCCTGCACTCGGTGGGCAGAGGGGCCGGATGTGCCGATCTTGGCTTGGTTGCTTACAAAGGTGGCAGCAGCCTCATACTTCCCCACAGCCCCCAGGGATGGAGAGGAGCACCGAGTCTTTTTAGTCTTTTTCTTTCTAGGAGAGGGCGGCTTTGAATGAACCTGCTTCTCCCCTCCACCGGAGGACCCCCCAGGCCGGATGGACCGGCCTCAGCCAGGTCCTTCTCCAAAATGGAGAAGGTCCTGGCAGTCGTAGGGGCACTGGTTGGAGGAGATCACTCCCCTCCTTGTAATGCCTCGGAAACCCTAGCCGTTTGAGGAGTACCTTGCATAGAGGCAGATTTAATTTCGGTGCTTGGCGCCGATCCCGGATTCCCTCCTATGGAAGTCCCTACTGTCTGAGGCTGGGTTGCCTCAAGGACCATGTCTATCTCAGGGGGGGGCCTCCAGTTGGCCATCCTCTCACAACATTGCAAATCCCGTTGGCATCATTGTCAATTGTCTTGTGGTGTGGGGAGGCACAGGCCTTGACCCCGGCCAGATTCAATATTTTTGCCAGCAGGTCTTTTGAGGGAAGTGACCGAAGGGGCCTGGCTTCCCTCTCCTCCCTAAGGGGGTTTGCCCTACCGAGCCACTTCACTGGGGAGTGGTTGGCTATGGGCTGCCTGCTGGCTTTCTTGGCAGTCCCCTTGGAAAGAAAAGGGGGGACTTCCGCTGGAAAAAGGGAGGTGCCCAAAAGCACCTCCAGAGAAGGGGGTGAGGGGGAGTCCCCTACACCTGTAGGCGGAGAGGAGTAAGCCTCCTCTCCAGTTAGAGAAATATGGAGGTTCCCCCATGCAGGCACAGGGGAGGGGGGGGGGCATCATTTTTCCTGTGGAGCTGCCCGAGGGTGGCTCTGATAGAACTGGTAAGATTTTTGTCTTCATTATTGGGCATGGTGACCCTCTTTTAATTATGGGATGCAATAGCTCATCACCTCTCGCAGTAGCCCGCACTGCAAGGAGTTCGTACATGCCTTGCAGAGCTAGGTGCCTGGTGGCCTGGTAGTCCTTCCCCCTGGTCCATTGTGAGTGAGAATGAGGATGAGACAAATCAAACTAGATGCCAGCCCCACCCCTTATCTACACTCGAGGAGAGCAAAAGGACTCACCCTAAATATTGGAAAAAGAGACCATCCCGGGGAAAATGAGTGACCACAGGGTAGAGTCAGCTCGTAAATTGTGGCTGTGCCAAAACTGCAATTCAGTGGGTGAGTTCTCTTGCGAGGTCATGTATGTAGACCTTTTTAAATATAAGGTAAGTTATTCTAAGTCCAAATTTATTTATCATGTACACGTTTCCCCCTCCCTCTCTGGGACCTTTTCTTTCTTTAGGGATTGGTCCCAGACAAGCTCTGGCTTTCTCATGGTGAGGGCGGGGTCAGCCCTGAGGTCATTTGGGGTCCCTTGGTGATGTGAACTAGACTTTTAATATACCCCTCTTTCTCCCCTCCCCCTATTACTTTCTTTTAATGCCCTTTATGTCCCTCCTCTTCTTCTCCTATCAAGTGGCCCTGACCCCTCCAGGAGTACCACCTTGGGTAAGGACCCTGGTCCCTGTCTCCCAAATCTGATTAGAGCAGGTGACCTAATTAGGGACCTCTCAGAAGCTGCACAAGTATTTGCCTAAACATTGGCAAATTACTCGATCCAGTAAGTTACCCTAAACCATTCCCAAAACTAAGAAAGACACTGGAGTTCATGAGTGAACATACAGCTGACAAATCATACAACAATATCTTCACCTTGTGGCTCTTGTCATCTGTTATATTATATTGTGGGGGACTTTGATTTTGTCTTCCCCTGGTGATGGTGCTTTTTGTGGGTGGGTTTTGACGGAGGCGGATGACCTTTGATAGGCCCTTGTGGCTTTTGTCATTCGTGTAATTATGTTATGTTATGTTATGTTATGACTGAATTCAAAGCAGCTCTGAAACAATTCCATATCACTGCACCAGGAAAAGATGGGATCACCTATGATATAATTGCGAACCTAGCCCCTGCATCCCAAGACCACCACCTTAAGGTATTTAACAAAATATGGATAGAGGGAACGTTCCCATCCATCTGGCAAAAGTCTTTTGTGCTCCCATTTAAAAAAAGAAGGAAAGAGTGGCACCGAGGCAGCCGTTTACCGCCCCATCTCATTAACATCATGTCTATGCAAGCTGATGGAACGGATGGTAAATGCCAGACTTGTCTGGCTCCTAGATAAAGATCAATTGATTACCCCAGTGCAGTCAAGTTTCAGAAAGGGCCAATCTACTACTGACCAACTAGTTCGAATGGAGACCTTCATCAGAGACAACTTTGCAAGAAGACACCATGTCATCGGTGTCTTCTTTCACATAGAAAAAGCGTATGACACGACCTGGAGGAGAGGCATTCTCCAACAGCTCCACAACTGGGGACTTAGAGGTTACCTCCCCAGATTTATCTAAAATTACCTTCTAAGACGCACATTCCAAGTCAAGGTAGACAATGCACTTTCCCACCCTTATGAACAAATAGAGGGCATACCCCAGGGAGGAGTACTAAGTGTCACTTGCTTTACCATAGCAATCAACAACATTTTGAAACGGGTATAACCCGACATATTCACAGCATTCTATGTTGATGATCTTGCCATAGCATGCTCCTCACCACGCTTGCCATTTGAAGTGATGATAGAAGAAGAAGATATATAAAAATAAATTTTCTGAACTTCACTATTTGTAATTCTTTAAGTTTTAAAAAATTCGCAAAATTTCAATACTTATATTTATTTCTGAACTTCTCACCATTTTGCTTTTTGATATTATAAAAGAATTATTAGAAATAACTTTGATAAAAAAACATAAGTCATAACCAAACTAAGATGAAATTATTATTCAAATACTAAAAAAAAATCCATAAATTATTGAGTTAGTGATGATGATGATGATAAATACTGTACAGTTTAACAGAAAAAAAAAATTATCCAAATTAAAAAAAATATTCCATATCCCCACTTGGAAATTGAAACTCATAATTTTTTTTTTTAGACATATTTCTGATAAAATAAAAAAAAATAGAATTAAAGGGTATCAGTTAACCACTGTACTTAAAAATTAATTTAATTTTTGTGGTATAACTATTTATATATATATTTTTTTAACTTTTTAAGCCAAAACAATCTTTTTGAAAAAGAAATATTTTTTGTATTCAACAATACAATTTATGAATAATATACAACTTGATACATTACTAACAATCTTAATATATTATAATTAATGACTTTACATATATATTATTTATATAATTTCCTGAAAACATATTGAGAATGACTGAATTTGAAAAGTATTACTATTAAGAATAAAGACCCATGGAAAAATTTACAACCTGTGCCTAAAAATAGCATAAATGTTTTTGCAGCTGTTGTTTGTGTTTGACTCTCCTTTCATTATTAAGTGAAACATATAGAGCTTTTATCATGGATGTGCTATATATGAATTGTGGCATATTAAATATACATATGTATATATTAATGCTCTATAATTTTATAGTTATCTAGGGATATGAAATATAGTGAGAAGAATTGTGTGCTTGTATGTGACTAGCAAATTAGGTAGAAAGTAAGTACCTATGGGCACAATATTCATTTAGATATCATGAATTCATACCATTTTTATTAGTCATTTAATTGTTATTTTATTTACAGATATATCTATACATATTATTTGATATATACCTATTTATAGAAAGTTACATATATAATAAAAAATAACAATATGTCAAAGTACTGTTTAGACTCACTGAAGAAACCTAAAAAAATTATTATTAAAGACATCAGGCAGATTAGTGAACAAGTATTTATTGCCTGCATAAACAGGTTGCAAAAGGATACCGTATTATGTACAAATTGCTGCAAATTAATAAAAAAAACCCCCCAGAAATTTTATGGGAAAATGAAAGTAGCTTGTCTGAAAGTAATTCAAATGACAACTCTTCAACATCAATGGCTGATTTTTCATCTTCTGAAGATGAAATAAAAGAAATGGAAGTAGGCTCTATTTTGAAAGATCTTGGAGTGACTCTAATTGAGAGTTGTGAGTATTTAATATCTTTTTTATAAGCTGAAAGTATATTTTGTCAATTGTCTTATAGTGCAATTTAATTTATATTAGACATTATTTATTATACTAAGAAATCTATTTCATCTTATTTTATAAATAAATACTTTAGATGTTATTAAATTTTTGTTTGCTCATATGGTCTTGTAGTACTTAATACTTATTTTGTAATTATTTTTTACTGTACCTATTATTAGTACAATAAAATTTTATTATTATACAGATTTATTTTGTGTTAAGTAATTTATTTTAAATAATTATTTAAGATTCTTTGCCTTAGTCCTCAAAAGCTAAAAAGGGCTTAGAAACATTAGAAAAAGCTTGTAGATTTCTAAAGAGGAAGTTTGAAGATACATTGCAGCAAGATATACCAAGTCCTTCAAAAGAAGAGAAAAATGAACCTGAATTAAACAAGTAGGTGTATCTATGTACCTAACTATTTTTAGCATTAATTACAAATTAACTTTTGTTTATACATTTATTATTGATCAGGCACATTTTCTTTGTAAGCTACCATCTATTTCTAACATTTTCATTTATATAAATAACTTTAACATTAGTTGGGCAAATCAACTTATGAAGAGTACCATAAATAAATAGGTGTTGGTGCCATTATTTTACCAAACAACCTGTAAGTGTTGTTTGGTATATTTAGAGGCACTGGAGACTCTGATTCTCCCTATAGGAAGATTATTCGCTGTATGTGACATGAAAATACTGAGGTGAATTGTGAGAATCAAGATACAAGCTTCGTTATTAAAAAAAGGATTTCACATGACCTACAAATATAATAATAGTTCAATTTCTTTTCTATAGTCTTTAGGAATTCCTGAAAGTATTTGTCTGTGCTCAATACACAGTTGGTATTACTGAGAAAGGATGCAATGATTGTAAATAAGAAGAGTTTGGTAGAGATGTATTAATTATTTGAGAGAAATTAATATTAATGACAGTACGGTGAGTGAACAGTTAATGTACATAAAAAAAAAACCATAAATCATCGTAACCATTGGAGTATTAGATGAATTCACAGAAAAGGTTAAAACAACCATCATAAATTTAAGTATTAATTTTCACTTTAAAGCATTTATATTTATTTACCTATTTTTCTTTCAGATTTAACAAACTCATATGCAAGAACTTATCAAGGCTTTCAATGAAACTGACTCATATAACAGGAAACTACAGATATTAAGCATTTCACCATACTCTCCCCCATAAGGGGCGTGGCGATTTGCCATCCTGGCCGCCGTGCTGATAGACTCAGCACTCCGTCTGACCCCAGCTTAGCCTCTTCTTTCAAAGAGCCTGTATTTCTCTCCCTACTTCGTCACTTTTCATAAAACCTATACCACAACTTTCTCTGGTTGCGCAGGGGACCCTTCATATTTCTTTAACCGGAAAGGAGGCTTACTCCTCTCCTACGCCTACAGGTGAAGGGGATTTCCCCTCACCCCCTTCTCTGGAGGTGCTTTTGGGCACCTCCCTATTTCCAGCTGCTGTCCCTCCTTTTCTTTCTAAGGGGACTGCCAAGAAAGCCAGCAGGCAGCCCATTGCCGACCGCCCCTTGTGTAAGCGGCTTGGTAGGGCAAACCCCCTTAGGGGGGAAAGGGAAGCCAGGTCCCTTCGGTCGCTTTCCTCAAAAGACCTGCTGACAATGTGGTGGGGCGAATGTGAGTGTGTGTAAAAGGGCCATTCTCCCACCCCTTTTCTCAGTACCCTCTCCCTCCCTCTGTAAGAATGTGTGTGAATGGGAATGGGTTTGTTTTTTTTGTTTATTTTATGTATAAAAATGATTACCATGTTTTTTTTCTTTCTTTCCAGGCCTCATATTCTGGAAAGATAGGACTTAGTTTCGTATATCCTTATATTACAAACAAAGCGTTATATCCTGGAAAGCTATATTATCATTAATAAATAAAGGCCATTAGTATAGCTTAATGAAGGAGGGCTTATAATAGCCACGTAAGCTTTTCTTTTAAAGTCATTATCTTCCATCAAGCGCAGAGGCGCCACACTTGTAAGTCCTAGGCATTTTGCTCGCTCGAGTGGCAGGTGGCTGGACATCTCTCCATCCTCTTTGTATAAAGTGAGGCCTTGATTGTTGTTTATATATTGACTGTTGTATTCAGGATTTTTTTTTTTTGGTTGTTTGATTTTTATGTTTATTAGGATAGATTAAATAGTATTTATATATATAGGATTTTCTTTTTGTATCCATTGGTGAAAAGTAAGATCTCCAATATAATCGCCCCTCTCTATTGTAGATATTTTGTAAATTTTTTTGTAAGTAAAGGGACTGTATATACAATCCGTTTCATTCTCCTTCGATTTCTCACGTCCGGATAGTGTAGGAAGCGGGTTGGATCGATTGGGGGTTAGTTTAGATTTTCGGCCCGCTACATTTGGCGCCCGAATAGGGACGTGAGACTTCGAAACTGGGAGCGTGACTGGATTGGATTGCAGTCCATACCCAATTAGTGTGACAAGTAGTTTGATTGATTTTTCCCTCCTCCTATCTTTTTACTAACTTGGGAACAATGGCTGTAGCGGAAACATTGAATGAAGAAGTAGTGCGATTGAGACTGGAGTTGAGAAAGAAAGAAGAGGAGTGTGAAATGTTACGGGGAATGATGGAGGGAATGGAGAATAAAATAAAAGGGATGAATGAAAAGACTGATAGGATGAAGAAGGAAATGGGAGACCGACGGATGCAGGACCTGTATGACATGATGAAGGGGTCAGGACCGGCCCTAGGACCCTCGACCTTGACCCCTGCTCCGACTGAAGGGAATAAGACTAATGGGATCAATGGGAGTGTGTGCGAGTCTAGAGAGGATAGGGTGATTATGAGTGATAGGAAGGACGGAGAATGGAAGAGAGTTGAATGCAAGAGAAGAAGGAAGAGTGGTACAAAGGGGAAGGATAGGAAGGTAAGAGGCAAGAGTGTGGACTCATTGTACTCGGATGAAGGAGAGAGTGATGGTATGATTGATATGAGTGAGAGTGAAGGCAGCTCAAGTGAGAGTGAAGTGAATGTGGGAAAGGGTATTTTGATAAGGGAAGTGCCAAAGATAGATAGATTTAGGTTACATGGTGGGAAAAGTGTGGAAGAATTCTTCGGGGAATTTGAGCGATATTGTAAGCTCAAGTACCCGGAGAATAAGGGATACTGGATGAATGTTTTGGGGGAATGTTTGGAGGGAAAAGTATTGGAGTTTTTCCGCGTGATTACAAGTGTGGGGGAACCAAGGTACGATGTGGTGAAGAAGCGGATGATTGGACAGGTGAAACGAATGAAAGAGAGTGTGAAGTATAAAAGGGTAAATGAATTTGAGAAGGCTCGAATGGGGAAGAGTGAAAGTGTGAATATGTATGCACATAGGCTTGAGAGTATGGCAAGAACGAGGTATGGTGATGATGATGTAAATGAATGTAAACCACTCATGAGGAAGTTTTTGGACACGATCCCACGAAAGGTGAGTGAATGGCTGGGTGGAAAGAGAAAGGAGAGAGTGAGACTGACAGGTGAACGGTTGATGTGGGAGGATGTGTTGGAACTGTTAGAAGATGGACGATTTGATGATGAAAGCGATCTAGAAGAGGATGGATGGTACAGTGTGAATGTTGGGGGTAAGAAGCCCAGGAGCTTTCATCCACCCCGGCAGTTTGTCAGCTACAGGGATGCCCTGAAGGCTGCACCAGCTGGAGTGATGTCAAACTTCCTGGGCCGGCAGAATGGAGGGTGGTCGAATGGAAGGGGGCAGATGAATTTCAAGCGTGGGAACGGATATATGAGAGAGAAACCGAGGTATGTCCCAGCAAATGAGAGACCGAATGGTGTGAGAAAGATTGTGGAATGTCGTCGGTGTGGAAGGAAAGGTCATATGTTGGCAGAATGTAGGTGGACATCTGGTGCGTGTTTTGGGTGTGGTAAGAAAGGGCATATGATAAAGGATTGCCAGGAAAGTGTGAAAGAGTGCTTCGAGTGTAAAGAAATAGGCCATTTGAAGAAAGATTGTCCGAGGTTGAATGGTGGAGCAACTGCTGGGGAAAGCATGAAATATGCATGTGGTAATTGTGGAAAGGCTGGTCATTATGCAAGGATGTGTCGTGACCAGAGGAATGTATGTAGCTATTGTGCGATGGAAGGACATTCAAGTGAAAAGTGTTGGATTAGACTGAGAGCGCAAGGTGTGAATGGAAAATCTGAAGCGGGAAACTGAATGGTAAGAGGGTACCTGCTGAAGTATCCTCTGGGTGCATGAGTGTGAGTAATGTGTTGGTAAGTCTGTCTAGTGTGAAAGTGCTGTCTGGTAGGAAGTATGAGTGTCTGAGTGTGAAGGTGGAGTTGAATGGAATTGAGTGTTTGGCTTTAATAGATTCTGGATGCAAGGCGAGCTTGGTGTATAAAGATGTGTATGACAAGTTTAGCGAGAAAGCCCTCCTGTCTGAGTGCAAGGGTAGTTTAGTAGGTATTGGTAATAGGAGAGTGCCTGTGATTGGAATGATAAGGTCACCTGTTCGAATGCATGGTATGATGATGAATGAATGTGAATTTTCTGTGATTGATAAGGTGAGTAGTGAGTATGGTGTGATTTTGGGCTATGATTTTATGAAAATGAATCGTATGGTTGTGCATCCTGCGAGTGATCAGATTGAGAGAAAGATTGGTAAAAATGGGGTGTATAAGTTGTATGTAGGGAAAGATGGTAGCGTTTTGAGGAGTGTGTTTACTGGTATTGAGGTGACTGCTATGGAGAGTGTAAGGCTTGTGAAGGGTGAAAGGGTGTCTGTTAGAGTGAGTTGGAGTAAGGATGTTAGTTTGAATGTGAGTGAGAACACTGTGATATTGGATGGAAAGGATGCGTGTTATAAGGTAAGGCGTGTTGCTTGTGTGTTTGATGGCTTGATGAGAATGAATGATCCTTTTGTATGTGTGCAGGCAGACCCCAGTGTGAAAGGGCAGGTGAGGGGAATCCAAGTCGGAGATGTACTGGGCCACCTCTCCACTGTCAATGAGGTAGGTATGGATGATAGTACGGATATCAGGGTGAATGTTGCAAATGAAAAGACATGTGAATGGATGTATAATGAGGTGAAGGACATGGTGAAATTGGATGGATGTTTGACTGAGTATGAAAGGGAGGATGTGTATCGAATGATATTTGAGCGAAAGGGAGCCCTCAGTAAGGGTGATCTGGATTTCGGGGTTGCAAAGCTCCCGGAATTCAAGATTGTCCTGAAGGAGGACTCCCCAATCTATCAGCGGCCGAGGCATTTCCCACGTCCGGTTGCTGAAGAGATTGAGGAGCAGTGTTTGGAATTGGAGCAATTGGGGGTGATTGAGGAGAGTGGGAGTGCATGGAATAGTCCAATTGTACCTGTACGTAAGCCGGATGGAAGATTGCGTCTGTGTGTGGATTATCGAAAGGTGAATGAAAGGACTGTGAAAGAAAGGTTTCCGATGTGTGTGGTATCTGAGTGTGTATATAGTATGCATGGGATGGAGTGGTTTACGAAGCTGGATCTGGTACGGGGGTATTACCAGATGCCCATTGCTGAGGAGAGCCGGCCAGTAACTGCCTTCTCTTCCTCAAAGAGGCATTACCAGTTCTGGAACCTCAGCTTTGGGTTGGCTAATGCTCCCGGAGCCTTCCAGCGGGCAATGAATGTTGTGTTGAGTAAGTTTGCGAGTAAGAATGTGATTGCGTTTATAGATGATATTTTGATTATGACTGAGACTTTTGAGGAGCATATGAGATTGGTGAATGATGTGTTGAGAACGTTGGAGAGTGTTGGTGTGAAGGTGAAAGTGGCGAAGTGTGAATGGTTTGCGAAAGAAGTGGAATTCCTTGGGCATATGGTGAGTGAGAATGGATTGCGTAAATCATCGAAGTATGTTGAGAAGGTGCGAATGTTTCCTAAACCGGTGACTGTGAAGCAACTGAAGTCATTTTTGGGTTTGATTGAGTTCCAGCGAAAGTTTATACGTGATTGTTCTGGTGTGAGTAAGCCTCTGACTGAGTGGATGGGCAAGAAAGGTAGTACGGTTGTCAAGTGGAATGATAAGATGAACGAGGCGTATGAGAGACTGAAGGAGGCAGCGGCTGAAGATGTTGAATTAGCTTACCCAAATTATAGTGTAAATGCTAAAATGCTTGAATTGTATACAGATGCGAGTGGGTATTGTATGGGAGGTTTTCTGATGCAAGAGCAGCGTTTGAATGGAGAGAATGTCAGGCGAATAATTGGGTATGTATCCAAGGCAATGAATGTTGCAGAACGAAAGTATTCGACTGTGGAACGAGAGCTGGCTGCGATAAGATATTGTTTGAAAGTGTTGCGTCCATTTTTGTATGGTGTGAGGTTTGTGATAAAAACCGATCATCAACCTCTTGTGTATCTGCAGCGTATGAAGTGGGCTGATAGTAGGATTGCAAGGACTATGGAAGATTTGAGTGACTTTGACTATGTGATTGAGTATGTGCCTGGTGAACGGAATGGAGTGGCTGATTTGATGTCAAGGTATCCTGGTACGAATGATGAAAATGTGTGTGGAGTGAGTGATCCTGAGTATTTGCCGAAAGGAATTATGAATGGAAAAGAGAGTAAGGGTGGTGGTGATTCCTTGTTTGAGAGTGTATGGAATGGTTTGCAAGATTTGAAGAGTGATGGAGTAGATGTGAGAGTGCCCGATAGTGTAGATGATTTAAGGAAGGAGGTAATGAATGAAGTGTGTAGTAAGCCTGAAAGCATTGGTATGGCAAAGGTGCGGAACTTCATGAAAGAATTGAGAGCGATGCGTATGCAAGGGGTCCCGCCATTTCAGGAAGTGTTGATTGTAGTGAGTCGTTTGTATGGAGTGATTGTTTATGTGCACTTTGGTGGTGAGAGGCTGATTGTGTACAAGGATGAGAAGATGAAGGGTTTGAATCCTAATGTGGTACATCTGCAATGTTTGAGCGGTGTGCACTACAATTGGGTAATTGAAAAGTGTTCATATATAAGAGAGAAGAATGATTGTCTGGATGAAGATGAGTGTGTGTTGAGTGATGATATGGGAGTTGATGACAGTGTGGATATCAGTGCTGATGTTGGTGTGCTTGTTCCTTCTGTGTATTGCGAACATGGTGGACCTGATATGATGGAAGCGAGAGTGAAAGTTAGTGAAAGGTTGTTCTGTGGTTTGATTGATACTGGAGCGCAAGTGTCTTTAGTGAATGAGAATATTCTGAGTAAGTATGAAGAGTTTAGATGTTGCGAGCATAAACCTGTGAAGTTACGGATAAGTGGATTAGGGAATGGCACGATAGTGGCATGGGAACAGGTTAGTCTGAAAGTGAGTTTGGGTAATGGTGTGAATGTGAAGCATGAATTTGTGATTCTGAAATGTGAGCAAATGCCTTGTTGTTTCTTGCTTGGTGTAGACTTTATGAGATTGAATGATTTGTCTTTGGATGCTGATAAGGATCGTCTTATGAAAGGTGAATGTGAGGTGATGAGGTTGAATGAGTGTGCAAAGAATGTTGTCAAGTTTTGCGGTATGATTGAGTTGGTCATGGATGATGAGAATGAGATTTTAAGTTATGATGATATTCTAGAGATGCAAGAGATGTGTCCTTTTGTTAGTGAGTTGAAGAGGTGTGTAATGATGCGTGTTGATTTGAATGAATGTCCAGAGTGTTTAAGTGATTTTAAAAGGTATGCTAAGGATTTTGTTGTTTGTATGGATGTTGTATATTTTGTGAGGCATGTGAAGGGTGGTGATGATATGTATGTACCTGTGATGTCCTTAGTTGGTATGATTGGTCTGGTGAAGGTTGTGCATGATAATTATGGGCATATGGGTAAGTTTAAGCTGTGGGAGTGTATGAAGGAACGTGTGTTCCATCCGTTTCTGAGAACTGTTGTGAATGATGTTGCAACTACGTGTGAAAGGTGTCAGAAGCGAAAGGTGCAAGGTGTGCAAGTGAAACCACCGATGTTGAAAGTTGATGCGAAAGAACCGTTTGAATTGGTAGTGATTGATTGTGTGTCTTTGCCGCGTACGAGTGCTGGGAATATTGGTATGGTTGTGATGGTTGACCATAAAAGTAAGTTTGTGTATGCAGCGCCTGTGAGAGATAAAAGGAGTGTGACTGTTGCGCGTGTGGTTGAGCAGTTGTTTTTTCCTATGTGTGTATGGAAGCCTAGAAGATGTCTGAGTGATAATGGGCCTGAATTTGTAGGGGAAGTGTTTGAGCAAATGTTGAGAGAGAATGGTGTGGAGCATGTGAGAACAACTCCGTATGTACCGTCTTCAAAAGGATTGGCTGAACGGACTATAAGAACCTTGTGTGAGATGTTGAGAATGATGAGTACGACAGTGAATGACTGGGATGTGTGTCTGGGGAGAGTGTTGTGGGCGTATAATTCAACTGTGCATAGTGCAACTGGAATGTCCCCATGTCAGTTTGTGATGAATTTTGAAAGGCGAGTGAAGAGATAGGTTTCGTTTGAGTGAAAGTGAGCAGAGTGTATGGCGTGAGGCGCATGAAAGGTTCCGTTCATTTGAATTAGGTACAAAAGTATTGAAGGTGAAAGAAGTGAAGGGTAGGTTGAATGTATCAAAGATGAGTGAGAAGTTTGATGGACCTTATAGAGTTGTGAGGGTTTGGGAAAATGGAGTGACGTATGTTTTGGAGAGTTTGAATGACGGCATGACTGAGAGAGTGCGGGCTCATCAGAGTCAATTAAGGAGATGGAGAGAACCTCCTGACTACCTGGTGAGCCATCCAGTGTATGGACTGTGTAGAGAGAGAGGTAAAGTGCATGATGATGAGATTGAATGTGATAGTATGGATCTGTCTGGGAAAGAGCTAGTCTTAGTCTCGAGGAGTAGAAAGCGTACAAAGAAGGGTGAAAGGAAGAATGCAAGTACGAATGAAAGTAAGTCTGAGCAGAGTGTTTCTGGTATGGGGGATCTTGAAAGGGAGATTGAGTTTTTGCGTAAACAGGTGAGTGATTTGGCTGGTATAAGTAAACGAGTGAGTGAGCTGCCTGTGCCTGATTTTTCTGGTTTTGGGAACAGTATGAATGATAGTGTGTATGGGCAGAATGAACCTAGTGTGGCTGATTTTTCGGGTTTTATGAATGGTAATAGTAGGGGTGAGTTTGATGTAGTGAATGATGAAGTGGCTGATTTTTCAGGTTTCTGGTGGGAACCAGTCGAAGGGGTTTCTGGTATGCCTGTTGAGAATACAGGGGATGTGAATGACCTGTCTGTTTCGCAAGAATGTACCTTGAGTTGGATGAGAGCTGTGAGTGAGGAGCTGATGAATGGGGGTATGAAGAGTGAGGGTTCTGAACGGAAGAGTATGAAAGAATTCTGTCGTGAGATGGGAGAACTGGTAATGAGGGCTAAGAGTATGGTTGATGAGATGATAAATAGTGACGATGAGACTGACAGGATGACTGACGAACAACCCCGACTAATTGCTACGCGTAGCCAGGGACCAGTAGACGAGTGTGAATGGGTGCAGAAGGGTGCGATTGAGCACAAGTGGTACCGTGAAGAGTGATTGAAAGGGTTTAGTGAGTGGCTGGTCGAATGGCTTAAGGAAGGAGGGGTGTGGTGGGGCGAATGTGAGTGTGTGTAAAAGGGCCATTCTCCCACCCCTTTTCTCAGTACCCTCTCCCTCCCTCTGTAAGAATGTGTGTGAATGGGAATGGGTTTGTTTTTTTTTGTTTATTTTATGTATAAAAATGATTACCATGTTTTTTTTCTTTCTTTCCAGGCCTCATATTCTGGAAAGATAGGACTTAGTTTCGTATATCCTTATATTACAAACAAAGCGTTATATCCTGGAAAGCTATATTATCATTAATAAATAAAGGCCATTAGTATAGCTTAATGAAGGAGGGCTTATAATAGCCACATAAGCTTTTTTTTTAAAGTCATTATCTTCCATCAAGCGCAGAGGCGCCACACTTGTAAGTCCTAGGCATTTTGCTCGCTCGAGTGGCAGGTGGCTGGACATCTCTCCATCCTCTTTGTATAAAGTGAGGCCTTGATTGTTGTTTATATATTGACTGTTGTATTCAGGATTTTTTTTTTTTTGGTTGTTTGATTTTTATGTTTATTAGGATAGATTAAATAGTATTTATATATATATAGGATTTTCTTTTTGTATCCATTGGTGAAAAGTAAGATCTCCAATATAATCGCCCCTCTCTATTGTAGATATTTTGTAAATTTTTTTTGTAAGTAAAGGGACTGTATATACAATCCGTTTCATTCTCCTTCGATTTCTCACGTCCGGATAGTGTAGGAAGCGGGTTGGATCGATTGGGGGTTAGTTTAGATTTTCGGCCCGCTACAACAAGAATTTTAAACCTTGCAGGGGTCAGGGCCTGTGCCTCCCCACACAAGACTGACGACACTGCCAAGGGGACCTGCGATGTACTGGGATGGGATGGCCAAATGGAGGCCCCTCCTTTGATAGACATGGTCCTTGAAGAAACCCAGCCTCAGACGGTAGGGCCTTCCATAGGGAGGAATCCGGTCTCGGCGCCAAACACCAAACCCCAATCCGCCCCTATGCAAGGTCCTCCTCAAACGGTTAGGGTTTCTGAGGCAGTACAAGAAGGAGAGGGATCTCCTCCAACCGGTGCCTCTGCGACCACCACGACCTTCTCCATTCCGGAGAAGTACCTGGCTGAGGCCGGTCCATCTGGCCTAGGGGCTTCTGCCGGCGGAGGTGAGAAGCGGGTTCATTCCCCGCCCTCTCCAAAAAAGAAAAAGACTAAGAAGACTCGAGGCTCCTCTCCATCTGCGGGGGTGGATGGGTCTGCTGCCACTTTGGCAAGCGACCAAGCCAAGATCGGCACATCCGGCCCCTCTGATATCCCCGGTTGCGGAGCCCCTGACTAAGACCAAAAGTGCACAGGGCGTAGCCTCGATGACATCAGGGCCCCTGTTTCAGAGGTTACCTCGCATTTTTGACCCTGCTGGCTTCAAACGCTTCCTCGATATTCGATCCACTGATGGCACCATGTTGGCCAAGGGCAACATGATCCATCAGAGGAGAGGATTAGCTAGTGCAATTGGTAGAGAGCCGAAGGTGACCCTTTTCTCGGATGGGAGTCTTCTGGCGAATCCCGCTGAGGCGGCCAAGATAAGTGCTCTTCAGACACTTAATGGCAGCCGGTGAGTGTGACGCCGCACTATACCATGAACTTTGTGAAAGGAGTAGTATATGTGACGGAACTCGTTGACTACTCCATAGAGGAAGACACCTTAGAGCTGGGTGACCATAGGGCGGTCAAGGTCGAACGTGTGATGAGAAAACAGGGAGAAGCCTTGAGACCCACCCCTACACTCTTCATCACGTTTGACTGTGACAAGATCCATGAGTCGGTGCGTGCTGGTTGGTACCACTACCGCGTGAAGGCATTCATGCTACTGCCGCGCCGGTGCTATTGCTGTCGCCGCTTCAGCCATACAAATCGCTCATGTAGACGTGCAAAGTCAGGGTCACCCGAAGTTTGTGTAAATTGCTCTAAGGCCGCACACGATAAGTCTAAATCATGTGTGGCCAAGTGTGTCAATTGTGGAGAGCCGCACCCTGCTTCTATGAAGCAATGTGGTGCATATTTCCTTGAGAAAGAAATCCTGGCCATTCAGGCCCAGGATCGAATCTCATTCCGCGAGGCTAAGGACTTGGTCCTTGTGCGCCCGGCTCTGCCTGGGACGTCATATGCCTCAATAGTTAGAAAGGCACCCTCTACTCCTGGCCCATCCAGGCCAACGAGCACGGTTGTTTCCGCGCCCATTCGGAGCCCTTCTGTGGGCTCTACTCAACCCGGGCTAAAACCAGGGCTTCCCCCTCTTCTCCCAGCGTGACCGTTTCCCGTAAGGCGAAACGGTCACACGCTCCACCGAGTCGTTAGACTCACAGGAGGCAACACCCCTGAAGTTGGTCGCAAGGCCATCTTCCGGGGTTCCCAAAGCTGTCCCCCGAAAGGAGGACAGCAACAAAGGAGCTTTGGCTCCTTTGTCCACGGCTAGAGGTGGAGCAAGTGGCTTGGAGACGGTGGTTCCTCGAAAAGAGGGACCCCTGCCTAAGGTTTCGAGGGGGTTTAAGGAAAAGACTCGCATGGCGAGCCCAACCTCCCCCAATAAGTCCTCGAAGGCGACAGCGCCTTCAACGCTTTGTCCGGCCAACAGCGCCCCAGGTTCTGCCTCCGGGAAGCATACGGCCATTCCCGTGAGGGTCTTGCCCCTAGGTCTCCAAGCTAGGCCTGGAGAGCATATTCCTTCAATGGAATTGCCGTACACTCCGGGCCAATTGGGAGGAGCTGCCGAGGCTCGTCTCGTCCCGTTTCCCATTAGCTATCTTTTTGCAGGAGACTATGCTAGGCGCTTGCTCTCTGCCCTCCCTCCCAGAGTATAAGGGTCTTGCGACCCCACCACCACGGGATGGCCGGAACTGTGGGATGCACGGTTTACACCCGGCATAATGTCTCCGTTCTACCCTTTCTCTTTAGATACCTCCTTTCAGGCAGTGGCTGTGCAGCTGCACCTGGATAGGAGGTATACTATAATTTCTGCGTACATTCCACCATCAGCTGACTTCGACGCGGGGAACTTCCGCCGCGTCATGGCACGGTTGCCGAGGCCCTATCTCTTGCTTGGAGATCTGAACGGCAGGCATCCTCTCTTGGGAGATTACTTAATTAATCCCAGGGGACAAGTCCTTGCCGATCTGATCGAAGAGCTTGAAATGGGTGTCCTAAACGTGGATGAGTTTACGCATCACTGTCCGAAAACCGCTTCATTTTCTTGCCTTGATCTATCTTTGTGCTCTTCAGATGCACAGCCTGATTTTGATTGGGGGGGTGGTCGATGACCTCCATGGTAGTGATAATTTTCCCATTCAAATATAATTTTCAGGACAACTGCCGCCTGAGAGACCACCTCGGTGGTGCTTGGCGCGGGTGCGGTGGCCTGCATTTCAGGAAATGACTGAATTCTCTATCTCAGTCGAGGAGTTTAGGTCGGTAGATGAGGCCGTTGAGTTCTTCTCCGGCAACCTCATCGCCGTGGACCTGACTACTATTCCTAGGACGTCTGGCCGTTTTGCATGGTGGTCACCTGAGTGTGAGACGGCCCTTAAACAGAAGCGTTATGCCTACATGTGCTATAAGCGCCGCCCGAACGATTTCACTGTCGCTGAATTTCGTCGGGCTATGGCTAGGTTCCGGTATATTTCGAAGCACGCCCGCTGCTCTTCTTGGCGGCCATATGTGTCTTCACTTAACGGGAAGACCCCTGTAGCTGAGGTGTGGAAGCGAGTCAAAAGGATTCGGGGCAAGTTCTCGCAGGACCCCCCTCCTGTTCTCCAGGAGAATGGGAACGCAATCTCGGACCCCGCGTCCGTGGCGGAATGCTTAGCGACTGCTTTTTCCGCATTCTCTAGCTGGGATGGCCCCCGGCTGGACTTTACCTCCAGAGGCGGAGAACCCTTCAATGACAGGTTTACTGTTAGTGAGTTGCGCTCCGCTCTTGCTTCGTGCGAGGACACCGCCCATGATCCGGACGATGTCCCGTACGCCATGCTTCAACACCTGCGTGAGCGAGGGATGGCCTTTCTGTTAGATTTGTTCAACAGGATCTGGGTGGAGGGTCTTCTCCCAGATTTCTGGCGAATCGCTACTGTGCTCGCCTTTCGCAAGCCGGGGAGAGATCACTCTACTCCGACCGGTTTCCGCCCAATCTCTCTAACCTATTGCGTGTGCAAGTTGATGGAGAAATTGGTAAATGTTAGATTAGCCTTTTTCCTGGACAGCGGAGGAAAATGCCGTCTGTGAGGCCTTCCTTCGTAGACAACACTACGCCACGGTGATACTGCATGGCGATACGGTATCATTGAGACTCTCCACACGATGGGGGCGAGGGGACGCCTCCCAATGTTTATATCTGAATTTTTGTGAGATCATCGATTCCGCGTACGGGTGGGGGGGTGAGCCCTCTCCGGCCCAAAGGAGCAGGAAGAGGGTGTCCAGCAGGGAAGTTTCCTCAGTGTCACACTCTTTGCCCTGAGCATCAACTGCATCACCTCGGTGCTGCCTGAAAATGTTCTCACTACGCACTACGTGGATGACCTTTCAATCTCTTTTGGCGCGGCCCAGATGCCAACTCTGGAGCATCGACTCCAAAAGGCATTGAACCGCGTCTCTCGCTATGCCTAAGCGCACAGGTTTCGGTTTTCTTTGGCCAAGACTAAGGTGGTTTACTTCTGCCGCCATCCACGGCTCCACCTCAACCCAGATTTGTTTCTTAATGGGGTGCGCCTGGATGTGGTTGAATCGCACCGTTTGCTTGGTCTTGTATTCGACCGACTCCTCACCTGGGAAACTCATATTCGCAGCCTTAGGGTCTCTTGTACCCACCCCATGGATATTCTGCGTTCTGTGACGTTCAGCGCTTAGGGTGCTGATAGGGCTACTGCCCCACTTTTTTATCGATCCTTTATTCATCGACACTCGACTCGGATGCGAGGTTTATGCATCCACAGCCGAGCGTTTATTGCGGAAGGTGGACTCGATCCACCACACCGGCCTTCACCTTGCGACCGGTTAATTCCGCACTTCCCCCATTGAGAGCCTGTTGGTCGATGCTGGGGAGATACCACTCGCCCTATGCCGCGTGCAGTGTATCACTCGCCTGTCCGCGCTAGCCTGGCGCCTCCCTTAGTCGCTAACAGCTCTCACTGCATCTGCAGCTGATCTCGACGGTGCCTATGCCGCCGAGAGACGCCAGTCATACCCTAAGCCCTTTGGGTTTACGGCCAGGAAACTCCTTCAAGATCTAGGTATAGGTCTTGGGCCGGTGGCACCCCTGGTTCTGCCCAGGACGCCACCCTGGAGGGTACCACATTTGGCTATTTGTCGCCACGCCTCTGCTCCCAAAGCTTGTACCGCGCCGGGAGTATTGCCTTCGACCTTTTTGGAGCACACCTCATGTCACGCTGGAACCGTGCCAGTGTATACGGATGGCTCCAAGTCCAGAGAGGGGGGTCGGTTTCCACGCCGTATCCCCCCCTGTTTGAAGTCAGCGGGGCTCTGCCAGGCAATGCATCTGTCTTCACGGCCGAACTTGTGGCAATACATCACTCGGTACGGGAGATCACGCCACGTGCCCGGCTCGGAGACCGGATTGTGATCTATAGCGACTCACAAAGCGCCCTGGGTGCTCTCGGGGCATTGGAATCTCTGCATTCTCTTGTTCACGATATCCGTGACGCCACGGTTTTGACAAGCTGGGCGGATGTCGAGATTATCTTCTGCTGGGTTCCTGGACATGTAGGAATTGCGAGGAATGAGCGCGCCAAAGAGTCAGGAAGGACTCTGCGACCAGACCAGCATTTCGCTCCTCCTCACACTGACTACATGGCAGGAATACCGGCAGTTCTTCGGACTGCTTGGCAAAGAAGATGGGAGACGGTCGAAGGAAACTTAAAGTTGCGTGCCATTGCACCGCGACTGTTCCCATGGACCTACCCCCCAATGCCCCGACGGCTTCAGGTCGCCTTATGTCGTCTCTGAATCAGACACACTCGTGTGATGCATCGCTATTTGATGGAGCGCTCGCCTGCGCCCTATTGTGACGACTGAGTCATCCCCCAGACTGTTCGGCACATTCTTGTTGATGTCCCAGTCTGCGTGATCTTCGCGCACGTTATAGCGGGCCGAAAAATTTATATAACCCCAATCGATCCAACCCGCTTCCTACACTAATCCAGACGTGAGAAATCGAAGGAGAATGAAACGGATTGTATGTACAGTCCTTTACTAACAAAAAAATACAATATTTACAAAAAATATGGGTAAATATGCACCCAATGAGCCTATTTATATATATATATATATATATATATATATATTAAAACAATCCTATCTTGGAACCCAATCAATAAAAAAAAATATATATTAATACTAAGAGTCAGCATATACAAAAGGGGACAACCAAAACAAGAGACAAAAAAAAAAAGAGGAGTTTTCTTACGTGGTACCACGGTTTACGATTTGCCGGCCTCCCTGGGGAAAAATCTTGTCAGCAGTCACTCTTGTGACAAAATTGGGTGTGCGGGGCTTATGGTGCCTGCCACCTCAGAGCTCAGTTTTCTTTAAGATCCAGTCAAGTACTATTAGATGACTTCTTATATCTTCTTTAAATATATCCAAAATATTTTTGTTAAAGTCGCTCTTGCAAAATGCAGGCAATGTTTTTGTTTGCTTTGTTCTTTTTTTTTTCTTTTTTTTTATTCTGGTACTTGAATGCTGTCTCATAAAATCTTTAACATTTAGTAGCTAATAAAAAAAACATGAGATGTTAAATAACCTTATTCATACAACATGAAATCAAATACATATGTACAAAAGAAAATATAATAAAAAACCCATTCCCACTCACACACACATTCTTACAGAAGGAGGGTGAGTGTATTGGGAAAAAGGGTGGGAGAATGGCCCCTTCACACACTCACATTCGCTCCACCACACCCCTCCTTCCTTAAGCCATTCGACCACAGTCACTCACAATACACTCTCAATCCTTACTCACAGTACCTTTTATACTCAATCACATCCTTTTGCACCCATTCACACTCGTCTACTGGTCCCTGGCTACGCGTAGCAATCAGTCAGGGTTGTTCATCAGTCTTCCTGTCAGTCTCATCATCACTATTAATCATCTCGTCAACCATACTCTTAGCCCTCATTACCAGTTCTCCCATCTCACGACAGAATTCTTTCATACTCTTCCGTTCAGAACCTTCACTCTTCATACCCCCATTCATCAGCTCCTCACTCACAGCTCTCATCCAACTCAAGGTACACTCTTGCGAAACAGACAGGTCAGTCACATCCCCCGTATTCTCAACAGGCATACCAGAAACCCCTTCGACTGGTTCCCACCAGAAACCTGAAAAATCAGCCACTTCATCGTTCACTACATCAAATTCGCCCCTACTGTTACCATTCGTAAAACCCGAAAAATCAGCTACACTAGGTTCATTCTGCCCAAACACACTATCATTCATACTGTTCCCAAAACCAGAAAAATCAGGCACAGGCAGCTCACTTACTCGTCTACTTATACCAGCCAAATCACTTACCTGTTTACGCAAAAACTCAATCTCCATTTCAAGATCCCCCATACCAGAAAGACTGCTCGGACTTACTTTCATTCGTACTTGCATTCTTCCTTTCACTCTTCTTTGTACGCTTTCTACTCCTTGAGACTAAGACTAGCTCTTTCCCAGACAGATCCATACTATCACATTCAATCTCATCATCATGCACTTTACCTCTCTCTCTACACAGTTCATACACTGGATGTCTCACCAGGTAGTCAGGAGGTTCTCTCCATCTCCTTAACCGACTCTGATGAGCCCGCACTCTCTCAGTCATACCGTCATTCAAACTCTCCAAAACATATGTCACCCCATTTTCCCAAACTCTCACAACTCTATAAGGTCCATCAAACTTCTCACTCAGCTTTGACACATTCAACCTACCCTTCACTCCTTTCACCTTCAATACTTTTGCACCTAATTCAAATGAACGGAACCTTTCATGTGCCTCACGCCATACACTCTGCTCACTTTCACTCAAACGAAACCTATCTTTCACTCGCCTTTCAAAATTCATCACAAACTGACATGGGGACATTCCAGTTGCGCTATGCACAGTTGAATTATACGCCCACAACACTCTTCCCAGACATACATCCCAGTCATTAACTGTCGTACTCATCATTCTCAACATCTCACACAAGGTTCTTATAGTACGTTCAGCCAATCCATTTGAAGACGGTACATACGGAGTTGTTCTCACATGCTCTACACCATTCTCTCTCAACATTTGCTCAAACACTTCTCCTACAAATTCAGGCCCATTATCACTCAGACATCTTCTAGGCTTCCATACACACATAGGAAAAAACAACTGCTCAACCACACGTGCAACAGTCACACTCCTTTTATCTCTCACAGGCGTTGCATACACAAACTTAGTTTATGATCAACCATCACAACCATACCAACATTCCCAGCACTCGTACGCGGCAAAGACACACAATCAATCACTACCAATTCAAACGGTTCTTTCGCATCAACTTTCAACATCGGTGGTTTCACTTGCACACCTTGCACCTTTCGCTTCTGACACCTTTCACACATAGTTGCAACATCATTCACAACAGTTCTCAGAAACGGATGGAACACACGTTCCTTCATACACTCCCACAGCTTAAACTTACCCATATGCCCATAATTATCATGCACAACCTTCACCAGACCAATCATACCAACTAAGGACATCACAGGTACATACATATCATCACCACCCTTCACATGCCTCACAAAATATACAACATCCATGCAAACAACAAAATCCTTAGCATACCTTTTAAAATCACTTAAACACTCTGGCCATTCATTCAAATCAACACGCATCATTACATACTTCTTCAACTCACTAACAAAAGGACACATCTCTTGCATCTCTAGAATATCATCATCACTTAAAATCTCATTCTCATCATCCATGACCAACTCAATCATGCTACAAAATTTGACAACATTCTTCGCACACTCATTCAACTTCATCACCTCACATTCACCTTTCATAAGACGATCCTTATCAGCATCCAAAGACAAATTCAATCTCATAAAGTCTACACCAAGCAAGAAACAACACAGCATTTGCTCATCTTTCAGAATCATAAAGTTATGCTTCACATTCACACCATTACCCAAACTCACTTTCAGACAAACCTGTTCCCATGCCACTATCATGCCATTCCCTAATCCACTTATCCGTAACTTCACAGGTTTATGCTCACAACATCTAAACTCATCATACTTACTCAGAATATTCTCATTCACTAAAGACACTTGCGCTCCAGTATCAATCAAACCACAGAAAAACCTTTCACCAACTTTCACTCTCGCTTCCATCATATCAGGTCCACCATGTTCGCAATACACAGAAGGAACAAGCACACCAACATCAGCACTGATATCCACACTGTCATTAACTCCCATATCATCACTCACCACACGACGCTCATCTTCATCCAGACAATCATTCTTCTCTCTTATATACAAACACTTTTCAATCACCCAATTGTAGTGCACACTGCTCAAACATTGCAGATGTACCACATTAGGATTCAAACCCTTCATCTTCTCATCCTTGTACACATTCGGCCTCTCACCACCAAAGTGCACATAAACAATCACTCCATACAAACGACTCACTACAATCAACACTTCCTGAAATGGCGGGACCCCTTGCATACACATAGCTCTCAATTCTTTCATGAAGTTCCGCACCTTTGCCATACCAATGCTCTCAGGCTTCCTACACACTTCATTCATTACCTCCCTTAAATCATCCACACTATCGGGCACTTTCACATCTACTCCATCACTCTTCAAATCTTGCAAACCATTCCATACACTCTCAAACAAGGAATCACCACCACCCTTACTCTCTTTTCCATTCATAATCCCTTTCGGCAAATACTCAGGATCACTCACTCCACACACATTTTCATCATTCGTACCAGGATACCTTGACATCAAATCAGCCACTCCATTCCTTTCACCAGGCACATACTCAATCACATAGTCAAAGTCACTCAAATCTTCCAAAGTTCTTGCAATCCTACTATCAGCCCACTTCATACGCTGCAGATACACAAGAGGTTGATGATCTGTTTTTATCACAAGCCTCACACCATACAAAAACGGACGCAACATTTTCAAACAATATCTTATTGCAGCCAACTCTCGTTCCACAGTCGAATACTTTCGTTCTGCAACATTCATAGCCTTGGATACATACCCAATTATTCGCCTGACATTCTCTCCATTCAAACGCTGCTCTTGCATCAGAAAACCTCCCATACAATACCCACTCGCATCTGTATACAATTCAAGCATTTTAGCATTTACACTATAATCTGGGTACGCCAATTCAACATCTTCAGCCGCTGCCTCTTTCAGTCTCTCATACGCCTCGTTCATCTTATCATTCCACTTGACAACCGTACTACTTTTCTTGCCCATCCACTCAGTCAGAGGCTTACTCACACCAGAACAATCACGTAGAAACTTTCGCTGGAACTCAATCAAACCCCAAAACGACTTCAGTTGCTTCACAGTCACCGGTTTAGGAAACATTCGCACCTTCTCAACATACTTCGATGATTTTCGCAATCCATTCTCACTCACCATATGCCCAAGGAATTCCACTTCTTTCACAAACCATTCACACTTCGCCACTTTCACCAACACTCTCCAATGTTCTCAACACATCATTCACCAATCTTATATGCTCCTCAAAAGTCTCGGTCATAATCAAAATATCATGTATAAATGCAATCACATTCTTACTCGCAAACTTACTCAACACAACATTCATTGCCCGCTGGAAGGCTCCGGGAGCATTAGCCAACACGAAGCTGAGGTTCCGGAACTGGTAATGCCTCTTTGTGGAAGAGAAGGAAGTTACCGGCCGGCTCTCCTCAGCAATAGGCATCTGGTAATACCCCCGTACCAGATCCAGCTTGGTAAACCACTCCATCCCATGCATACTATATACACACTCAGATACCACACACATCGGAAACCTTTCTTTCACAGTCCTTTCATTCACCTTTCGATAATCCACACACAGACGCAATCTTCCATCCGGCTTATGTACAGGCACAATTGGACTATTCCATGCACTCTCACTCTCTTCAATCACTCCCAATTGCTCCAATTCCAAACACTGCTCCTCAATCTCATCAGCAACTGGACGTGGGAAATGCCTTGACCGCTGATAGATTGGGGAGTCCTCCTTCAGGACAATCTTGAATTCCGGGAGCTTTGCAACCCCGAAATCCAGATCACCCTTACTGAGGGCTCCCTTTCGTTCAAATATCATTCGATACACATCCTCCCTTTCATACTCAGTCAAACATCCATCCAATTTCCCCCTCTTCTTCACCTCATTATACATCCATTCACATGTCTTTTCATTTGCAATATTCACCCTGATATCCGTGCTATCATCCATACCTACCTCAGTGACAGTGGAGAGGTGTCCTAGTACATCTCCGACTTGGATACCCCTCACCTGTCCCTTCACCCTGGGGTCCGCCTGCACACATACAAAAGGATCATTCATTCTCATCAAGCCATCAAACACACAAGCAACACGCCTTACCTTATAATATGCATACTTTCCATCTAATATCACGGTGTTCTCACCCACATTTAAACTAACATCCTTACTCCAACTCACTCTAACCGCCACCCTTTCACCCTTCACAAGTCTTACATTCTCCATAGCAGTCACCTCAATACCAGTAAACACACTCCTCAAAACACTACCATCTTTCCCTACATATAACTTATACACCCCATTTTTACCAATCTTTCTCTCAATCTGATCACTCGCAGGATGCACAACCATACGATTCATTTTCATAAAATCATAGCCCAAAATCACACCATACTCACTACTCACCTTATCAATCACCGAGAATTCACATTCATTCATCATCATACCATGCATTCGAACAGGTGACCTTATCATTCCAATCACAGGCACTCTCCTATTACCAATACCTACCAAACTACCCTTGCACTCAGACAGGAGGGCTTTCTCGCTAACCTTGTCATACACATCTTTATACACCAAGCTCGCCTTGCATCCAGAATCTATTAAAGCCAAACACTCAATTCCATTCAATTCCACCTTCACACTCAGACACTCATACTTCCTACCAGACAGCACTTTCACACTAGACAGACTTACGAACACATTACTCACACTCATGCACCCAGAGGATACTTCACCAGGTACCCTCTTACAATTCAGTTTCAGGCTTCAGACTTTCCATTCACACCTTGCGCTCTCAGTCTAATCCAACACTTTTCACTTGAATGTCCTTCCATCGCACAATAGCTACATACATTCCTCTGGTCACGACACATCCTCGCATAATGACCAGCCTTTCCACAATTACCACAAGCATACTTCACACTTCCCCCAGCAGTTGCTCCACCATTCAACCTCGGACAATCTTTCTTCAAATGGCCTATTTCTTTACACTCAAAGCACTCTTTCACACTTTCCTGGCAATCCTTTATCATATGCCCTTTCTTACCACAACCAAAACATGCACCAGACGTCCACCTACATTCTGCCAACATATGACCTTTCCTTCCACACCGATGACATTCCACAATCTTTCTCCCACCATTCGATCTCTCGTTTGCTGGGACATACCTCGGTTTCTCTCTCATATATCCGTTCCCACGCTTGAAATTCATCTGTCCCCTTCCATTCGACCACCCTCCATTTACCCATCCATTCTGCCGGCCCAGGAAGTTCGACATCACTCCAGCTGGTGCAGCCTTCAGGGCATCCCTGTAGCTGACATACTGCTGGGGTGGATGAAAGCTCCTGGGCTTCTTACCCCCAACATTCACACTGTACCATCCATCCTCTTCTAGATCGCTTTCATCATCAAATCGTCCATCTTCCAACAGCTCCAACACATCCTCCCACATCAACCGTTCACCTGTCAGTCTCATTCTCTCCTTTCTCTTTCCACTCAGCCATTCACTCACCTTTCGCGGGATCGTGTCCAAAAACTTCCTCATGAGTGGTTTACATTCATTTACATCATCATCACCATACCTCTTTCTTGCCATACTCTCAAGCCTATGTGCATACATGTTCACACTTTCACTTTTCCCCATTCGAGCCTTCTCAAATTCATTTACCCTTTTATACTTCACACTCTCTTTCATTCGTTTCACCTGTCCAATCATCTGCTTCTTCACCACATCGTACCTTGGTTCCCCTACACTTGTAATCACGCGGAAAAACTCCAATACTTTTCCCTCCAAACATTCCCCCAAAACATTCATCCAGTATCCCTTATTCTCCGGGTACTTGAGCTTACAATATCGCTCAAATTCCCCGAAGAATTCTTCCACACTTTTCTGGCCATGTAACCTAAATCTATCTATCTTTGGCACTTCCCTTATCAAAATACCCTTTCCCACATTCACTTCACTCTCACTTGAGCTGCCTTCACTCTCACTCATATCAATCATACCATCACTCTCTCCTTCATCCGAATACAATGAGTCCACACTCTTGCCTCTTACCTTCCTATCCTTCCCCTTTGCACCACTCTTCCTTCTTCTCTTGCATTCAACTCTCTTCCATTCTCCGTCCTTCCTATCACTCATAATCACCCTATCCTCTCTAGACTCGCACAAACTCCCATTGATCCCATTAGTCTTATGCCCTTCAGTCGGAGCAGGGGTCAAGGTCGAGGGTCCTGGGGCCGGTCCTGACCCCTTCATCATGTCATACAAGTCCTTCATCCGTTGGTCGACCTGCTTCTGTCTCTCGTCCATTTCTTTCCTCATCCTGTCTGTCTTCTCATCCATACTCATCACATCACTCTTCAATCCATCAATCACGTTCCTCAACATCATACATTCCTCCTCTTTCTGCCTCAATTCCAGCTTCAGTCTCACAATCTCATCATGGAGGCCCTGTTCCACAGAAGCCATCCTCCCAGGTTAGTAACAGCGATAGACAAAGGTGAAAAACAACCAAAAATTTAGATAACCCCAATTGATCCAACCCGCTTCCTACACTAATCCGGATGTGAGAAATCGAAGGAGAATGAAACGGATTGTATGTACAGTCCTTTACTAACAAAAAAAATACAATATTTACAAAAAATATGGGTAAATATGCACCCAATGAGCCTATTTATATATATATTAAAACAATCCTATCTTGGAACCCAATCAATCAAAAAAAAAATATATTAATACTAAGAGTCAGCATATACAAAAGGGGACAACCAAAACAAGAGACAAAAAAAAAAGAGGAGTTTTCTTACGTGGTACCACGGTTTACGATTTGCCGGCCTCCCCGGGGGAAAATCTTGTCGGCAGTCACTCTTGTGACAAAATTGGGTGTGCGGGGCTTATGGTGCCTGCCACCTCGGAGCTCAGTTTTCTTTAAGATCCAGTCAAGTACTATTAGATGACTTCTTATATCTTCTTTAAATATCTCCAAAATATTTTTGTTAAAGTCGCTCTTGCAAAATGCAGGCAATGTTTTTGTTTGCTTTGTTCTTTTTTTCTTCTTTTTTTTTTATTCTGGTACTTGAATGCTGTCTCATAAAATCTTTAACATTTAGTAGCTAATAAAAAAAACATGAGATGTTAAATAACCTTATTCATACAACATGAAATCAAATACATATGTACAAAAGAAAATATAATAAAAAACCCATTCCCACTCACACACACATTCTTACAAAAGGAGGGCGAGTGTATTGGGAAAAAGGGTGGGAGAATGGCCCCTTCACACACTCACATTCGCTCCACCACATCATCATCAGACTGTTCGGCACATTCTTGTTGATGGCCCAGTCTGCGGAATCTTTGCACACGTTACCTGTCCCGGTACTGGGATGGGCAGGGTCGCTACCGCCTGTCCCTTGTACTCGGGACGAGTGTGTGCACACTGACTGGTGGACTTGTTGACTTTTGGGGGGAGGCCGGCCTTCTCACTATTATTTAAGCAGGGTTTTTTTGTTCTGTTTTGTGTTTTTTTCCTTATAGTTTGCACACTCCTGCACCGGGGAGCCCTTCCCCGATGCAGGATCTGTCTTACTACTCGTTTCCTTTTCCCTTTTTTTAATTTCTGTTGTTTGGGTTTTTTTTTTTGTGTGTTATTGCATTAAATTTAAAAGTAGCTAGTTCTATGCAGTTTTTAATACACGACTAATGCCTAAGTAGGCAGTCGCCAGATGAGCTCTTTAAATTATATAAAAAAAAAAAAATTTTATTTTGAAATAGCCTTGTACTAGGCTAGTTTTTAATAGGCAACTAATGCCCAAGTAGGCAGTCGCCAGATGAGCTCTTTTTAAAAAAAAATGTTCATCTTTTCATAATGTACCACAGCATAACTGAGAATGTCCCAGAAAGCCAGGTTGTACCTAAAAGCTACTGCTTCTTATCCCCAGATACTAAGCATATGACAGCAACGGTGTATACATTTCTATGTACCTTAATACCACATATTAAGTGCATCATACCTAATCTAAAAAAAATATATTACTTCAGTGAAGGTTGTGCTGGACAGTAAAAAATTTATTTTAACTTTTTAAACATCTACTTTCACAAGAATGACTGGTGTTGACTGTGAGTGGCACTTATTTGCTACTTTACATGGAAAGAGTGCTTGGTGGAGTGGTGAAAAGGGTTGGGTTACTACTAAAGCCAGTCTGCAGAGACCTTTTCAAAATCAAATTATAACACCTCAAGGGATGTAGGCATTTGGTAAAGAAATGCTTGAAGATAAAATAAGCTTTTTTGACAACTGCTGAAGATGTAAAAGATTTTTTAACTTCCAAGATTCAAAAATGCCATGCAAATTGTAGGAACTCAGAATTTACATAAACTTATACCCTTGAGTAATGGAAAAATAAATAAAAATATATGAAACATCAGATGCAAACGAGGGAGAAGAAAGAAACATTTTAAAAATGTCAAAAAAAGAAAAATATGAAGAAGACTTACCTAATCAGAAATGTGGAGATTATATCATATGCAAATATAATGACAAAAATTGGGTTGGATTTGTCCAAACCTATGATTTGGTTTTGATGATTTCAAAGTACAGTTTTTACATCCAAGTGGCTATAATAAACACTAATACTATCCAGTTATTGAAGATTCATGTAATTTGGCTAAAAAAGATATAATTAAAATATTAGAAATACCATCTTTAACTGCAGGAACACAGCAGATTCAATATTGTTTTCCATTAGAGCAACTTTAGTGCATGCATTAAGAATGTAATTGGTATCTATTTTAATTTCTAAATTTATTATGTAATTTTTTCAATTATAAAGTTTTATGCAAATTTTTGTTGCATCTCTAATTAAATATATATCTATATTATAGATTTAAGATTTAACATGGGTGAAAATAAAAAGATGGTAAGAACTCATCTGTAAAAATAGCATATGTATCAAATATTTATTTTCTTTAATACACTAGTATTGTAGTCGCCATTAATATTTTTTTATTATTTTACTTAAATTACCTTGAAATTTCAATGGAATAACTTATAGGTATAATTTAATAATATTTAAATAGGTGAAATTTTTTCTAGAAAATTTATAAATATGCCCACTTAGGAAAAAAAAATGATTTTGCTAATTTTTAAGTATACTAATTGATTGATACCCATTGTTTTTAATTTTTAATTTTATCTGAAATAGATTGAAATTTTTTTAATGAGTTTCAATTTCCAAGTGAAGGATGGGGGGGAAAAATATTTTTCAAATTTGTATAATTTTTGTTGTTGAATTATACATTATTTATAATAGTATAATTAAATTCCTCTCTTTTTTCTTCTGATTCTAGCCATATATAATATGTTGCATTTAAGGCAAATATTAAGGTAGATATGGATATTTTTTTGAAAGTGTTTTTCCTTCCCCCCAAACATTAACCCATAATAACTCAAAAACTATAAGTGATAAAGATCTCAAATTTGCACCCATTTATTAACTCTAAAGGATAAATCCATACAGCAATTTTCATTAAAATCAGAGAGGTAGTGGTTATTATTATTATTATTTTTGTGCATTCTCGAAGGGGACATGCTGGACACAGCCAAATCAAGAGTTGCAGTAGTGCCGGGCCCTTGTAGGCTTCCGAGTTGAGGAGTCCTGAGAAAGAATGTGAAGTTATTTCTATTTGCAATGGCTAGCCATATACCTAAAACTTCCCCTTCTACATGTTCTTCAGCTCCCCTTTCAGCCTTCCCTCGCTCATTGGATCCCTATGCCAATCATGTGGACTCAGATTTAGATTATCCCCACTTTCTGATAATGAGTTCATCTGACACCCCACTTGTAACAGTGAATGTGTTTGATGTTAATGATTCATTTGAGTCCCGCTGTAGTGAACCCCACTGGATGTGGTCAAGAGATAGTGGTGATATGGTAGTTGAGGTGTCATCTCACTCTCAACATAATTTTTTGCAAAATCTGTCTTTGATTGCCGAAGTTCCCATAACCATTTTGCCCCATCCACGTCTGAATTTGGTCAAAGGTGTCAGCCGCTATCACATGTTAGAAACACATGCTACCCACGTGCATCTGCGAGAGGAAGCAGAGTGCGTTATCACCCACCATAGCAATGTTTAATCAAGGAAGTTCTCTCCCCCGTTTTGCCTCCATACGTCAATCTCGCCAGATTGAGTTAGGCCTATGGGCAGATAAGATATTTTCCCAGGCACGACCGGGGCATTTCCCCAAAGTCCCCCACTCAATTATCCCCTACGCCATGGAGATGGCTCAGGGTACTTATACAATAGCTTTTCCAAATTGAAGCAGATCCCGATTATCTTCACGAGGCATCACGCCGATCCGGTCTCCCTTGTGTACCTAGGAACTCTCTACCTCTAGAACCCCCTTATTGTCCAGAAGAGGACAATATCCCTTGAGTGCCAAGGTTCGTGCCTTCAAGACGCCAAGTCAACAAGGCCCCCCCCCTGTTGTTCAGAAAAAGAACAACGTTAGAACAGCCATTGTTCTTTGAGCCCGTTTGACAAGAGACAGTTCTCCCCCCCCCCCCTGGTGTTCAGAAAGAGAACAACGTTAAAACAGCCATTGTTCGTCAAGAAACGGTTCTCATTCCCAAGACATCACGTCAGGATAATTTAATTCCCCCCTTTTTAACATTCTTCAAGAGAATGCTTGGTTTCAACAATAACCTCCATTATTCATCTAGAACATCTCCGATTTGTTGTCACAAAGATCGCTCGTACTTCCGAGCCCCACTTCGCTCTCACTCTTCGGAGACGGTCCTTCCCCTTCGTTAAGGACAACTCCCCGAAGAACCCTTCTGCTGGAAATCGCCAGTGGACCGAAGATTCCTTCGCATCATCTTCCTCTGCACAACAACTTTGTAATTACGTAAGCTGAGCATTACCTTTAATCATCTAACCTTTTGTCAACGCTACCCTGTGCTTTAAATGGTTTAGCGAACCATTCCCCTCTCTTTAATTTTTATTTGTTTACCTTTTTAAACATCTCCAAATCTTAATCCTCGGATTAGTCAGATATTCCCACGACCCTTTTCATTCTCCGTATATGTAAACATTTTTTTTTGTGTAATTGTTGATAGTTTAATTAATAAAACTATTTTATTAATGATATCCATATTATTTATCTTTGGGCTCCATTCCACTAATATAAGCATATTGAAGATAAATAAGCCTCTCCAGGCCCCCCCTCCTTTTGGACTAACTTCGGTCAATCAGATTACCACGCACTAGAAATATTAGAATAATTCCCTCAATGAATATTTATATATGGTATATCGTCAAGAGCCTATTCTACGACAGTGTCATCTCACTCTCAACATAATTTTTTGCAAAATCTGTCTTTGATTGCCGAAGTTCCCATAACCATTTTGCCCCATCCACGTCTGAATTTGGTGAAAGGTCTCATCCGTTCAAATGCATTAAGGGACTACAAACTCACCCATCTCCAGAGCAAGCTCAGTACCCAACGCATCACACATGTACACAGTTACTAAAACTAGGCTCTCAAGTCCCAACTGCCACATTGATTTTAATGTTCAAATATCAGGAACTGCAGCAATTTATTAAAGCTTGGTACCTTCATGTCCCAGTAAGCCCCTACGTCAAACTACCCAAACGTTGTTTCAATTGTAATCAATTTGAACATGTTGGTTGTGCCTGTCAGCACTCCCATTCCTGTGTGAATTGTAGTTCTGAATACCTTGTTCCTGAATGCACCAAAACACTGTGGTGGTGCCAACAGTGCTGCATCAAAAATCTGCCCAATATTCTTATATGAAAAGGTCTCACTTTGCGCAACTCTCTACATCTGGATATGAGAGAGGCTCGTCGTGCACAAACCTTGTGGTGGATGGCTGCTGTGTGAATGGAGAGTAGATTTGGGAGCTATTCTCCCCATTTTCTCCTAGATTTTTCACCACTTTCCCTTAGTCTGTCCTTTTACCCTACCTTTCCTTGTTTATGATAGAAGAGTGTGAGCATTTCGCTAGGAAGGCGGGTTGGGATAGATATTGGTACTGTAGATTTTTTTATATATTTTTTATATGTGGTTTAAAATTATTTCTCTCATTGTATGAGATAATTTGTAATAGAATTATAAAAGAAATTTAGGATGTTCTAAAATTCTCAGATATATTCATAAATTGGAGCCCACTTAATTTTTTTGCTAAAGCAAGGCTCAATAATTTTTCCCACCAGGCACATTTATTGTGGTTGTCGTCAATTGGTGTTTGGTATCTCAACCTAACCTTTGGCAGCAGTTTTATAGGTTAATTTGGCTGGCCCTACCTCCATCGTAAATTGGAGAACAGCCTCTGCTGACCATTTGGGGCAATTTGGCTACACCGGATTCCTAGCCAATTGTGTAAGGGGGACATACCAAGACACTCGTGTGGAAGCCAGAGTCAGTTTGATTTGAAAGATGTCTTGCCCTGTCATTTCCCTCACCTTTCCCCCCCACTCCCTTCCATGGATTGAAGAGGGCCAAATAAATTTTTGTTCAGGATTCTGTAACTTGGAGAGTTATTGTAAGGCTGACATGCTCATTAAGGTCTCTCCATATACTTTTTTGGTTTGCCAAAAGTCCAACAATGCTGTCGCACAATTTTTGTATTTTGTAAATATTCATTGTATATATTATCATTTTCATTGTAAATTCTTTAGGGAAAATAAATTTAGTGGATAAGGTACAAGCTGGGTATGTCTCCTTTGCTGCCAGAAGTGGACTTTTGCTTACCCAACAGTTTGACTCCCAAACCCTAATGAAGAAGGTGTGGGAGGTCCATTGTATCCTGCCACAACCCCCCGTAAGAGGCGCGGCAATTTGCCATCTTGGCCGCCGTTCTGACGGAATCCAGCACTCCGTCTGGCCCCAACTTAGCCTCTCTTCCTTCCTTCAGATAGCCCGATTTCTCCCCTACCTCGTCGCTTTTCATACAACCTCTCCCACAACTTTCTCTGGTCAGCCTCTAATTTCACAGGGTAGATGCTGACCTTCTCAAGCCAACCACCCCGGATCGGGGCTGAGGGGGGCAGGGGACATTGTTCCCTAACCCCTGAGCTCCGGTTCGGGATGGGTTTTTTTAACAACCTGCTTTATCCCCACCCATACCTTCCTCACATCCCTTTTCCTCTCCTCTTCACATTCTATCAATTTTATGCCGTGTCCAAGGTGGAGCCGCCATGCCGATGGACTGCCAGGCCACTAGGTGGGAGGGGTGGTCCCGAATGGCGGGGCCTGGCTCTGCCAGGCCTGTAAGCACCTCTTGCAGTGCGGGCTACTGCAAGAGGTGGTGAGCGATTGAGGCCCGTAAAACAAAGAGGGTCACCATGCCCAATGATGCAAAAAATAAACATCTCCCCTTAATTCCCCCTAAAACAACGGAGCCGCTATCGTGCAGCTCCACAGAAAAGATGGAGGTCCCCCCCCCTGTGCTTGCGCAGGGGACCCTCCATACTTCTTTAACCGGGGAGGAGGCTTACTCCTCTCCTACGCCTACGGGTGTAGGGGATTCCCCCTCACCCCCTTCTCTGGAGGTGCTTTTGAGCAACTCCCTATCTCCAGCGGCAGTCCCTCCTTTGCTTTCTAAAGGGACTGCCAAGAAAGCCAATGGCAGCCCATTGCCGACCGCCCCTCGTGCAAGCGACTCGGTAGGGCAAACCCCCTTAGGGGGGAGAGGGAAGCTAGACCCCTTCGGTCGCTTCCCTCAAAAGACCTGCTGGCAAAAATATTAAACTTATCCGGGGTCAAGGCCTGTGCCTCCCCACTAAAGACTTATGACGTTGCCAAGGGGACCTGCGATGTCCTGGGAGGGGATGGCCAACTGGAGGCCCCTCCTGTGATAGACATGGTCCTTGAGGAAAACCAGCCTCAGACGGTAGGGCCTTCCATCCGAATCCGCCCCTATGCAAGGTCCTCCTCAAATGCCCCATAAGGGGCACGGCGATTTGCCATCCTGGCCGCCGTGCTGACGGGATCCAGCGCTCCGTCCGGCCCCAGCTTAGCCTCTCTTCCTTCCTTCAGATAGCCCGATTTCTCCCTTACCTCGTCGATTTTCATACAACCTCTCCCACAACTTTCTCTGGTCAGCCTCTAATTTCACAGGGTAGATGCTGACCTTCTTCTCAGCCAACCGTCCCGGATCGGGACTGAGGGGGGAGGGGACAATATTCCCTAACCCCTGAGCTCCGGTCTGGGGTGGCTGGCTTTTAACAACCTGCTTCATCCCCACCCATACCTTCCTCACATCCCTTTTCCTCTCCTCTTCAAAATCTATTAATTTTTACGCCGTGTTCAAGGTTGAGCCGCCATGCCAATGGACTGCCAGGCCACCAGGCGGGAGGGGTGGTCCCAAATGGCGGCGCCTGGCTTTGCCAGGCCTGTAAGCACCTCTTGCAGTGCGGGCAACTGCAAGAGGTGATGAGCTATTGCGTCCCGTAAAACAAAGAGGGTTACCATGCCCATGTATGAAAAAAAACAAAAAACCCAACCCCCAACTTCCCCAAGAACATCTACGGAGCCGCCCTCGGGCAGCTCCACCGAGAAAATGGAGGTCCCATCCCTTGTGCTTGCGCAGGGGACTCTCCATACTTCTTTAACCGGAGAGGAGGCTTACTACTCTCCTACGCCTACGGGTGTAGGGGACTCCCCCTCACCCCCTTCTCTGGAGGTGCTTTCGGGCACCTCCCTATCTCCAGCGGCAGCCCCTCCTTTGCTTTCTAAGGGGACTGCCAAGAAAGCCAATGGCAGCCCATTGCCGACCACCCCTTGTGCAAGCGGCTCGGTAGGGCAAACCCCCTTAGGGGGGAGAGGGAAGCCAGGCCCCTTCGGTCGTTTCCCTAAAAAGACCTGCTGGCAAGAATTTTAAACCTTGCCGGGGTCAAGGCCTGTGCCTCCCCACACAAGACTGGCGACACTGCCAAGGGGACCTGCGATGTCCTGGGAGGGGATGGCCAATTGGAGGCCCCTCCTGTGATAGACATGGTCCTTGAGGAGACCCGGCCTAAGACGGTAGGGCCTTCCATGGGGGGAAATCCGGGCTCGGCGCCAAGCACTGAACCCGAATCCGCCCCTATGCAAGGTCCCCCTCAAACGGCCGAGGGCTCTGAGGCAGTAAAAGGAGGGGAGGGATCTCCTCCGACAGGTGCCCCTACGACTACCAGGACCTTCTCCATTTCGGAGAGGGACCTGGCTGACGCCGGCCCATCTGGCATGGGGGCTTCTGCCGGCGGAGGTGAGAAACGGGTTCATTCCCCGCCCTCCTTCCTAAAATGAAAAAGACGAAGAAGACTCGGGGCTCCTCTCCATCCGCGGGGGCTGCGGGGACGGATGGGTCTGCTACCACTTTGGTAGGCGACCAAGCCAAGATTGGCACATCCGGCCCCTCTACCCCCTCGTGTGCGGAGCCCCTGACTAAGACTAACACCAAGAATGCACAGGGCGGAGCCTCGATGACATCGGGGCCCCTCATTCAGAGGTTACCTGGTGTTTTCGAGCCCGCTGGCTTCAAACGCTTCCTCATTATTCGCTCCACTAATGGCACCATGTTGTCCAAGGGCAACATGATCCATCAGAGGAGAGGATTAGCTAGTGCAATTGGTAGAGAGCCGAAGGTAACCCGTTTCTCGGACGGGAGCCTTCTGGCGAATGCGGCGAATCCCGCCTAAGGCGGCCAAGATAAGTGCTCTTCGGACACTTCATGGCACCCCGGTGAGTGTGACGCCGCACTCTACCATGAACTTTGTGAAAGAAGTAGTTTATGCGAGGGAACTCGTTGACTACTCCATTGAGGACATCACCCTAGAGCTGGCCGACCATGGGGCGGTCAAGGTCGAACGTGTGATGAGAAAACAGGGAGGGGCTTCGAGCCCCCCCCTACACTCTTCGTCACGTTCGACTGTGACAAGCTCCTTGAGTCGGTGCGTGCCGGTTGGTACCGCTACCGCGTGAAGGCATTCGTGCCACTGCCGCGGCGGTGCTATTACTGTCACCGCTTCGGCCATATGAATCGCTCATGTAGACGTGCAAAGTCGGGGTCACCCGAAGTATGTGTAAATTGCTCCAAGGTCGGACACGATAAGTCCAAATCGTGTGTGGCCAAGTGTGTCAATTGTGGAGAGCCGCACCCTGCTTCTTCGAAGCAATGTGGTGCATATCTCCTGGAGAAAGAAATCCTGGCCGTTCAGGCCCAGGATAGACTCTCATTCCGCGAGGCTAAGGACTTGGTCCTGGCGCGCCCAGCTCTGCCTGGGACGTCATATGCCTCAGTAGTTCGAAAGGCACCCTCTGCTCCCGGCCCATCCAGGCCAACGAGCACGGTTGTTTCCGCGCCCATTCGGATCTCTTCTGCAGGCTCTACTACACCCGGGCGCTCCCCTGGTAGAGCTGGTTGCAAAAAGGGTTCACACCCAGCCCGGCTAAAACCAGGGCTCCTCCCTCTTCCCCCAGTGTGACCGTTTCCCGTAAGGCGAAATGGCCAACCGCCTCCACAGGTCGTTAGACTCACAGGAGGCAACACCCCTGAAGATGGTCGCTAGGCCATCTTCGGGGGTTCCTAAAGCTGTCCCCCGAAAGGAGGACAGCAACAAAGGAGCTTCGGCTCCTTCGCCCACGCCCCGAGGTGGAGCGAGTGGCTCGGAGACGGTGGTTCCTCGAAAAGAGGCCCCCCCACCTCCGAAGCCGCAGCGCCCGCCTAAGGTTTCGAGGCGGAGGGAGGATAAGACTCGCATGGCGAGCCCAACCTCCCCCAATAAGTCCTCGAAGGCGACAGCACTTTGTCCGGCCAACAGCGCCCGGGGTTCTGCCCCCGGGAAGCGTACGGCCATTCCCGTGAGGGTCTTCAATTCGAGGAGGGCCCTCCGAACTAGGCCTGGAGGGCATATTCCTTCAATGGAATTGTCGTGGACTCCGGGCCAACTGGGAGGAGCTGCGGAGGCTCGTCCCGTTCCCCGTTAGCTATTTTTTTGCAGGAGACCATGCTAGGCGCGTGCCCCCTGCCTGCCCCCCCGGGGTATAAGGGTCTTGCGACCCCACCACCGCGGGATGGCCGGGCTGGGGGATGCGCGGTTTACACCCGGCATGATGTCTCCGTTCTTCCTTTCTCTTTAGATACCTCCTTCCAGGCAGTGGCTGTGCAGCTGCACCTGGATAGGAGGTATACTATCATTTCTGCGTACATTCCACCGTCAGCTGACTTCGACGCGGGGGACTTCCGCCGCGTCGTGGCACGGTTGCCGAGGCCCTATCTCTTGCATGGAGATCTGAACGGAAGGCATCCTCTCTGGGGAGATTACTCCATAAATCCCAGGGGACAAGTCCTTGCCGATCTGATCGAAGAGCTTGAGATGGGTGTCCTAAACGTGGATGAGTTTACACATCACTGTTCGAGAACCGCTTCATTTTCTTGCCTTGACCTATCTTTGTGCTCTTCGGATGCACAGCCTGATTTTGATTGGGGGGTGGTCGATGACCTCCATGGTAGTGATCACTTTCCCATTCAAATATCATTTTCAGGGCAACTGCCGCCTGAGAGAACACCTCGGTGGTGCTTGGCGCGGGTGCGGTGGCCTGCATTTCAGGAAATGACTGAATTCTCTATCTCAGTCGAGGAGTTTAGGTCGGTAGATGAGGCCGTTGAGTTCTTCTCCGGCAACCTCATCGCCGTGGGCCTGACTACTATTTCTAGGACTTCTGGCCGTTTTGCACGCCGACCACTCCCATGGTGGTCGGCCGAGTGTGAGACGGCCCTCAAACAGAAGCGTTATGCCTACATGCGCTATAAGCGCCGCCCGAACGATTTCACTGTCGCTGAATTTCGTCGGGCTAGGGCTATGTTCCGGTATATTTCGAAACACGCCCGCCGCTCTTCTTGGCGGGCATACGTGTCTTCGTCTTCACTTAACGGGAAGACCCCTTTAGCTGAGGTGTGGAAGCGAGTCAAAAGGATTCGGGGCAAGTTCTCGCAGGACCCCCCCTCCCGTTCTCCAGGAGAATGGGACCGCAATCTCGGACCCCGCGTCCGTGGCGGAATCCTTAGCGACCGCTTTTTCCGCATTCTCTAGCCGTGATGCTGCTCCGCCAGCATTCAATGCACGTTGTGATATCGCGGAAGGCCGCCGGCTGGACTTTACCTCCAGAGGCGGAGAACCCTTCAACGACAAGTTTACTGTGAGTGAGTTGCGTTCCGCTCTCGCTTCGTGCGCGGACACCGCCCATGGTCCGGACGATGTCCCGTACGCCATGCTTCGACCCCTGTGTGAGCGAGGCATGGCCTTTCTGTTAGATCTGTTCAACAGGATCTGGGTGGAAGGTCTTCTCCCAGACTCCTGGCGAATCGCTACTGTGTTAGCTTTTCGCAAACCGGGGAGAGATCACTCTACTCCGACCGGTTTCCGCCCAATCTCTCTAACCTCTTGCGTGTGCAAGTTGATGGAGAAATTGGTAAATGTTAGATTAGCCTATTTCCTGGACAGCGGAGGCCATCTGTCTTCTGCACAGTGCGGCTTCCGTAAGTTTCACTCCACGTCGGATGCTCTGCTCCGACTGGAAAACGCCGTCTGCGAGGCTTTCCTTCGTAGACAGCACTACGCCACGGTGTTTTTTGATCTGGAGAAGGCCTATGATACCGCATGGCGATACGGTATCATGGAGACTCTCCACACGATGGGGGCGATTCCGCGTACGGGTGGGGGGAGCCCTCTCTGCCCCAAAGGAGCAGGAAGAGGATGTCCCACAGGGAAGTGTCCTCAGTGTCACACTCTTTGCCCTGGGCATCAACGGCATCACCTCGGTGCTGCCAGAAGATGTTCTCGCTACGCTCTACGTGGACGACCTTTCGATCTCTTTTGGCGCGGCCCAGATGCCAACTCTGGAGCGTCGACTCCAAAAGGCATTGAACCGCGTCTCTCGCTATGCCGTAGCGCACAGGTTTCGGTTTTCTTTGGCCAAGACTAAGGTGGTGCACTTCTGCCGCCATCCACGGCTTTACCCCGACCCAGATTTGTTTCTTAATGGGGTGCGCCTGGATGTGGTTGAGTCGCACCGTTTCCTTGGTATTGTATTCGACCGACGCCTCACCTGGGAGGCTCATATTCGCAGCCTTAGGGTCTCTTGTACCCGCGCCATGGACATTCTCCGTTCCGTGACGTTCAGCACTTGGGGCGCTGATAGGGCTACCGCCTTACTTTTTTATCGATCCTTTGTTCGCTCGAAGCTCGACTACGGATGCGAGTTTTATGCATCCGCAGCCGAGCGTTTATTGCGGAAGGTGGATTCGATCCACCACACCGGCCTTCGCCTTGCGACCGGTGCCTTCCGCACTTCCCCCATTGAGAGCCTGTTGGTCGATGCTGGGGAGATGCCACTCGCTCTGCGCCGCGTGCAGTGTATCACTCGACTGTACGCGCGAGCCCGGCGCCTCCCTCAGTCGCCAACAGCTCTCACTGCATCCGCAGCTGATCTCGATGGTGCCTATGCCGTCGAGAGACGCCAGTCATACCCTAAGCCTTTTGGGTTTAGGGCCAGGAAACTCCTTCGAGAGGTAGATATCGCTCTCGGGCCGGTGGCGCCCCTGGTTTTGCCCAGGACGCCACCCTGGAGGGTACCACATTTGGCTATTTGTCGCCACGCCTCTGCTCCCAAAGCTTGTACTGCGCCGGGAGTATTGCGTTCGACCTTTTTGGAGCACACATCGTGTCACGCTGGAACCGTGCCAGTGTATACGGATGGCTCCAAGTCCCAAGAGGGGGTCGGCTTCCACGCCGTATCCCCTCTGTTTGAAGTCAGCGGGGCTCTACCAGGCGCTGCGTCTGTCTTCACGGCCGAGCTGGTGGCAATACACCACTCGGTACGGGAGATTACGCGACGTGCCCGGTTCGGAGACCGGATTGTGATCTATAGCGACTCACAAAGCGCCCTGAGTGCTCTCGGGGCATTGGAATATCTGCATCCCCTGGTTCGCGATATCCGTGACGCCACGGTTTTGGCGAGCCGGGCAGATGTCGAGATTATCTTCTGCTGGGTTCCTGGACATGTAGGAATTGCGGGGAATGAGGGCGCCAAAGAGTCCGCGAGGACTCTGCGACCGGACCAGCGTTTCGCTCTTCCTCACACCGACTACATGGCAGGAATACGGGCAGCTCTTCGGACTGCTTGGCAAACAAGATGGGAGACGGTCGAAGGGAACTTAAAGTTGCGTGCCATTTCGCCGCGACTGTTCCCATGGACCTATTCCCCAATGCCGCGGCGGCTTCAGGTTGCTTTCTGTCGTCTTCGAATCGGACACACTCGTGTGACGCATCGCTACTTGATGGAGCGCTCGCCTGCGCCCTATTGCAACGACTGCGTCGTCCCCCAGACTGTTCGGCATATTCTTGTCGAATGTCCCAGTCTGGGTGATCTTCGCGCACGATACCTGTCTCGGTACCGGGATGGGCGGGGTCGCTACCGCCTGTCCCTTGTACTCGGGACGAGTGCGTGCACCATGACTGGTGGACTTATTGACTTTTTGGGGGAGGCTGGCCTTCTCCCCTTTATTTAAGGTTCCTTTTTTTTGTTATTGTTTTGTTTGTTGGTTGCACTCTCATGCACCGGGGTGAGGGGGACCTCCCCCCGCTGCCGGAGATTGCTTCGATTGTTAAGTTTTTCCACTTTATATCATTGTTAAGTTTTCATATTTTTACTTTAAAGTAGCCTAGTTCTAGGCTGTCGTGTTTTTCGGCGACTTATGCCCAAGTGGGTAGTGGCCAGATGGGCTCCATAAAATAATAATAAAAAAAAAAAAATACTGTCCAAAAATCTCTTCTTGACCTTCCATTTCTGCCAGGCTGTGCGCCCCACTTACAGGTAAGGGCCTCAAACCATCAAGCATACCTCCTGTCACTGCTCCTTCCAGAGTCTCTTTCCCTGCTATAGCAGACTCTTCAAAATCGGCTCTTTGTCCCCTCAAGCTTTTGGGGATGCACTTCAAACTTAACCTTTTTCTCCTTTGGGGCTGAGGAAAGATGTTCTAATCTACAAGAAACAAGGGTTCAAGGCCAACCATACAAAATTATTGATTGCAGGAACATGACTGGCCAAACTATGAAATTATTTCTTAAAAATAGCCTTGACTTTTTAAAAAATTTAAATATAAGTCTTCAGCTGAAATTTGAACAAGTTGTTCTTCACATTTACTTAATTTAGTGAGTTAATTCTCCAAAGGGTTTTATTTGAGGGAGGTGAGTTCATGATGGATCAAAGATTTATCTAAATCTTAACTTACGAGGACAGTCGTTGTAAAGGGTAGACCCTCAGATTCCCATGCTTTCCCTTTCTCATCATAGCTTAGGGTGTTTATTGCAGGTCGACCTGCTTTGAGACTACCATTTTTGGCCTAAACTTCTTTAACTTACCAGCCTAATTTGCGTAGAAGCGACTCATTCCCTCCCCCCTCTTTGTACCCCACTTCCCTTTTCCCCCTTCAGACTGAAGGATATAAATGGGGCCGTGAAGCCTTTTAATTTATTCTGTTGTGAGGATTCTGCCTGATTGCTCCGCTGAATCGTTGTCTGTTATTTTTTTTGAGAGCCATACTGTATTCCTTTGTCGGCTGCATCGAATTGTGCTCTTCCAGTTATGTTTGCAAGTGTTCTCCTTTGGGAAGCTGTTCACACTGGGCATGTGAAAGCTCTCCCCTAGTCACCTCACCATCTCCTCTTTGGGGAATTCTGTCATCTCAAATTCCTTCTCTCGGATTGTTGGGCCTTCAGATCATCGCTCCCGAGGTCTCGACGCCTTTCGCCCGATATCGCCGTCTGTGCGTCGTGTGAGCCGGGTTCCGCAATAGCCTTTACAGTCGTCTATGTTAGCCCCGAACCAACTGAATGACCGCAGTCCCTCGCAAGCAGATCCTTCTATTTCTCTTCAGCAGAGTTTTGAGGAAAGTGTTCTCAATTCCTTTTGAGGTTCAGGTTGCAGGCGTGGCGCTGTTAAACACTTAAAGACACTTCATTGATCTTTTTGAGCACTGTTGAAAAACTTCATTTTAATCACCAATTGGAAAATAAAAAGTTGAGAGGATAGGAGAATTGTTGCTCCTCACTTCTTCTCCCAATGCTGGCATAACTGCGACTGAATGAAAAGTGTATGATGTCCTTTTATTTTGTTTTCTTGGGCGTAAATTAGTTTGAGGTTGGTTGTTGTGCGATCATTTTTGTTATTTTTCTGAAAGAGTTAATTAGGTGGACTTTGTAAAAAATGCAAATAGATGATTTTCAAATTGATAGATTAATATAGGAAAATTTGGGTTAATTTAAGAGATATGAAAGGAGAATAAAATTGACATTTTCATCTGTTCAAATTTCATCTAAAGCCCCTAAATGGAGAGGGAAACTATGAAACCACAAAAATGTAAATATTAAATTAAACATTAAAAATTGAAAGCAATTTATTTTTTTAGACACCAACAGATATAAGTTTGCCAGCCCAAGATCCCAAGGTTCCTAAAATGATATCTCTGATGTCTTGTGGTGGATAGCCACCTCGGGCCCCCTCCTTGGATGGACATGGCCCTTGAGGTGACCCAGCCCCAGATGGTGGGATCTTGCATGGGGTTAAACCTGGGATTGGTGAACCCAACCTTCCCTGATAAGTCTTCAAAGGCGCCAGCGCATTGTCCAACCAACAGCACCAGGAGTTTTGCCTCAAAAAAGCATATGGCTATTCCTGTATGGGTCTTCTCTTCAAAGAGAGCCCCCACATCTCCAAGCTAGGACTGGAGGGTATCCCATCAATTGAATTGCCATGGACTCTGGGCCACTGGGAGGAGCTGTGGAGGCTCGTCTGATTCTGTTTTTCCTTAGCTATCTTTTTGCAGGAGACTGCTGGGTGCGTACCCCCTGCCCACTCTCCCGGGCTATAAGTGTTTTGTGACTGCACCAACACAGGATGGAGGCCCAGCATGATATCTCTGTTCTTCTCTTTGCCTTAGATACCTCCTTTCAGGCAGTAGCTGTGCAGTTGCACCTGGATAAGAGGTATACCATATATATATATATATATATATATATATATATATATATATATATATATATATATATATATGGGATTTTTTTTTAGTATTTGAAGAATAATTTCATCTTAGTTTGGTTATGGCATGTTTTTTTATCAGTTATTTCTAATAATTCTTTCATAATATATAAAAAAAATTGGCGAAGTTCAGAAAAGTTAGAAAAATTTAACCATGGCTGCTTTCTTTTAGATTTAAAATTTTAATCTTAGTTGCGAAGTGCAAGCTCTCCCCATCGGGGGGGATTGGCGAAGCCATTGTCTGGTATATATAATAGCCATGCGTTTATTTGGTTGTTTTTTAGTTATGTCCTATAAGTTACTATGTCAGTCGGATGATAACCATTTTACTTTTCAAAGAGTTTTTGAAAGTTTTGAATGGTGTAAGGTCAGATGTGTGTAAAGTAACAATATCAATATTTTCCTTTTTAAATATAGTTTATCATTCAAATTTTTTTAGTTTAGGATTTAATGAATTATATTTCATATTTCAGATTTATATTATTTATATAAAAGAAGAAATATAGGCTAGTAAAATAACTCTTCTTGCATGATATATGCAAAATGCTTCATATTTTAAATCTAAAAGATGAGGAGGAATTTCCTTATCCACTTTGCTTATTACGCATATCTGGAGCCCCAGTTGATGAATTAGAAGCCCATGTTAGAAATTTATGTGATGATAATGGAAATTGGAACTCATACTCTGTTTTGAATCAATCTTTTAATGCCTTTGTACTTTTGAAAGTAGGAAAAAATGAAATTGAAGTTCAGTGTGGTTCGATAGTTATAAAAAAAATAATTTATTACAAACCACCTGATCACAGTATGTCTGTTCGTCTCTTGTATGTCACATGCCTCAATGAAGAGAAATTCCAGGGTCCTGAAGATATGAAAAGAGATGCTAATGAGGCTGTTAAAAGAATACAAGTGGGAGCTTTGCTTATGCAAACATTCCTTGGAGAAACACTGAATGCAGAAGGCCTGGGAAGAAAGACTTTCCAGTTGGAAATGACAAAACAAGGAATGCCTAAAGTTTTTGTAATCCAGCTTCCATTAACAATTCAAGAAGCTCATAAAATTCCACAAGAAAGACTTTGGGAAAATATTGCAATTCAGATATTATCTTCTCCTTTAGCTAGTCGGTCATGTAAATATTTAGCCTTCTTTTGTGGAACCAGATTTATTAATCCACAGAAAAAAGAAATTGTTTATGAGAAAGATGTTATAGCTATGACAAAAAGTCATGTTTCTCTAGGTGGTGGTGGCTTGGCCCTAGTAGGAACAGGGCCGCTTTACACATGGGCTTCAGATATTAATAATATTTTAGAAAATTTAATTTCTGCTGAAAAAATTGACTCTAGATATTTGATGGATTTTAGTGCTAAAAGGTACTGTAACCTAATTTTCTTACCATTTGAGCTTTATTATAGTACTGCTACAGGTTAGTTTGTAAGGATACAAATTTAGGTTCTTTTGTAGTATATTTTCAATTTCTTGTCTTACTACAGCTTAGTTTGTAAGGATACAAATTTAAGTTCTTTTGTAGTATATTTTCAGTTTCTGTCCTAGATTTTTTGCTTCATTAAAGTGCATTTAGTTACTAGTTCAGGATAAGGGATACCCATTAGGAAAGGTGTACACCTGAAAGTTTTGTTGCTTCAAATTTGATACACTAATGGGTGGGGCTGTCTCAGATCCTGTCCTGTCATGCCTAACCCACCTTGTGGTGAAAGTGTTTGATGATCGAGGTGTCTCTCTTTGACCCTTTCCCATTTTAATTTAAAACTACAAATTAAGATATTAAATTTTAAGCATTAAATAATTTTTTAGGAATCCTTATTGTTTATAAAACAGGCATAACAAAGATGAATTCACTTAGAGAAAAGACAAGGACAAAGAAAAAAAGGTGAAAAAAAAAATTAGCCCCTTCCTTCCCTTCCCTAGTTCTTAAGCCTAACCTGGTAATACTCAGGAATGACACTGTCATGTGATCTTTTCCAGAGGTCTTCATGAGAGGTTATATTAAAAGGGCCCTTCGAGTCCTTTGTCAGAATCTCTTGACATTTTAGGCAAAGATGTACATTCCAAGGCTCCTCAAGAGGTGGAAATGGTCCTGGAGGTGCTCCCGACCCAGGTGGCAGTGTCGTCCCTAGGGGAACACACTAACTTAGCACTCTCGAGCCAGGATCCACCCCTGTGCAAGATTGTCCCGAGGTCCCCCACCCTATCCCTAAGTACTCACAAGGAGAGAAGGATAAGTTTAAGGCTAGCCCTTTACCATTGAGACCTCGATGTCAGTGCCCCTCATTAAGACCCCATAAGTGGCATGTTGATTAGTTTTCCTTCCTAATGGGAATCAGCACCCAAACTGACCACAGCTTAGCCTCTCCTTCCCCTAGCATCTACTTTATGCCTTTCTATACTAACTTTCCTTCACCCCAGGGGTGGGGGTTACCCTGTCTAACCATATCGGGCTGAGTAGGGTCGTTACTACTTCTCTTTGTACTCAGGATGGGTTCAAGTCACATACTTAGACTATCTGATTTTTTAGAGAAGGTTGGCCTCCACCATTTTATTTGACTCTTTTTATTGTAGGTTGTGTGTTCCTTCACCAGGGGAGGCGGGCCTCCCCCAGGTCCTGGAGCGTGCTTCTTGCTTTTTTTGCTTATTTTGTTGGGGGGGTTTTGTGTTTCTTTGCCTTTTTTCTATCTTTATTTGTTTTTTTTGTATGTTTTTTCTTGCCTAGTATTAGGCTGTAGTGTGCTTCAGCAACTTTTGCCCTAGTAGGCAGTCCTAGATAAGCTCCTTAAAAAAATGTTCCCCTGACCAAATCTGAGTGGCAACACTGGTACCGCAATGAGTGGCTCCTGCTTGTCCCTCATACTTGGTATGAGTTTGTGCACACAGTCTTGTGGACTATCTAACTTTTTGGAGGAGGCTGGCCTCCATTTTATTTGACTCTTTGATGTTGGTCGCATGATCCTGCATCGTGAGAGGCAGGCTTACCCTTGATGCTGGAGCTGTGTGCTTCCTACTTGCATTTTTGCTTCTTGTTTTTTATTTGTTTTGTATTTGCTTTGGCGTCTTTTGCACCTTTTTTAATCTAGCTTAGCATTAGGCTATGGATGATTATTGCAACTTGTGCCCTAGTAGGCAGTCTCCAGATTAACACTGAAAATGACCCCCCCCCCCCATATCTCTTAGTGGCCTTCATCCTAAAGAAACATTTCCTGCATTATCTTCACTGATATAATTGAGCCTGTCTTAAAGTACTTGCTTAACCTAAGAGGAGTAAATGAACATGCTTGCTTAGGCATTGACAACCCCTTTGCCCCTCAGTGTGTCAATCATGCACTCCCTCTCATGAATGAAACAACCATAAATGACCATAAATTATGCTGGCTACAACTAGTCATTGGATGGGAACATAATCTTTGTGGTGGCTGCATGTACTCTGTTATTCTATGATTCAGAGCCCATTTTAAATTACTGATGAGCAATGGAATTTAAATTCAAACAACTAATAAAAAATCCCCTTCCCCTAAATAGTAAGATCTATTTTATCTTTTGTACTATGTTCGCATTGTTAATTACATAATGAAATAGGTTAGAAAAAAAATTGAAAGGTAAATATTTTTTCCTTTGAATCATACAAATATTTCAACATTTCAGAGGAACCTATGGTGCTTGTTATGGAACTCATCTTGGCTCCGTTCTTCATGAATTAGGACATACATTTGATCTCGGCCATGCCACCTATGGAATAATGTCAAGAGGATTTGAAGATTTTCATATATTTTTCACTGCAACACATATTTATAATGATCATGGGTCACATATTCATCCAAAGTAATTGGAACCTTCTTTGCTTATTTCTAAGATAATGTATTGCAATTTGTATCGAAGCAGATATTATTAATATTAGCATTAACTTGTATATCTTGCTCAGCACTCTGTCCATTCCCAGCTTAGCCTCTCCTCCTTTTTCCCTGACTTCTACTTTCTGCCTTTCTGTACCAACTCTCCTCATCTCCTTCACCACAGGGGGGACCCTGTGTAGCCTTCAAAAGAAACAGTACCTTCAGTGCCTTGTTTGGCAAACAGCACCCTGAGTTCTGCTTCTGGGACGTTTAAAACCATTCCTGTGATGGTCTTCTCTTCAAAGAAGGTATGGCATATCCCAGCTAGGCTTGGAGGGCATATTCTTTTAATGGAATTGCTGCAGACTCCAGGCCAAATGGGAGGAACTGCAGAGGCTCATCTCCTCTCATTCCCTGTTAGCTATCTCTGCGACCCCACCACCACAAGATGGGGCCTGGTAAGAGGATGCACAATTTACACTTGGTATGATGTCTGCATTCTTGTATTTGCTATAAATAACTATTTAAGTTAGTAGCCATTCAGCTACAGCTGGATTGGAGGTATACTGTTATTTCTGTGTACATTACACTGTCAGTGGACTTTGACCCTGGGGTCTTACTCCTAATTGTGGCATGTTTGCTGAGGCCCATTTTACTGTTCTGGGATTTGAACAGTAGACCCCCCCAAACAGTTTCCACACATTCTTTCTAACTTCCTGCATGTGCAAATTAATGGAGAAATTGGTAAATGTTAGACCAGCTTTTTCCCTAGACAGTAGAGGTCACATGCCTTCTGCAAGTTCTAGTCCATGTAAATTGCAAGGTCTAAGCTCCATAGTTGGCATTACAACACAGTATTTTTCGATCTGGATAAGGCCTATGATAATGCATCGCGATATGGTATCATAGAGGCTCTCCATATGATGGGTGGTGTGATTATACGTGACTTTTGGCCTAGGAGGCAGTCGCCAGATGGGCTCCACATAATGGGGCAATGAGAGACCTCACATCTCTATTTCCAAGTTATTGCGAGCTCATCTATTCTGTGTTGGGTGGGGGAGCACTCTCTGGCCCAATGGATCAAAGTGTCCTCACTGTTGCACTCTGCCCTGAGCATCAATAGTATCACCTTGGTGCTGCCGGAAGATGTTCTTGTTGTGCTCTATGTGGATGACCTTTCCATCTCTTTTGGTGCGGCCTAGATGCCAACTCTTGAATGTTGGCCCGCAAGCATTGAACTGCATCTCTCACTATGCACAAGCACATAGGTTTTTTTTTTCTTTGGCCAAGACCAAGCAGATGCATTTATGCTGCTATCCACAGCAACACCCTGACCCAGACTTGTTTCTAAATGCTCCACCTGGATTTGTGGATTTGCACTATTTCCTTGGTCTTGTTTTCACCCAATGCCTCACCTGGGAGGCTCATATTTGTAGCTTTAATATCTCTTGTACCCACACCATAGACATTTTGTTCAAAGTTACTACGGATGTGAGTTTTATATATCAGCAGTTGAACGAGTATTGCGGAAAGTGGAGTTGATCCACCACACAGGTCTCCATCAGGCAACCAGTGCCTTCTCCATGTCTTCCATTGAGAGGCCAGCACCTCTCTAGTTGCCAATGGCTCTCACTGCCTCCAGGGCCAATTTGGATGGTGGGTTGGAAAAATATTATAGGGATAGAGTAGGTTGTAACTTTATTGAATGTTTCAAAGATAATTTATTTAATCAATTCATAAATCAGCCAACAAGGGGTGCAAATATATTAAATATAGTACTTACAAATGCTGATATTTGGTTCAGGAACTGACTGTCAAGAAAGCATTGGGAACTATTGATTATCAGATATTTCCCTTCAACCCTACTCAGACTCCAATTTTTTAGAGATGATTATGATAAACTTCAAAACATGCTGAATTAGGTTAACTGGGATGTAGAATTCAGCAGTAAGAATACTTATAAGATGTGGAATTCATTTAACCATTTATGCCTGACTGTGACAAATTCATCACATAGAAAACAAAGGCTTATAGCAAGAGGGATTACATGCATGGAGTCTAGTAAGCAAGTGTGATGAGTAGATGCTTTTTTTAGGTTCACACAAGTGTTGCATCTGATTTGAACACCGTTTGCCACTAACTATTTAACACTTTAAGGACACAATTAAAAGTAATTAATATGTTTTTAATTTTTAAAAATTAATTCAGGGTATACATGGTTAAGAATAATTTAAGCATAGTCCAGGAGTAGTGTATGACAATGAAGGTCATTGGGAAGAAATGTAGGAAGCTATAAGAAGAAAAGGGCATACCAGAGATTACAGGTTGACTCAAAATGAGCTAAACAAGATTAAGAAAAATCAACTGATCTCAGAACAACATAATAAGGATCCAAGAAAATTCTTTAGTTAGTATAAAATCAATACCAAATATAACAGGAAATATTTGAGGTACTTGTGATCATTTTGCTTCAGTATGTACAGAAGAGAATCTGAACATTTTAACTTATGATGGTTCTAGTTCAAGGGAGGAGGTATTAAATGCCATTAATTTAGATAGGCAAATCATTAGAGGACAATAAAGTTAAATAGTACCAAGGCTTCTGGCCCGAATGACATTCATTGTAGGTTACTTAAAGTTGTGGAAAGCATTGCAGTAGCTCTGGTGAAGTACCAAATGATTGAAAAATAGCAAATCTAGTGCTCATTTTTAAGAAGAGACGTAAAGAGAACCCCGAACAACTTTCGACCCATAAGTTTAACTGATAGTTTGTAAAATTTTTGAAGAGCACCCAGAGAGGTAGTTTAATAAATGATACTCAGCATGGGTTTAGAAAGTGTTAGAGCATGTTTAACAACCTTACTGGAATTTATGGATTATGTAACAACTCTATTGGATAAAAGAGAGAATGTAGATGCAACTTACTAAAACAAGATTGCACTGGTTAATAAATTAAAATGGCTTGAGATACGTGTCAGAGTATTAAATTGGATAGCTAAATAGCTGAGAGATAAGAAGCAGTGGGTAGTGTTAAATGGAGTAAAATCACAGTGAAGTACCTCACAGATCAGTTCTGGCTCTTATTATTTGTAATATATAAATCAATTTGAGAATGCAGTTAATAGCAGTGTCAATTTTTGCAAATGACACCAAATTGGTAGCTTTTGTAAAAAAAGTTGAGGGAACTTTAAAGTGTAGTGACTTAAACAAATTATTTGTTTGGGTATGTGGCAAATGACTTTTAATCTTCAAAAGTGCAAAGGAGAGTAACAAAGATAACATCTTCCCTTGAATAAGTAGATAGATTGAGGGTACTGATTAGGTTCTTCTTTGAAAGAATGTACGTGGGAGGGGATATGATTGAGCCTTTTAAATTTTTTTCTTGTATAGATAAGTTTTTCAATGAAATGTAGAATAGTGGTGAGGTGCCAGAAGAGTGGAAAAAAAGGTGATTATAAAAATTCTAAAAAAAAAGGAGATCCAAGTAATTGTAGAAATTGGAGAGATATTACATTGTTGCCTATTATTTAAATTTTTTTTATTAAGATTCTTTTGAATAGAATGGAGTCAGAGGTCGATAAGATCTTGACAGATGAGCAGGCAGGACTTAGGAAACATCGTGGATGCAATAGCCAAATCTTTATTGTAAGAAATCTGATGCAACAAGCTAACAAAAAGAAAATGCTACTGTGTCTGTGTTTTTTCTGGATTTTCAAAAAGCTTTTGACACCGTAAAACATGCCACTCGATTTAGAATAATGACATACTATGGAATGCCCCAGAAGTTTGTTGACATAGTCAAAAGTGTGCATGAAGATAGCTTCTGCCAAGTATTGGTAGATGGGAGTTTGAGTGAAAGTTTTGAAGTTAAATCAAGAGTAATTCAGGGTGAATTTCTTCTCAATTCATGTATATTTTGATCATTGACTTTGTAATGAAGAAGGTCGTAAGAGAAATTGATACTGGAATATTTTGGAAGAGAGGTATGAAGTTAGCTGATTTTGATTACTCAGATGATATTGTTTTAATGGCAGAGAGCTGTCAAGATATGCAAAGATTAAAGATTGTTTAGATAGAGAAGGATAAAAGTTAGGATTAACAATAAATTGTGCAAAAATGCAAATAATAAGCATGAATATGGAAAACCTGATAGTGTGCAAATAAATGATCAGGATGTTAATGAAGTAGAAAATTTTAACTACTTGGGTACGATTGTATCAAAGGATGGTTCTTTAATAAAAGAGTTTGGTGAAGGAATTAAGAATCACAGATGCAAGGTTTTCGGCTTTTGAAAATAAAATGTTGAGAAGAATATTAGGTATGAGAGAGTTAGAGAAATTATGAAAGTACAACCAGTAGATAAGTATGTGAGATTGTCGCAATGGAAATGGATCCGGCACTTTTACAGACGAGAGGGATAATATGTGCAGTATGCACCAAAGTGGGAGGCAGCTGGAGGAAGAGGTGGACCGAGGAAACATGGATAAGAATGATGAAGAGAGAAGCAGGAGATAGTTGGGATGATGGCTCCAGGATAAGTACTGGTGGAGAGAGTTTATTATGGCCTTTGTATCCCGTGGGTGCCATAGGAGATTGATTGATGGATAAGTTAGATTTTGGAAAGTTCTTAGAGTTGGAGGGTAGTAAAAGGACTAGGAGTCACCACTTGAAACTTCGAAAATGTGTGTAGGTTGGATGTAACCCCCCCCCCCCCCCCCCCGCTAATAGAGTGGTAGATATCTGGAATGATTTACCATAGTTTGTAATAGAGGTTAGAAACCTAAATGTTTTCTAGTGCAGTATAGTTATCTTTTTTAGTATAAATTATACATATTTTAATATTGATATTGTATATTATAATTGCATGGTAGAGCTTTTGATGAGCCTTTCATGGTGATAACTTGAAGTTGGTGTTATGGACACTATCTTTTGGATGTAGTTTTAGGGATGTTGGGGTAGATTGACTTAGATTTCCTTTAATAGGATTTTGTAGCTTTACTCATCCATGAATGTTATGTCAAAGCTTTATTTATGAATGTTATTTTTTTTTTATATTTTAGATGTGTATTGAAGCCAAGTTTGTCTAGCTCATTGATAAAGGATTCTTTGACATTCACTACTGACTTTGTGAGGAAGAAGAGTGTAGAAAACATCAACATGGTTGTGGAGCCTCTGAAAGACCCTTTGGCCTCATCTATTGTCTACTGCCCCTCTTTTATTTCTAAGGTTTTTTCCCAGTCCCCACAATATTATGGATCTATGAACAACATCAACAACCCAATAAGTCCTGGCTTTGAGAGGTTTGAACTATCTTGTCTCAGTCAAAATGTAAGAAATGTAGAGTTTGCTCCTAAAAGTCCGAATCTTCCTTCGGAAACAGAGACCTTTTTCAGGGCACCTTTTGTTCAACTAAAATCTGATGCAATGAAATCTTCCAGTAGCCTCTCTCTCAATGCTGGCTCCTTTCTCAATGATGAAAAGGCTAATTATCACTTAGGAAAAGAAACGAAATGTCGCGCTTTTTGGGCTCGATCGAATGCATTGATTTTGGCCTATCATAAGTAAGTATTTTAGTTAATGTACAATCATTTTATTCTATTCTTGGCCTGATTTACTGTCCCACTTAAATCTTTAAATGGTTTATTGTTAAAAAAATCCCTGTCCCTTGCATTGCAAATGAGATCCCCTAACCGGATAATGAAATGCACATAATGATTACACTGACAATCACTTGAGTTTGAAAATGCCTGAGGCCAGTCCTCATTGGGGGTATCTGGGTTGCATTGGGTTTTTTTTTCACACCAACCAGTGATGACTATTCCATGTCTAGAGTATGTGGACATGAGTGCCCCCATAAGGGATATGTATCTCATTGTTACAGAAGAGAGAGTTGGGTATATTGTGTTGTGAGGGCAAATAATAGTATTGTTGTGATTGACTATGTGCAGAATGAAGCATTTGGCGCTACTTAGCCCTCTGGGGCTGAGTATGTACCTAGTGGTCAGGTCACTCACGATGCTGCCTAAAGTTTTGTACCTCCACTACCTAGGATTGAACCTATGACTAGCTAGGCTAGAACCCATGACTAGCTAGGATAGAACCCATGAGTAGCTAGGATAGAACCCATAGATAGCTAGGATAGAACCCATGAATAGCTAGGATAGAACCCATGAATAGCTAGGATAGAACCCATGAATAGCTAGGATAGAACCCATGAATAGCTAGGATAGAACTCATGACTAGCTAGGATAGAACTCATGACTAGCTAGGATAGAACCCATGACTAGCTAGGATAAAACCCATGAATAACTAGGATAAAACCCATGAATAGCTAGGATAGAACCCATGAATAGCTAGGATAGAACCTATGAATAGCTAGGATAGAACCCATGACTCAAATTCCAGCAATCCAACACAGTGTCCATTATGCTAGTTAAGTCTCTAAGTTTATTATTGATGCATGCTGGATTTTCTGAGGCTATCAATTAGTTTCATTATACATATAATTTATATACTAATTTAAACCTAAGAAGGTTTCCAAAAATATCAATAACTGGGCAAAACAGACTATTTTTGAGATCACCCCTAAATACATATTTCAACAATACTGAATTACTTTTCTGTAATTACAGTACTGGCGGGAATTATTATGGATTTTTCCCAAATTTGACTCTTTTTTTTCCTAGAAAAAAGACAGTGAAATCAATTTCATTGATTGCAAATGGATTTATTTTATGCACTAACTTTTATTTTCAAGAGCCTTAGGTTAATTGTAAGTATAATTGATAACACTGAAGGAACAACGCTCATTGGACAATTTTAACGAAGTCATAGCCAGTTGTGTGAGTTAGTTGCTATCTAGGCTTTAGAGTGCAAATAAGATGTTTTCTCTTATTTATAGTGTTTTTGTGTGTTTCAGATAGTTTATTAGTTATTTTTATATTTGATTTGGGGTTACAGGTAGTTTCTTAGCTATAAATTAATTAAACCAAAATGGGTAAACAGAGGGATTTGAGTCCTCAAAAAATTGGACAAATAAATGTCTTACTGAAAGTAAATTAAAACAAAAAGAGTTGGAAAATGTGGTCAAAAACAAAACACAACTCTAAGAACAGATAGAAAATTAATACAGCAGGCTCTTAAGAACAGAAGAACATCTTGCAGGAAGATTTCTATTGAGCTGGCAGCAGAACAGTGAATGACAGCCTTTTGGAAGCTGGCGGCCATGCTGAAGGGACTCAGCACCCCATCCGACCCCAGCATAGCCTCTTCTCCTTCCTTCAGACACTTGTTTCCCCCCTGTTTCCTCTCTTTTCATACCTCTCCCACAACTTTCTCTGGTCAGCCTCTAATTTCACAGGGTAGATAGCTGACCTTCTTCTCAGCCAACTATCCCGGATCGGGGATGAGGGGGAAGGGGACAATGATCCCTCACCCCTGAGCTCCATTTTGGGATGGTGGGTTTTTAAATAACCTACTTTGTGCCCACCCACATCTTCCAAACCTCCTCTTTCTATTTTCAAACACCATACATTTTACGCTGTATCCAAGGTGGAGCCGCCATGCTGAGGGACTGCCACGCCACCAAGCAGGAGGGGTGTCCTTGAATGGCAGCACCTGATTCTGCCAGCCTAGTATGCACCCCTTGCAGGGCGGGCTACTGCAAGGAGTGATCAGCGATTGCTTCCCGTGAAAAAAATAGGGTCACCATGCCCAATGATGATACCCCCCCAAATTTCCCATTTTCCATCGTCGGAGTCACCCTCAGGCAGCTCCACAGAAAAAATGGAAGTCCCTTCCTTTGTGCTCTTGCAGGGGACCCTCAAAATTTCTCTAATCAGAGAGGAGGCTTACTCCTCTCCTTCGCCTATGGGTGTAGGGGACTCCCCCTCAGCCACTTGTCTGGAGGTGCTTTTGGGCACCTCCCTCTTCCCAGTTGTAGTCCCCCCCCTTTACTTTCCAAGGGGACTGGCAAGAAGCCAGCAGGCACCCCATAGCTGACCGCTCCCTATTGAAGCGGCTCGGTAGGGCAAACCCCCTTAGGGGGAGAGGGAAGCCAGGCCCCATCGGTCGCTTCCCTCAAAAGACCTGCTGGCGAGAATATTGAACCTTGCCAGGGTCAAGGCCTGTGTCTCCCCAGACTCGATTTGTGACAGCGCTGCCAATGGGATCTGTGATGTCCTAAGGGGGGAGGGCCAAATGGAGGCCTCTCCTGAGATAGACATGGTCCTTGAGGCAACCCAGCCTCAGACAGTAGGGCCTTCCATGGAGCGAATCCGGGAAGAGCGCCAAGTACCAAACTCAAGTCCGCCCCTATGCATGGTCCTCCTCAAACAGCTAGGGTTTCCAAGGCCTTACAAGGAGGGGAGGGGGAATCTCCGACTGGTACCCCTGCGACTGCCAGGACCTCCTCCATCTCGGAGAAGGACCTTGCTGAGGCCAGTCCATCTGGCCTGGGGGCTCCTGCCAGTGGAGGGGAGAAGCGGGTTCATTCCACCTTCCTCTCCTAAAAAGAAAAAAAGACTCGGGGCTCCTCTCCATCCGCAGGGGCTGCGGGGACAGATGGGTCTGCTGCCACTTCGGTAAACGACCAAGCCAAGATCGGCAAATCCAGCCCCTCTGCCCCCCCGGGTGCGGACCCCCTGACTAAGGCCAAAAGTGCTAGTGTGCAGAGCGGAGCCTCGATTATATCGGGGCCCCTCATTCAGAAATTACCCCGCGTTTTCGAGCCCGCTGGCTTCAAACGCTTCCTCGTTATTCGCTCCACTGATGGCACCATGTTGGCTAAGGGCAACACGATCCATCAGAGGAGAGCTTTAGCTAGTGTGATTAGTAGAGAGCCGAAGGTGACCCGTTTCTTGGGCGGGAGCCTTCTGGCGAATGCGCGGATCCCTCCAAGGCGGCAAAGATAAGTGCACTTCGGACACTTCATGGCACCCCGGTGAGTGTGACGTCGCACTCTACCGTGAACTTTGTGAAAGGAGTAGTTTATGCAAGGAAACTCGTGGATTACTCCATAGAAGATATCACTCTAGAGCTGGCCGACCACGGGGCGGTCAAGGTCGAACGTGTGATGAGAAAATAGGGAGGTGCCTCGAGACCCACCCCTACACTCTTCATCACTTTCTACTGTGATAAGCTCCCTGAGTCGGTGTGTGCTGGTTGGTACCGCTACCGCGTGAAGGCATTCGTGCCACTACCGCGGACGTGATATTACTGTCATCGCTTCGGCCATAAGAATTGCTCATGTAGACATGCAAAGTCAGGGTCACCCGAAGTCTGTGTAAATTGCTCCAAGGCCGCACACGATAACTCCAAATCGTGTGTGGCCAAGTGTGTCAATTACGGAGAGCCGCACCCCGCTTCTTCGAAGCAATGTGGTGCATATCTCCGTGAGAAAGAAATCCTGGCCGTTCAGGCCCAGAATCGTCTCTCATTCCGCGAGACTAAGGACTTGGTCCTGGCGCGCCCGGCTCTGCCTGGGACGGCTTACGCCTCAATGCTAAGAAAGACATCCTCTGCTCCTGGCCCATCCAGGCCAACGAGCACGGTTGTTTCCGCGCCTATTCGGAGCCCTTCTGCGGGTTCTACTCAACCCGGGCGCTCCCCTGGTAAAGCTAGTGGCACAACGGGTTCATCCCCAGCCTCCCCCCGCGTCCCCAGCGTGACCGTTTCCCGTAAGGCGAAACGACCACGCACCTCCACTGAGTCGTTAGACTCACAGGAGGCAACACCCCAGAAGTTGGTCACCAGGCCATCTTCCCGGGTTCCTAAAGCTACCCCCGAAAGTAGGACAGCAACAAAGAAGCTTCGGCTCCTTTGCCCACGCCTAGTGGTGGGCTGGGTGGCTCGGAAACGGTAGATCCTCGAAAAGAGGCGCCCTCGCCTCCGAAGCCGTAACGCTCGCCTAAGGTTTCGAAGCGGAGGGAGGAAAAAACTCGCATGGCGAGCCCAACCTCCCCCAATAAGTCCTCAAAGGCGACAGCGCCCGGGGTTGTGCCTCTGGGAATCGTACGGCAATTCCTGTGAGGGTCTTCTGTTCGAAGTGGGCCCCTGCATCTCCTCCGAGCTAGGCCCCTTGGGCATATTCCTTCAATGGAATTGCCATTGACTCAGGGCCAACTGGCAGAGGCTGCGTAGGCTCGTCTCATCCCGTTCCCCGTTAGCTATTTTTCTGCAGGAGACCATGCTAGGTGCATGTTCCCTGCCCACCTTCTCGGGGTATAAGGGTTTTGCGACCCCACCACCATGGTATGGGGGCCGGGCTGGGGAATGCGCGGTTTACACCCGGCATGATGTCTCTGTTCTTCTTTTCACTTTAGATACCTCCTTTCAGGCAGTGGCTGTGCAGCTGCACCTGGATAGGAGGTATACTTTAATTTCTGCGTACATTCCACCGTCAGCTGACTTTGACGCGGGGGACTTCCGCCGCGCCGTGGCACGGTTCCTGAGGCCCTTTCTCTTGCTTGGAGATCTGAACGGCAGGCATCCTCTCTGGGGAGATTACTCCATAAATCTCAGGGGACAAGTCCTTGCTGATCTGATCGAAGAGGTTGAGATGGGTGTCCTAAACGTGGATGAGTTTACGCATCACTGTCCGAGAACCGCTTCATTTTCTTGCCTTGACCTATCTTTGTGCTCTTCGGATGCACAGCCTGATTTTGATTGGGGGGTGGTCTATGACCTCCATGGTAGTGATCACTTTCCCATTCAAATATCATTTTCAGGGCAACTGCCGCCTGAGAGACCACCTTGGTGGTGCTTGGCGTGGGTGCGGTGGCCTGCATTTCAGGAAATGACTGAATTCTCTATCTCAGTTGAGGAGTTTAAGTCGGTAGATGAGGCCGTTGAGTTCTTCGACAGCCTCATCACCGCGGGCCTGACTACTATTCCCAGAACGTCTGGCTATTTTTCACTCCGACCACTTCCATGGTGGTCGGCCGAGTGTGAGACGGCCATCAAACAGAAGCGTTATGCCTACATGCGCAATAAGCACCGCCCAAACGATTTCACTGGCGTTTATTTTTGTCGGGCTAGGGCTAGGTTCCGGTATATTTCGAAGCATACTCGCCGCTCTTCTTGGTGGGCATACCTGTCTTCACTTAACTGGAAGACCCCTCTAGCAGAGGTGTGGAAGCGAGTCAAAAGGATTCGGAGCAAGTTCTCGCAGGACCCCCCTCCCATTCTCCAGGAGAATGGAACCGCAATCTCGTACCCCGCGTCCGTGGCGCAATCCTTCGCGACCGCATTCTCTAGCCGGGATGCTGCTCCGCCAGCATTCAATGCACGTCGTAATGTCGCGGAAGGCCGCCGACTGAACTTTATCTCCAGAGACGGAGAACCCTTCAACGACAGGTTTAATCTGAGTGAGTTGCGTTCCGCTCTTGCTTCGTACGCGGACACCGCCCATGGTCCAGACGATGTCCCGTACGCCATGCTTCGACACCTGGGTGAGCGTGGCATGGCCTTTCTGTTAGATTTGTTCAACAGGATCTGGGTAGAGGGTAACCTCCCAGACTCCTGGTGAATCGCTACTGTGTTAGCTTTTCGCAAACCCGGGAGAGATCATTCTACCCCGGCTAGTTTTCGCCCAATTTCTGTAACCTTCTGCGCATGCAAGTTGATGGAGAAATTGGTAAATGTTAGATTAGCCTTTTTCCGTGATAGCGGAGGCCATTTGTCTTCTGCACAGTGCGGCTTCCGCAAGTTCCACTCTACGTCGGATGCTCTGCTCCGACTGGAAAATGCCGTCTGCGAGGCTTTCCTTCGTAGACAGCACTACGCCACGGTGTTTTTCGATCTGGAGAAGGCCTATGATACCGCATGGCGATACGGTATCATGAAGACTCTCCACACGATGGGTTCGAGGGGACGCCTCCCAATGTTTATATATGAATTTTTGCGAGATCGTCGATTCAGCGTACGGGTGGGGGGAGCCCTCTCCGGCCCAAAGGAGCAGAAAGAGGGTGTCCCGCAGGGAAGTGTCCTCAGTGTCACACTCTTTGCCCTGAGCATCAACGGCATCACCTCGGTGCTGCCAGAAGATGTTCTCGCTACGCTTTACGTGGGCGACCTTTCGATCTCTTTTGGCGCGGCCCAGATGCCAACTCTGGAGCGTCGACTCCAACAGGCATTGAACCGCGTCTCTCGCTATGCCGAAGCGCACAGGTTCCGGTTTTCTTTGGCCAAGACTAAGGTGGTGCACTTCTGCCGCCATCCACGGCTTCACCCCGACCTAGATTTGTTTTTTGATGGGGTGCGCCTGGATGTGGTTGAGTCGCACCGTTTCCTTGGTCTTGTATTCGACCGACGCCTCACCTGGGAGGCTCATATTCGCAGCCTTAGGGTCTCCTGTACCCGCGCCATGGATATTCTCAGTTCCGTGACGTTCAGCGCTGATAGGACTACTGCCCTACTTTTTTATCGATCCTTTGTTCGTTCGAAGCTCGACTACGGATGCGAGTTTTATGCATCCACAGCCGAGCGTTTATTGCGGAAGGTGGATTCGATCCACCACACTGGCCTTCGTTTTGCGACCGGTGCCTTCCGCACTTCCCCCATTGAGAGCCTGTTGGTCGAAGCTGGGGAGATGCCACTCGCTCTGCGCCGCGTGCAGTGCATCACCCGCCTGTACGCGCGAGCCCGGCGCCTCCCTCAGTCGCCAACAGCTCTCTGCTTCCGCAGCTGATTTCGATGGTGCCTATGCCGCCGAGAGACTCCAGTCATACCCTAAGCCCTTTGGGTTTAGGGCCAGGAAACTCCTTCGAGAGGTAGATATAGCTCTCGGGCCGGTGGCGCCCCTGGTTTTGCCCAGGACGCCACCCTGGAGGGTACCACATTTGGCTATTTGTCGCCACGCCTCTGCTCCCAAAGCTTGTACTGCGCCGGGAGTAATGCGTTCGACCTTTTTGGAGCACACATCGAGTCATGCTGGAACCTTGCCAGTGTATACTATTGGCTCCAAGTCCCAAGAGGGGGGGTCGGCTTCCACGCCGTATCCCCTCTGTTTGAAGTCAGCGGGGCTCTACCAGGCGCTGCGTCTGTCTTCACGGCCGAGCTGGTGGCAATACACCACTTGGTACGGGAGATTACGCTACGTGCCCGGTTCGGAGACCGGATTGTGATCTATAGCGACTCACAAAGCGCCCTGAGTGCTCTCGGGGCATTGGAATCTCCGCATTCCCTGATTCGCAATATCCGGGACGCCACGGTTATGGCGAGCCGGGCAGATGTCGAGATTATCTTCTGCTGGGTTCCTGGACATGTAGGAATTCCGGGGAATGAGGGTGCCAAAGAGTCCGCGAGGACACTGCGACCGGACCAGCGTTTCGCTCTTCCTCACACCGACTACATGGCAGGAATACGGGCAGCTCTTCGAACGTCTTGGCAAAGAAGATGGGAGATTGTCGAAGTGAACTTAAAGTTGCGTGCCATTGCGCCGCGACTGTTCCCATGGACCTATACCCCAATGCCGCGACGGCTTCAGGTCGCTTTCTGTCGTCTCCGAATCAGACACACTCGTGTGACGCATCGCTATTTGATGGAGCGCTCGCCTGCGCTCTATTGCGACGACTACGTCGTCCCCCACACTGTTCGGCACATTCTTGTCGAATGTCCCAGTCTGGGTGATCTTCGCGCGCGTTATCTGTCCCGGTACCGGGAAGGGCAGGGTGGCAACCGCCTGTCCTTTGTACTCGGAACGAGTGCGTGCACATTGACTGGTGGACTTGTTGACTATTTGGGGGAGGCCGGCCTTCTCCCTTTCATTTTACCATGTTTAGTTGTCGTCTTTGTTATTGTTATTGTTTCCTGTTCGAATTTTTTAAAGTAGCCTAGAACTAGGCTGTTTGTTTACGGCGACTTATGCCTAAGTGGGCAGTCGCCAGATAGCCCCTTAAAAAAAAATATATATATCTCTATGCCGAAGCGCACAGGTTTCGGTTTTCCTTGGCCAAGACTAAGGTGGTGCACTTCTGCCACCATCCACGCCTCCACTCCTACCCAGATTTGTTTCTTAATTGGGTGCCCCTGGTAGTGGTTGAATCGCTCCTTTTCCTTGGTCTTGTATTTGACCAACGCCTCACTTGGGCGGCTCATATTCGCAGCCTTAGGGTCTCTTGTACCCGCGCCATGGATATTCTTCGTTCTGTGACGTTCAGCGCTTGGGGCGCTGATGAGGCTACTGTCTTACTTGTTTATCGATCCTTTGTCCGTTCGAAGCTCAACTACGTATGTGATTTTTATGCATCCGCAGCTGAACCTCTATTGCGGAAGGTGGACTCGATCCACCACACCGGCCTTTGCTTTGCGACCGGTGCCTTCCGCACTTTCCTTATTGAGAGCCTGCTTGTCGATGCTGGAGAGATGCCATTATCTATGCGCCGTGCACAGTGCATTACCCGCCTGTACGCACGAGCGCAGCGTCTCCCTTTGTCGCCAACGGCTCTCAAAGCATCTGCAGCTGATCTTGACGGTGCCTATGCCGTCGAGAGACGCCAGTCATACCCTAAGCCCTTTGGGTTTAGGGCTAGGAAACTCCTTCGAGAGCTAGATATAGTTCTTCGGCTTTTGGCGCCCCTGGTTCTGACCAGAACGCCACCCTGGAGGGTATCACATTTGGCTATTTGTCGCCACGCCTCTGCTCCCAAAGCTTGTACTGCGCCGCGAGTAATGCGTTCGGCCTTTTTGGAGCACATCTCGTGTCACGCTGGAACCGTGCCAGTGTATATGGATGGCTCCAAGTCCGAAGAGGGGGTCGGCTTCCACGCCGTATCCCCTCTTAAGTCAGTGGGGCTCTGCCAGGCGCTGCGTCTGTCTTCACGGTCGAGCTGGTGGCAATACACCGCTCGGTACGGGATATTACGCGACGTGCCCGTTTCGGAGACCGGATCGTGATTTATAGCGTCTCACAGAGAGCGCCCTAAGTGCTCTCGGGGCATTGGAATCTACGCACCCTCTGATTTGCGATACCCGTGATGCTACGGTTTTCGTGAACCGGGTGTCGAGATTATCTTTTGCTGGGTTCCTGGACATGTAGAAATTACAGGGAATGAGCGCGCCAAAGAGTCCGCGAGGACCGGGCGACCAGACCAGCGTTTCGCTCTTCCACACAAAGACTACATGGCAGGAATACGGGCAGCTCTTCGGACTGCTTGGCAAAGAATATGGGATACGGTCGAGGTGAACTTAAAGTTGCGTGCCATTCCGTCGCGACTGTTCCCATGGATCTATTCCACAATGCCGCGACGGCTTCAGGTCGCTTTCTGTCGTCTCCGAATCAGGCACACTCGTGTGACGCATCGCCATTTAGTGGAGCGCTCTCCTGCGCCCAATTGTGACGATTCCGTCGTCCCCCAGATCGTTCGGCACATTCTTGTTGAATGTCCCAGTCTGGGTGATCTTCGCGCACGTTACCTGTCCTGGTACCGGGATGTGTGGGGTCGCTACCGCCTGTCCCTTGTACTCGGACGAGTGTGTGTACATTGTGACTGGTGGACTTATAGACTTTTCGTGGGGAGGCCGGCCTTCTCCCTTTTTTTTAACTATTTTTTTTTGTTGTTTTCTTTGTAGGTCGTACGTACCTGCGCTGGTGGGACCTCCTTGTTACGATTTTCCCATATTATTGTTGTTATTGTTTTTCACTTATTTTAAAGTAGCCTAGTGCTGGGCTGTCGTGAGTGCACTGACTTGTGCCCAAGTGGGTAGTCGCCAGATAGGCTCTGAAAAAAAAAAATGGAAGCTGGATTGAAATCATATCCGCCTGAGAAAGAAGCCTCGGCTCATGTAAAGAATGATTAAGGCACGATATTCCTGGTAAAAGAATCACCTTGAGTATACTTCTAAACAATGGAGAAAGGTAAGAATGACACATCTAGCTAACCAGTTACCTGTAATTCATAAAAAAACATTAATACCTACAACTTTAACACTGCCACATTTTTGTAATGGTTCAAATCTTTTCAAACCATAAAGTTTATTTGATGATCATTACTTCAATGGCTTTTGAAATACTTCTATGGCTGTTCAACTACTTATGTTGTATTTTCTACTATTGCAGGTAGTTTTCTTTGAATCAACCATTTCAGTGCTAGATGATCACATGCAAGTGTAAGAAGGCAGCCTGGAGAAGAAGTTATGGTTGAATGTCTGAGGAAAACAGTAAAATTTACAACCAAAATCATGGTGTGGGGAGACATTTCAGTGCATGAAACAAGTTGCGTGTACATTGTTGAGAAAACTATGAACCAAGAAAAGTATATATATAGGGCTCGTCTTCCATGTGGGAGACACAGAGTTGAGGGGTCTCACCCAGACCCAAGAAGATTCCCCTAGTTCCAAGTCAGGTGCTAACAACAAAGTAAAGTGATGGCTGAACTATTTGTGTGTTGGAATTAGCCCCAGCTAGTGAAGTAATTCTATTTGACGATCGCTACTGAGCGATTTTTCCGACTCCACTCATCAACCTCTGTCGAAGCCCTTCTCGTTCGCCCCTCGTTTTCAGGTGGCCGAAATACTCTCCCCTGGACCAGACATTACCGCTCCCCCTCCTTTTGGAGAACCGTCATCACGTTAACCTCCCGCTCAGAAACTCTGAGCGCCCTCGCCTCATGTTTATTGCCTGCAGAAGACATCCGTGAAGCCTTACCCTGACATCTCACCCGGAATCCTCCGTAAGCCAACCCCTCTCCCCCTTCAGCAACCCAATTGAGTTAATCCTCTCCATTTGAATAGTCTTCTTCTGTAATACATTAATTTTTAACTTCAGAGTCTGATGCATAACTCTGCAATTCCCCCCTCGTTTACCGATGTAATTTGGCCCATTGATTCTCTTATTTTTATGTAAATAAAATTATATTTTTGTACATGCCCCTTTAAATAACCTTGAGTTTTGCCATTGCCCAAATTTTACCTGACCTCGTTGCACTCTTTCTCGCTGTTCCGCGCGGCGAAACTCGTGGCATTCCGTCCCTTGTCGGCTCGCCTTTAAGTTATTGGTCCCTCCCCCATAGATATAATATGGTATTGATATAATGTAATGTCATACCACGACAATATGAAACATTGATAGCTTCAGAAAATAAACCACAAGATTGGAACACTTTTTATTCATCCACAAGAAAAGTTCAAGCATTTTATATTTACTCACAGCTACTATTTTACAAACAACTATTTTAAGGGGGCTAACCTTCATTTTATTTGACTCTCTTTGTTGTAGGTTGCATCTTCCTGCACTGGGGAGCAGGTGGACCTACCCCCGATGCTGGAGTATGCTTCTTTCTTGTTGATTTTTTGCTTATCTTGTTATTGTTTTACTTTTTGGTTGTTTCTTAGCCTTTATTTGCTTTTACTTTATTTTGTTTTTGCATGTTCTTTTTGTTTGTTAATCTAGCCTAATATTAGGCAGTTGCCAGATGGGCTTCTGAAAAATAAATGTACAAACAACCAGACAGAAACTTGTGTGACATACTCCATAGCATTCATTATCTTTGACTCGCATCTTCATTCAATTCCCAACTTTTACAGCTACTTGCAACTCACTAAAACAACATTGCATTAATTATCAAATTAATTTTACTCTTTTAAACTTACTAATCACATCTAACTTAATTCTAGAATTCTTAAGGCATTCCACTTTTGACTTAAAAATATAAAAAAAATTTGCAATGTCATCTCTTTAGAATAGTGTACTAACAGGCCTTGAAAGATCCTCTTCTTTCATCTTTGTAGTTTACATAGTAGCTGGTGCATTGGTGCAAACACCTTAAACTGAGTTATAATAGCTGAAGGAACCACCTGTCCTCATGACTGGAGTGCAAGTAGGAAAGGTGCCAGTCACAGTACCTTAGGAAGTTGGTGTACTTCATATTGGTCCCTCTCACCACCTCTTTTTTTCTATGACTATCCCCAAGAAGGTGGGTAGTGTAGCTGGAGCAACCACCTCTGGTACAAAAAACCTTGAGTAGCATGCTCTCCCGGTCTGAGTGCTTGTAAGGTGGGTACCATGTGTAGAATTACACCCATCCAGAAGAACTGCATGTCCTGACAGCCCAAGCGAAAATAGGGAAGACCCCACTTACTGGGTTGATTTGAACTCTTTGAGAGGTACTGGGGATGCAGTGCAATTCCTCTTTGTCCCTCTAAGCATCCACTTTTTTCTATACTTTCCCCCTCCCTGTGCTTTCTCAGGGGCCCCCTAGAACATTCTAACAGATGTGTGGTTTTCCCCTCTCCTATGTCTATGGAGTCACGCTCGGACAACTCCCCCCTTTTTCTTTCACAAGGGCCCGCCAAGAAAGCAACAAGCATGTAGCCCAGAATCAACCAATCCCGCTGGGAACAGCTCATCAGAGCAAATCTGCTTAGATGAAAAAGGGTTGGCAACCCATACAGTTCTGCAAATATTTATCTTAAGCTAGTTGGGTGCACCTTTGTCTAATCCCAATCTCCCTAATGGAAGTCGGCTTGTCAGCCCGAATGACGTTTGTTACAGGCCATAAGCTGGAGAAGGACATGGATGAGGCTAGCTCATCCAGCTTTGGGGACCCTTCCAGGATAAGAAAGAAAAGAGCTCACTTCACACCCTTCTCTCCTAAAAAGAAGAAAAGGAAACGAAAGGAGAACAAGAAGATCCAGGGTCCCAGGGATGTATGGGTCCCCTGCTGTTTCGGCAGGTGACCAGGTTATGACTGGCACATTTAGTCCCAAGTTGTCCTTGGGTGGGGAGACCCAGACCCAAACCTCAACTAAGACTGAAGTTGCAAGTAGGGTAACTGCAGCCTCGATGACATCAGCGGTCCTCATTGAGAGCCTACTTGTCGTCTTTAAGCCTGCTGGCTTCTTAGTTATTTGCTCCTCTGATTGGAGCATGTTGGCCAAAGACCACATTTTCCTTCAGAAGGTAACACTAGATAGGTTGATTGGTATAGAGCCCTAGGTCACATGCTTCTCAGACAGGACCCTCTAGCAAATTCAGCAGACCATTTTGAGGCAGCCATTATTGGTGCTCTTCGGATACTTGATAGATTGCCAGTGCATGTGACACCGCTCTACTATGAATTTCATTAAAGGGTTGGTTTATGTGAGGAAGTCGTGGACTACTCCTTAGAAAACAGGTCAGGTTTGTGCAGGGTATGAGAAAACAAGCTGGGTCCTCAAGATTCTCCCCTACAATCTTCATCATATTCGATCATGACAGGCGGATGTTACCTGTGGACTTAGCGACTTTTGGGGAGAGGCCAGCCTTCTCCCCTTTATTTAACTAGTTGTTTTTTTGTTTTTACTATTTTTGTAGGTCGCACATTCCTGCGCTGGGGGGGGGGACCTCCCCCTGATGCCTGGAGCTTACTTCCTGCCTCTTGCCTTTTTTTAATTTTCTTTTTTTCATGTTACTATTTTAAAGTACGATAAGTTCGGTGACTTATGCCCAAGTAGGCAGTCACCAGATGAGCTCTTTAAAAAAATAAATAAATATCAATCATGTCAGGCTCCCGGAATCAGTGTGTACTGATTAGTATCACTACAGTGTTGAGGCATTCTTGTCACTGGTGCAGAGGTGCTACTACTGTTAACTTTTTGGCAATACAAATTGCTCATCTAGATATGAAAAGTCAAATTTACTCGTATGTTTAAATTGCTGCAAGACCATACACAATAAGTCTATATCCTGTATGGCCAAGTGTTTCAATTGCAGAGAGTCCACACCCTGCTTCCTCAAAGCAATATGATGTGTATCTCCTGGAGGAGGAGATCCTGGCCATTCAGGCTGTGGACTGACACACACACTCACATAGATACACTTTCTCTCTAGTACATCCTATGCCTCAAAAGTTAAACAGACACCCTCTGTTCTTGGCCCTTCCAGGCATACGAGCATGGTAGCTTCTGTGCCCATTTGGAACTCTTCTACCTGTTCTAACCTCACAGCACTCCCCTGGAGGAGCTGTTGGCTCCATGTGCCCATACAGTGCTGGGAGTATTGCGTTCGACCTTTTTGGAGCACACATCGTGTCACGCTGGAACCGTGCCAGTATATACGGATGGCTCCAAGTCCGAAGAGGGGATTGGCTTCCACGCCGTATCCCCTCTGTTTGAAGTCAGCGGGGCTCTGCCAGGCGCTGCGTCTGTCTTCACGGTCGAACTGGTGGCAATTCACCACTCGGTACGGGAGATTACGCAACGTGCCCGGTTCGGAGACCGGATTGTGATCTATAGCGACTCACAAAGCGCCCTGAGTGCTCTTGGGGCATTGGAATCTCCACATTCCCTGGTTCGCCATATCCGTGATGCCACGATTTTGGCGAGCTGGGTGGATGTTAAGATTATCTTCTGCTGGGTTCCTGGACATGTAGGAATTGCGGGAAATGAGGGCGCCAAAGAGTCCGTGAGGACTCTGCGACCGGACCAGCGTTTCGCTCTCCCTCACACCGACTACTTGGCAGGAATACGGGCAGCTCTTCGGACTGCTTGTCAAAGAAGATGGGAGACGGTCGAAGGGAACTTAAAGTTGCGTGCCATTGCGCCGCGACTGTTCCCATGGCCCTATCCCCCAATGCCGCGACGGCTTCAGGTCGTTTTCTGTCGTCTCCCAATCGGACACACTCGTGTGACGCATCGCTATTTGATGGAGCGCTCGCCTGCGCCCTATTGTGACGACTGCGTCGTCCCCCAGACTGTTCGGCACATTCTTGTTGAATGTCCCAGTCTGGGTGATCTCCACGCACGTTACCTGTCCCGGTCCCGGTCCCGGGATGGGCGGGTTCGCTACCGCCTGTCCCTTGTACTCGGGACGAGTGCGTGCACATTGACTGGTGGACTTGTTGACTTTTGGGGGAAGCCGGCCTTCTCCCTATTATTTAAGCAGGTGTTTTTTTTTGTTTTTTTTTCTTATAGGTTGCACGCTCCTGCACTGGGAGGACCTCCCCCCGACGCAGGAGCTTGCTTACTGCTCGCTTCCTTTTCCCATTTTTTGGGGTGGGGTGGGTTGTTTTTTGACTTTTTTTTATTTTATTTTAAAGTAGCCTAGTTCTAGGCCAGTTTTTAATATGGTGACTAATGCCCAAGTAGGCAGTCGCCAGATGAGCTCTTAAAAAAAAAATCCATGTGCCCACATCCCACCTCAGTTAAAACCAGGGCTCTGTGGTGGGATACTAGTTACCTTCCACACTTTTCACTAGGGTTAAGGACTCAAATGATTTGGAGGTAAACAAAAATATATTAGCCATCTTAAATCCATGGAAGGGAGTGGGAAAATGGGAGGGTAAGACATCTTTCAAACCGAATTGGCTCTGGCTTTCCCTTGAGTGTGCCGGCATGCCCCCCTTACACATTTGGCTGGGAAGCTGGTGGAGTCCACTTGACCCAAATAATCAGCAGCGGTGGTTCTCCAATTTACAAGTGGAGGTAGGCCAGCCAAATAAACCCAGAAAATCTGGTGCCAAAGACTGGGTCGGGATGCCAAATAAAAATTGGCGACTGCCACAATCAATGGGAATGGCTAACAAAAAGAATTTCTTTGAGCCTTGATTTAGCAGCTGAAAGGTGGGCTCCAGTTTAATATTTGAAATCTCTTTACAGAATTAATTTCAACAAAATATATCTCCTGCAATGAGAGAGAAAACTTTAGAAAACAATGATAAAATAAAAATAAATCTATACTCCTAACTAATTTCTACCTACCACCTAATCTATCCCAACCCCCTGTCCTAGCAAAACACACATACTCTTCTATCATAAACAAGCAAAAATAGGGTAAAAGGACAGACTAATGCAAAGTGATGAAAAATCTATAGTGGACAAAATGGGGAGAATGGCTCCTGAAGCTACTACTCTCCATTCACACACCAAGCCATCCACCGCATCTGCACTCCACTTTCCTACCGGGACTATTTCCCATAAGGTGAAATGGATCCAGGCATTCACCGAGTCATCAAACTCAGGAAGCAAACCTCCCCCCCCCCCCCACCTGTAGATGCTCATGAGACAGTTTTGCAGGATTTCAAAGCCTCCCACCCCCGTGCCCCCTACCCTATTCACCAAAGGTTCCAAGGCAGATGGTGGAAAAGACACTTGGTGAGCCCAATCTCCGCCACTATCACATTGAAAGCAACAGCTCGCAGAGTTCTGCCTCAAGAAAGCATACAGCTTCCTGTAAGGGTCTTCGTATCGAAGAATGTTCCCATATCTCTGCCTAGCTAAGCATGTAGAGCATATTCCTTCATTTGAATTGCCATAAATGCAAGACCAAAAGGTAAGAGCTGCCAAGGCTCATCTCTTCATGTTCCCAGTCAGCTATCTGTTTATAGGAGACTATGCTGAGGTATAAGGGTTTTGTGACCCCACACCCTGGAATGGGGGCAAATCATTCTCCTCATTCACACTGAACAAAGCAAGAGTTAAAAAAATACTGAAAGTATAGAGGTTCAAACTCTAATGGGGTAAATTTGGGAAGAAGCGTTCCCACATCCAAATCATTCACCCTTTGCTCACTAAAACACCACTAAGGAGCAAATATGTCATGGTTCGGCTGCAGCTGGAGTTAATGTTTCAGAGATGACAGTTAAGAGATTCCTCCAAAATGAAGCCCTATATTCAGAAAATTCTCAAAGTTCAACATTTGCAAAGGAACGTTTGCCCTAAAGAAATATTTTGGGAACTATTTGGTCATAATTGCAGAAATATGGTGGTACCTTTTCCAAGAGGCACCATGCCAACCATTAATCATGGAAGAGGAAGCATTATTTTGGGGTTGATTTGTTGCTAATAGTAGAAGAGCACTGTTTAAAATTGCTGGCACAATGTGGAAGATTTTTAGTTGCATGTTTTTTGGGGGTAATTACATTGTAACTATTTGCCTGATTCTAACAAAATTTTAAACCCTTATGTTGTTTTATATTCTCTTTTGATTGATATAATTGCCATAGTCCTCCGAAGATTAGCCTGTGAATTATTTGGCAATAATATCATTACTATTTGGCGGATTCTAACGAAATTTGAAAACCTCATGTTGTTTTACATTCACTTTCAAATGATATAATTTCCAAGGTCCTCTCAAGGTATTATTGAAAGCTTTGAAGGTCGTAAGGTCATAAATCAGAATAAGTAAGAGCATGCAACTTTGGTCCACAGACCTTGTTTTCTACCATCAGCCAGAACTGAACCCCCTAGAAAATACTTTGATAGAATTACACAACATCCACCAAAGAAACCTAACAAATAAAGATGATTTAGGGTAGGGAGGACTTGAGAAAAATTTCTACCAGCAAGTTAGCAGAAAATTGACTAGCATTGCGACTAAATGGATTTGGGTTTTAAACTGTTTGGTATGATAATTGTGAAATGGTCTGTTTAGTATAATAATTGTGAGATCGTCTAGGCAAGGTGAGATATTGTTTTTGGTGCGGAGGTATACTTTGAATGAGTTGGAGAGCTCAATCAGAATTAGTAGAATAAGACTTGTTTTATCTTAACCATAGATTGCTTAGGGGGAATATGATTCATGTATTTAAGCTTTTCATAGATGAATAGGACACTATACTAGAATCTTTTGACTTATCTGGTTAGAGGAGGGCACGGAAAGACTCATGGTAGTAAACTGATAATGAAGCAGTCTAGATTGGATATTAAAAATTTATATGCATTGTTTGGTGTTTGACTGCATCTTTCTATGACATAGGGTTGCAGTTTTGGTAGTTGAGAATATTTTGGTCTGTGGTTCACCTAGATAGGCCCCAATGGATTTGAGTGAACTATTCATAACTAGTTATGAATGGTAGGAAAAAAAAATAATCAGAGCATTAGTGAGGAATGTAGCAGAAAGTTAGCTGATCCAAGCCTTAATGTATGAGATCCAAAGAGTGTTGAAACTAGTTTGAAAGGGATGTAAATAAGGTTGAAAGAATCAGGAACAAATGAGAAGAGGTATAGATGGTTAAGGAAAGGTATAAATGTAATTAAGAATATTCAGAGGTACTGGAAGTATAGATGAGAATATTTAAAAATAAATGCAATAGGTTGGAAAAGCATGTGAGAGAAGGGAAAATTGAATGATATTGTGTATGATTGTGCGCTTCAATGGGATTTTGTAGGAGTGAGGTGGGTTGCCATGCTCTGGGCCTTTTTCCCAAGGATGAACTATGAGTGGATGAGATGCTTTAAAACATCCCATCACATTGCTATAAGTGGCTATGCTGTTCTAGATAATGATTTGGAAAAGTGTGTATATAAATGGGTATGAGAAAATTTTCACTCTAATGTCCTAGAACCTAAATTTTAACCTACCTTTAAACATTTCTTTATCATAAAAATTTTAAATGGCCCAACAAATATAAACTTTTAAATATATCAACAAAAAATTAAATTTAGAACACAGTAATAATTAGGTTAGTAGAATACTGATGAATTAAACTCTTTTACAGATGGGTAATTGGAACAGTTGATGCAGGCAGTCCAGAGCTGAAAGGGTAAGTAAATCATTTATTGCCAAAATTATATAGGATTTGCTTTAGGAAGCTGATAATGCAAACATTATGAAAATATCCCCTGTCCAGCAACTTTTACACACACTTGCCACTGGCCAGCAATTTTTCCATATGCTCTCCACTAGTCAGCCTCTTTTACACACCCTCTCTACTGGCCAGCAACTTTTCCACACACTACACTGGCCAGCAATTTTTCCACACACTCGCCACTGACCAGCAATTTTTTCACTAACCCACCACTGCCCAGCAACTTTTCCACACATTCGCCACTGCCCAGCAACTTTTCCACACATTCGCCACTGCCCAGCAACTTTTCCACACAATCACCACTGGCCACCCCGTAAGGGGCGCGGCGATTTGCCATCATGGCCGCCGTGCTGACGGGATCCAGCACTCCGTCCGGCCCCAGCTTAGCCTCTCTTCCTTCCTTCAGATAGCCTGTATTTCTCCCCTACTTCGTCGCTTTTCATACACCCTCTCCCACAACTTTCAATGGTCAGGCTCTAATTTCACAGGGTAGATGCTGACCTTCTCAATCCAACTGTCCCGGATCGGGGCTGAGGGGAGAGGGGACAATGTTCCCTAACCCCTGAGCTCTGGTTTGGGATGGGGTTTATTTAACAACCTGCTTCATCCCCACCCATACCTTCCCTACATCCCTTTTCCCATTCTATCCATTTTTACGCCGCATCTAAGGTGGAGCCGCCATGCCGATGGACTGCCAGGCTACCAGGTGGGAGGGGTGATCCCAAATGGTGGCGCCTGTCTCTGCCAGGCCCGTAAGCACCTCTTGTAGTACGGGCAACTGCGAGAGGTGATGAGCAGTTGCATCCCAAAATAAAAAGAGGGTCACCATGCCCAATGATGAGTCTAACCAAAAAAAACCTTTAACTCCCCCTATACAAACGACGGAGCTGCTCTCGGGCACCTCCACAGAAAAAATGGAGGTTCCCATCCTGTGCTTGCGCAGGGGACCCTCCATATTTCTTCAACCAGAGAGGAGGCTTACTCCTCTCCTACGCCTATGGGTAAAGGGGATTCCCCCTCACCCTCTTCTCTGGAGGTGCTTTAGGGCACCTCCCTTCTTCCAGCGGCAGTCCCCTCTGTTCTTTCCAAGGGGACTGCCAAGAAAGCCAGCAGGCAGCCCATTGCCGACCGCCCCTCGTGTAAGCGGCTCGGTAGGGCAAACCCCCTTAGGGGGGAGAGGGAAGCTAGGCCCCTTCGGTCGCCTCCCTCAAAAGACCTGCTGGCAAGAATATTAAACCTTGCCGGGGTCAAGGCCTGTGCCTCCCCACAAAAGACTGGTGACGCTGCCAAGGGGACCTGCGATGTCCTGGGAGGGGATGGCCAACTGGAGGCCCCTCCTGTGATAGACATGGTCCTTGAGGAAACCCAGCCTCAGATGGTAGGACCTTCCTTCCATGGGGGAGAATCCTGGCTCGGTGCCAAGCACCGAACCCAAATCCGCCCCTATGCAAGGTCCTCCTCAAACGGCTGAGGGCTCCGAGGCAGTACAAGAAAAGGAGGGATCTCCTCCAACCGGTGCCCCTGTGACCACCAGGACCTTCTCCATTTCAGAGAAGGACCTGGCTGAGGCCGGTCCATCTGGCCTAGGGGCTCCTATTGGAGGAGGTGAAAGCGGGTTCATTCCCCGCCCTCCTCTCCGAAAAAGACAAAGACTAGGAAGACTCGGGGCTCCTCTCCACCTGCCTGGGCTACGGGGACGGATGGGTCTGCTGCCACTTTGGCACGCGACCAAGCCAAGATCGGCACATCCGACCCCTCTGCCCCTCCGGTTGCAGAGCCACTGACTAAAACTAAAAGTGCACAGGGCGGAGCCTCGATGACATCGGGGTTCCTTATTCAAAGGTTACCTGGCGTTTTCGAGCCCACTGGCTTTAAATGCTTCCTCGTTATTCGCTCCACTGATGGCACCATGTTGTCCAAGGGCAACATAATCCATCAGAGGAGAGGATTAGCTAGTGCGATTGGTAGAGAGCCGAAGGTGACTCGTTTCTCGGACGGGAGCCATCCAGCGAATCTCACCGAAGCGGCTAAGATAAGTGTTTTTCGGACACTTCATGGCACCCCGGTGAGTGTGACGCCGCACTCTACCATGAACTTTGTGAAAGGAGTAGTTTATACGAGGGAACTCGTTGACTACTCCATTGAGGACATCACCCTAGAGCTGGCCGACCATGGGGCGGTCAAGGTCGAACGTGTAATGAGAAAACAGGGAGGGGCCTCGAGACCCACCCCTACACTCTTCGTCACGTTCGACTGTGACAAGCTCCCTGAGTCGGTGCGTGCCGGTTGGTACCGCTACCGCGTGAAGGCATTCGTGCCACTGCCGCGGCGGTGTTATTACTGTCACCGCTTCGGCCATACGAATCGTTCTTGTAGACGTGCAAAGTCGGGGTCACCCGAAGTATGTGTAAATTGCTCCAAGGCCGCATACGATAAGTCCAAATCGTGTGTGGCTAAGTGTGTCAATTGCGGAGAGCCGCACCCCGCTTCTTCGAAGCAATGTGGTGCATATCTCCTTGAGAAAGAAATCCTGGCCGTTCAGGCCCAGGATCGACTCTCATTCCACGAGGCTAAGGACTTGGTCCTGGCGCGCCCGACTCTGCTTGGGACGTCATATGCCTCAATAGTTAGAAAGGCACCCTCTGCTCCTGGCCCATCCAGGCTAACGAGCACGGTTGTTTCCGCGCCCATTCGGAGCCCTTCTGCGGGCTCTACCCAACACGGGCGCTTCCCTGGTCAAGCTGGCGGCAAAAAGGGTTCACACCCAGCCCCGGCTAAAAGCAGGGCTTTCCCCTCTTCCCCCAGCGTGACCGTTTTCCGTAAGGCGAAATGGCCACACGCCTCCACCGAGTCGTTAGACTCACAGGAGGCAACACACATGAAGATGGTCGCTAGGCCATCTTCCGGGGTTCCTAAAGCTGTCCCCCGAAAGGAGGACAGCAACAAAGGAGCGAGTGGCTCGGTGCCGGTAGTTCCTCGAAAAGAGGGCCCCCTGCCTCCGAAGCCGCAACGCCCGCCTAAGGTTTCGAGGCGGAGGGAGGAAAAGACTCGCATGGCGAGCCCAACCTCCCCCAATAAGTCCTCGAAGGCGACAGTGCCTTCAGCGCTTTGTCCGGCTAACAGCGCCCGGGGCTCTGCCCCCGAGAAGCGTACGGCCATTCCCGTAAGGGTCTTCAGTTCGAGGAGGGCCCCCGCGTCTCCTCCGAGCTAGGCCTGGAGGGCATATTCCTTCAATGGAATTGCCGTGGACTCCGGGCCAACTGGGAGGAGCTGCGAGGCTCGTCTCGCCCGTTCCCCGTTAGCTATCTTTTTGCAGGAGACCATGCTAGGCGCTTGCCTTCTGCCCGCCCTCCCGTGGTATAAGGGTCTTGCGACCCCACCACCGCGGGATGGCCGGGCTGTGGGATGCACGGTTTACACCCGGCATGTCTCCATTCTTGCTTTCTCTTTAGATAACTCCTTTCAGGCAGTGGCTGTGCAGCTGCACCTGGATAGGAGGTATACTCTGATTTCTGCGTACATTCCACTGTCAGCTGACTTCGACGCGGGGGACTTCCGCCGCGTCGTGGCACGGTTGCCGAGGCCCTATCTCTTACTTGGAGATCTGAACAGCAGGCATCCTCTCTGGGGAGATTACTCCATAAATCCCAGGGGACAAGTCCTTGCCGATCTGATCAATGAGCTTGAGATAGGTGTCCTAAACGTGGATGAGTTTCCGCATCATTGTCCGAGAAACGCTTCATTTTCTTGCCTTGACCTATCTTTGTGCTCTTCGGATGCACAAAGATTGATTGGGGTCTGGTCGATGACCTCCATGTTAGTGATCACTTTCCCATTCAAATATCATTTTCAGGGCAACTGCCGCCTGAGAGCCCACCTCGGTGGTGCTTGGCGCGGGTGCGGTGGCCTGCATTTCAGTAAATGACTGAATTCTCTATTTCAGTCGAGGAGTTTAGGTCGGTAGATGAGGCCGTTGAGTTCTCCGGCAAGCTCATCGCCGTGGGCCTGACTACTATTCCTAGGACGTCTGGCCGTTTTGCACGCCGACCACTTCCATGGTGATCGGCTGAGTGTGAGACGGCCCTCAAACAGAAGCGTTATGCCTACATGCGCTATAAGCGCCGCCCGAACGATTTCACTGTCGCTGAATTTCGTTGGGCTAGGGCTAGGTTCCGGTATATTTCGAAGCACGCCCGCCGCTCTTCTTGGCGGGCATGCGTGTCTTCACTTAACGGGAAGACCCCTTTAGCTGAGGTGTGGAAGCGAGTCAAAAGGATTCTGGGCAAGTTCTCGCAGGACCCCCCTCTGGTTCTCCAGGAGAATGGAACCGCAATCTCGTACTCCGCTCTCGCTTCGTGCGCGGACACCGCCCATGGTCCGGACGATGTCCCGTACGCCATGCTTCGACACCTGAGTGAGCGAGGCATGGCCTTTCTGTTAGATTTGTTCAACAGGATCTGGGGGGAGTGTCTTCTCCCAGACTCCTGGCGAATCGCTACTGTGCTCGCCTTTCGCAAACCGGGGAGAGATCACTCTACTCCGACCGGTTTCCGCCCAATCTCTCTAACCTCTTGCGTGCAAGTTAATGAAGAGATTTGTAAATGTTAGATTAGCCTTTTTCCTGGACAGCGGAGGCCATCTGTCTTCTGCACAGTGCGGCTTCCGTAAGTTCCACTCCACGTCGGATGCTCTGCTCCGACTGGAAAATGCCGTCTGCGAGGCTTTCCTTCGTAGACAGCACTACGCCACGGTGTTTTTCGATTTGGAGAAGGCCTATGATACCGCATGGCGATACGGTATCATGGAGACTCTCCACACGATGGGGGTGAGGGGACGCTTCCCAATGTTTATATCTGAATTTTTGCGAGATCGTCGATTCAGCGTACGGGTGGGGGGAGCCCTCTCCGGCCCAAAGGAGCAGGAAGAGGGTGTCCGCAGGGAAGTGTCCTCAGTGTCACACTCTTTGCCCTGAGCATCAACGGCATCACCTCGGTGCTGCCGGAAGATGTTCTCGCTACGCTCTACGTGGACGACCTTTCGATCTCTTTTGGCGCTGCCCAGATGCCAACTCTGGAGCGTCGACTCCAACAGGCATTGAACCGCGTCTCTCGCTATGCCGAAGCGCACAGGTTTCGGTTTTCTTTGGCTAAGACTAAGGTGGTGCACTTCTGCCGCCATCCACGGCTCCACCCCGACCCAGATTTGTTTCTTAATGGGGTGCGCCTGGATGTGGTTGAGTCGCACCGTTTCCTTGGTCTTGTATTAGATCGACGCTTCACCCGGCAGGCTCATATTCGCAGCCTTAGGGTCTCTTGTACCCGCGCCATGGACATTCTCCTTTCCGTGATGTTCAGCGCTTGGGGCGCTGATGAGGCTACTGCCTTACTTTTTTTCGATCCTTTGTTCGTTCGAAGCTCGACTACGGATGCGAGTTTTATGCATCCGCAGCCGAGCGTTTATTGCGGAAGGTGGATTCGATCCACCACACCGGCCCTTGCCTTGCGACCGGTGCCTTCCGCACTTCCCCCATTGAGAGCTTGTTTGTCGATGTTGGGGAGATGCCACTCGCTCTGCGCGGCGTGCAGTGCATCACTCGCCAACAGCTGTCATTGCATCCCCAGCTGATCTCGACGGTGCCTATGCCGCCGAGAGACGCCAGTCATACCCTAGGCCCTTTGGGTTTAGGGCCAGGAAACTCCTTCGAGAGGTAGATATAGCTCTCGGGATGGTGGCGCCCCTGGTTCTGCCCAGGACGCCACCCTGGAGGGTACCACATTTGGCTATTTGTCGCCACGCCTCTGCTCCCAAAGCTTGTACTTCGCCGGGAGTATTGCGTTCGACCTCTTTCGAGCACACCTCGTGTCACGCTGGAACCGTGCCAGTGTATACGGATGGCTCCAAGTGCGAAGAGGGGGTCTGTTTCCACGCCGTATCCCCTCTGTTTGAAGTCAGCGGGGCTCTGCCAGGCGCTGCGTCTGTCTTCACGGCCGAGCTGGTGGCAATACACCACTCGGTACGGGAGATTACGCGACGTGCCCGGTTCGGAGAACGGATTGTGATCTATAGCGACTCACAAAGCGCCCTGAGTGCTCTCGGGGCATTGGAATCTCCGCATCCCCTGGTTCGCGATATCTGTGACACCACGGTTTTGGCTAGCCGGGCAGATGTCATTATCTTCTGCTGGGTTCCTGGACATGTAGGAATTACGGTGAATGAACGCGCCGATGAGGGCGCTAAAGAGTCCGCGAGGACTCTGCGACCGGACCAGCGTTTCGCTCTTCCTCACACCGACTACATGGCAGGAATACGGGCAGCTCTTCGGACTGCTTGGCAAAGAAGATTGGAGACGGTCGAAGGGAACTTAAAGTTGCGTGCCTTTGCGCCGCGACTGTTTCCATGGACCTATCCCCCAATGCCGCGATGGCTTCAGGTCGCTTTCTGTCGTCTCCGAATCGGGCACACTCGTGTGACGCATCGCTATCTGATGGAGCGATCGCCAGCGCCCTATAGGGACGACTGCGTCGTCCCCCAGACTGTGTGGCACATTCTTGTCGAATGTCCCAGTCTGGGTGATCTTCCCGCACGATACCTGTCCCGGTACCGGGATGTGCGGGGTCGCTACCGCCTGTCCCTTTTACTCGGGACGAGTTCGTGCACATTGACTTCTTGACATTTGGTGGGAGGCCGGGCTTCTCCACTTTATTTAAGAATGTTCTATTTTGGGGGGTTTGTTATTGTTTTCTTTGTAGGTTGCACGCTCCTGCACTGGGGTGAAGGGGACCTCCCCCTGATGCCGGAGATTGCTTCCCAAGTTTAAGTTTTTCACATTTTTATCATTGTTGTTTTCATATTTTTATTTTAAAGTAGCCTAGTTCTATGCTGTCGTGTCTCCGACGCCTTATGCCCAAGTGGGCAGTTGCCAGATGGGCTCTATAAAAAAAAAGAAAAGTACTTCTTAGTGAACCCGCATATCTCTAGTCTTCTTTATTACCAACCCTAGTCTGCACCTTGCAACTTTCTCTCTTGCTATTTATGTTCAGGTTGCAGTTTTAGCCTCGTACTGTAAACTAGTCCTGTGGCGAGTTATACCTTGAGGTCTATACCTTTTGAAAGTCAGCAGCCAAAGGACTGGTGAAGGTATGAGGTGGGGAGTGTACTAGGATGCTGACTCTCTTCACTGCTTACAGTGCACATATGATGTACCTATGCCAACCCAATACTTTATGGGATAAAGTGAAAGGAAAAACTGAGTGTGTATGACAAATCAATGTCAAGGTCCATCCTAGCTCACAACCTAGGCCAAATGTTAAATAAATTATCATATTCTTAAGGTTTTTGGATCCTATGGGGACTTTTCCTATACTGCCCTAGGCATTGGGAGGCCATAGTAGGGGCATTCTACGTGAAGTGTACACACCCTCCTGACACCTTGGTCACAGAATCGCATGAAATTTACATAATTTGTTGGTTATGATGAATAAAGTTCACATACTAAGTATGAGGCCTATCTGGTCATTGTGGTCATATTTATGGCCAGATCAATTTTTGGTCAAACTGATTGACCCCAAACCTTTGAGAGGTCATAACTTTGGCCAGAATTAACAAATCTGAACTATTTTAATACAAAAATGTTCAGGAGAAAGATATCTTTCAAATGAGTGATAGAACGATGTTTCTTTGACAATTTTTGACTTGATGACCTTTGACCCCATTCAAAGTGCAACTCAGATCCCCCCCAATTTTTTTCTAAAGTTACCTTTTTCTATCCTCCATAGCTCCCGAAAAAATAAAAATGGGATCTCCATGGGTTTAGAATCTATGGGCAATTATGTGACACTGGGTATACCTACTAAAAGTATTATTAACCCAGAAATTATGGTGATATCACATACCTACCTAAGTCCTAACCATGGCATGGCCTATATACACCTTATATACCTAGGTACCTACCTTATATAGGTAATGTTGCTAAATCAATGTAACATGAAAAGCAGTCTTTAACTGCCTTTCATTAATGGGTCATTCCATCCGAATTCAACAAGGGACATTTAGTCACCATCACCGATTTTGATGAAAATTGGTATACATGTTGATTTTGATGAGAGAAAAACAATGGGACACTTCCCAGCCCTCAATTTTGAATAGCTCAAAAGTTATAACCTGTCAAAGTTGAGAAAAATTGTCAAATTTCTTGATACCAGCATTGCTAAAAAAATTATTTCTCCCTTATTATAGCACATAAAACAATGAATTATGTATTTTTTTTAAGCTTAAGGGTTGCTCTAAACATTTTTAACAACAAAATTACTTTTTGGTAAAAAAAATTTGTTTGACCTTAAAGGTTAACATTTGACCTTTAAAAAAAATATATTGGTATCAATAAATTTTTGTGTAATTTTTTTTAAAAAATATATATGCTTTTAGACTACAATATAAGATAAATTTCATTCTGAGTTTTTCATTATATCAGGAGTTATGATCAATTTTGTAACCACTGGTATGGCCATTTTTTGCTATCTTCACAAATAATTTTTTTTTTTATATGCATCTTTGTCATATTAACAGAGTTACGTCATATTCACAGAGTTAGTTATCAATTATTAGATGCCTAAGTATTATATTTGAATGCTTTTAATATATACTCGTGTATTAGAATCATTAATTCTATAGATATGTGTTAAATCCTACCTACAAGAAAAAATGAACTTTCAGTAATTTTTTATTTAAAATTATAAATATTTTTAAAGCTACCTACCTATGTATTTAATTTATAATTTGCTATGGTCAATGGTGGCAGAGCCACTACCAACAGTTAAGATACCTGCATAACTGCTGGTATCCCCATCGCCTAAGGGGCCACTCCTGATAGCTCAGCAAAAAAGCCACAGGTCCCACCCAACCTCCCAAAATGAATTTATTCTTTTTATAATAATTTAGGAATCAATTTTTTTCTGTATTATTTCTGTTGATTTTAATTGTTCATTTTTAGATAGTTTGTAAGTTCTTCCTGTTGCTGTTACAGGCTCAACAATGCTCAATATGTCATCTAATGGCAATACTAATACATCTGGTTTTCTTGGATATTTAAATGGATTTGATGGTCCTTCTGGTTCTAGGAATGTTATTTTAACAGTCATTTTCTCAACATTGGTATCCAATACACACCCTAAGTACCATTTATCATCATACTTAGCAGTGACGAATCCTTTTACATCCTCCAGTAATATTGCCTCTGTATAGGATATTTTCACTTTCTTGAATTCTAATGCAGATGATATTGTTTTCACTCTTAGTTCATTTTCATTAACTGGCTCAAAACTGTGTAATTTTTGGGTACCAATTATTGCAGAGGCCTGGTCAAATCTTTCTTTCAAATAATTTTTTTCTTCAATGTATTCACTATTTGGGACATATGAAAATTTGATTCCCTTAATGTGTCTTTCAGCAAAATCAAAGAGCTGTTGAGGAGTCATTATCTGATCATTATATGCTCTTTGCAGGCTAGCTTTTGCTGCTAGTCTTTTTACTGTGCCCCCTACACCATCACATGGTCCTTTTCCATGAGATGTAGCAAAGAAATGCCATTCTGCTTCCAATCCAAAATCTGATTTATGGTGACATAAATTAATAAAGTTTTTAAAATTTTTATATTGTGACGCAGTTCCATCAGAAAAATATATAATTTTTGTTATTGGGAATTTGAGTTCTTTTTTAAAAAATTCAATAAGTTTTTTTTTAAATAAATGGACTGCAACAGTGTCATGCTTCAAGCAGTTTGAAATCACAACAAAACTTATGTGTTGTGTTTCCCCAGCTTCTTTGTAGTAGGAAAGAAAGGGATGTAATGTAGCTTGGGAGTTATTCCAGTGGTACCCTTGTGCTGCATCCTGAAGAAGGAATGAGTAATTTTCAGCAAAATCGCATACTACTAAGACTTCACCATCTTTTAGTTCTTCTTTTTTAGTTGAACAAAATTATGCCTGCTTTTTTGCTATGAAATCATGTTTTTTTAAATTGAGAAGACTTAAGGTAAAAGTGTCTATAAATTCTTCAATTGTTCTTGAAACAAGCTCTAAAGTTGAGCGATCAGTTGAGAGCCACTGCTTGTAATTTACCTCATCAATCATATTGTCATCCAAAATTTTAGTAACATATAGTTTTAGTTCGTCTATTTTAGAAAAACATTCTGAGCATTCATCAAAATAGCACTCATAAGTTGGAGGGTCACATGTAATGAATGATAGACATGTTTTGTAATCATCTAAATGCAGGTCACTGTCTTTTGTCAACTGTGGTAGCCTTGTACCAATAATCATCAGTTTAACATTTTGATGATGTGTGCAAACACACACACTGTGAGTTCCTGCACCACCAGCTAATACACACTCGTTGGGTCTCAGCTCAGCAAATTTTGAAAAGCCAATCTTAGTGTCTGGGTATTTTGTTTTAAATAAATGATAAATTTCTTTTAAATTTCCCCAAATTAAGTATTTTTGTTCATGAGTTTTCTGTCCATCTTTTCTAACACTCTTGAAATTTTTTTTCCCTGGCATAATTCTGCTTCTTCATTTTTATAAAAGTCTTCTACTACTTTAATTGTTTCTGATGGAAATGTACCTTTTCTTTTGCTTGGCAATGACATTATTCCTTCTTCCATTGCTAGTTTTTTAGCTTGTCTGGCCATGTAATTAGTAACATTAAATTCAGATTTAATTTTGGATAAGCTCCAGCTTTTTGGCAAAACAGTTAAGATTTGCAGCTGCTCAGACCTTTTACTAGTAGTTTGAAATTTCTCCTTCAGTTGATTTATCATTTCTTCACCATCTTTACTTGATTCTGTTCTAGAAGACTCTGGGTCTTGATCCAAGGGTAATGGATATTTTGTTGCAGAGCCTACAGTTCTGAGTTTGCTTGAAATGGATTTTTGAATTTTATTCATTTTATCTGAACTATATTTTTTTACTACATCCATTTTAAATTTCTTGACTGGTGACTCTCCAATAGCTATTAATGATTTATTTAATTCAGTTAATGCTTCTTGTGATTCTTCCTGTTCAGTAATTGGCTCAATTTCCATTCTTTCTTCTGAAAGGCTTAGATTCGTATTTTGAGATGAAGAACTATCATCATCACCTATCTTTTTTCTGCAGATATCACAGATTTTTTGGTCCTTAAAATTTTTTAATTTTGGATATTCTCTTATTAAGTCTTCTGAAATTAGTCTCAGATTTTTCTTTTAATTTTTTGTGACCTTTGTAAGGATCGCAGCAATACTTAATATTTAAAAAGTGCTTTCTCTTCTCATCCATAATAATTTGTTAAAATAGAAATAATTGGTAATGCAAATTATTAATTACTTTTTTATCTAAATATTAAACTTTCTGAAAAAAAAAGAAAAATTTTTAAATTAGCTTTCATAGTTTATAAAGCAACACCTAATAGGTAAAATTTATAACATAAAAATAGGTAAAAATTGGCATACCAGTGGTTACAAAATTGATCATAACTCCTGATATAATGAAAAACCCAGAATGAAATTTATCTTATATTGTAGTCTAAAGGCATATATATTTATAAAAAAAATTACACAAAAATTTATTGATACCAATATATTTTTTAAAGGTCAAAAAAACTTTTTTATCAAAAATTAATTTTGCTGTTAAAAATGTTTAGAGCAACCCTTAAGCTTTAAAAAAAATACATAATTCATTGTTTTATGTGCTATAATAAGGGAGAGATAATTTTTTTTCAAATGCTGGTATCAAGAAATTTGACAATTTTTTTCAACTTTGACAGGTTATAACTTTTGAGCTATTCAAAATTGAGGGCTGGGAAGTGTCTCATTGTTTTTCTCTCATCAAAATCAACCTGTATACCAATTTTCATCAAAATCGGTGATGGTGACTTAAAATTTCCCCCAAAATTGGTTGATTTCATATGGAATGACCCTAATCCTTAACTAATTAATGTATGTTCTTCAGATACTAATATCATTGAAATCTTAAATATATAAATTAAAATAATTTCAAGATATCTTCTAAACTACCTACTTAATATTAATTGTGAGATTATCTGCAGATCTTAAAATAATTTACAGGTGTGTAATTTTATTTATTTTTTATAATTTTGAAATACCTAATGATTTTATACAGCTACCTACCTAACAAATTATTATATTATGAAAAAGAGGAGAATGATTTTTACTTATTAGGCATCTAAAATGAACACCCATTAATTAATAGTGACTTTTGATTGATCAAATATTTTTACTATGCCAAGCTATTTCAAATGAGAGAATGCAATTTTCACCCAATCCTTTAATTTGATCAAAACTGAATGTACCTACAGAATATAGGTAGCTATACCCTCCCAAAATAGGTATGGAAGAAAGATTAAACCAAGTGTGTAATAAACCTATTCTCAGCAATGCATTATGATGTAGCTAACTTAATAGCTATTAGGGTTGAAGCGCTGGACTGAGAAAACATGAAAATAATTAAAAATAATGTTGATCATTGAATAGGTACCTACTCTTTTCTTGTGTTTTGTCCACTTCTCTGCAAATTTATGAAGAATCAAATCTTAAAAAGCGTTAATGGAAATGTTTGTTAGTTATAAACCAGTCTACTAACCTACAGCCCTTTGCACCTAAACTTTGACCTATTTCTACTAAGATATAATACTTGACGATTATTATGCACTTCTTTCTTTGCTTACCAATTTTCTAGGACAGTGCAATGATTGAAGCAGCTATATTGATATTGTATATTGGCAATTTTAAATATAAATGCTTCAGTCATTTATATAAGCATTTATTTGAATTAATTTATTGTATATTGTTTATAAACAGTAATTTACTATTTTGATCTTTTTCAGGCTTTGTTTCATTAAGATGGCGAATCGAAAGTACTGCAGTGATCCGCTGAAGATCCATAAATCCCTGCAAAAGAAAGACCTAAAAAATGTTTCTGCTCAGCTTTTGCAGTAGTTCTCATCTCTTCTTAGCAAAGATGATAAGCTTTGTTCTGTTTGTAGGCAGAAGCTTTCAGAGTTAGCAATGGAGCAAAGTAATCCAGAGGAGTCCGAAACTTCAGCATCTGAACAGGAGTTCAATGAGATGCCTAGCCAAAAAGAGGATTCAGATGTTGTGGAAGTTGACTTACTCAACCAATCATTGTCTTTCATCAGTGAGAGCTCCTTTGATAAAAGGAAAGCCGAAAGGCATCCGACTTACGTACCTGAGAAAAGGTTAAAAGTTAAGAATCTGTTAGGAGAAAGTTGGATTTGGTCGTGGGTAGTAGTTCAGGAAAACAAGGAGATGTGCTACAAAGATGTAATGTTATAGCGAGCCAAAGGCAACACTAACCCCATGTTCCAACCTTCTCCTAGAATTTATGAGCCTTGAGAACCCCAAGGAAGAATTGACACGATTTTATATACAGTCCTTTACTTACGAGAAAATTACAAATATATTTACAATTTTGTCACTCAATCATATTTACAAAAATAATTAAATTCAAATATGCAAGAAAATAACAAACAGGTGGGCGCCCAAATAAATTAGCAGGGCCCCAAATTAAAAAATAACATATATATATATATATATATATATATATATATATATATATATATATATATATATATATATACACTCAACGGGTATAATATGTACATAAACCCCCCCAAATAACCTATAATTACAACTCCCAACTGAGACTTTCCAACAACAACAAAAAAAAGTGGTACCAAAGCCCAACTATGCGCAATTTGGGGTAAGTGGGGTTATCCTCGTGAGTTGAATGGGTGGTATAGTAGGCCAAAAATGGGGTATGCTCCTCAGTCAAATGCAGGTGGGCAGTGAAGGTGTCGAGCAAGGTAGGAAAAGCCCTCTGTGTCAGGGCTGGGCTGAGCACTTGCCTCTAGAACCCCTCTCACAGTCCGTTAGTTCGCTTGTATCCGCACAGTCTGCACACCTTATGCGAGTTTGTCCGACACTTTGTTCCACACATCCGATCACCGTCAACACGTCTGATCACCGTTAAAGCTTCCACTCTGTAGAAGAGATGCATATCCACTTTTATAATCCATTTACAATAGAGGGAAGGGAAACAAATAAGTGGGCATTTGACCCGAGGAAATACCATTAACTAGCTTATCTAAAGTGTATATAAAAATGCAGGTAACAAATTCTATGAAAACTCTCTCTGGTTACCAACATTAACAAAATTTCACAGCTTTATCAAATTTATTTAAATATTTATAGACTTATATTTATATATTGAAAATAGAAAAAAAATCATTAGAAATTCAAACAATCGGTTAACATTATTGGTATCAATAATAAAAAAAATTTGGAAGGCAATAAACAAAATTCTCTACAAACACACTCACACAGAGATAGGGAAAGGATAATGAAAAGGAGGGGGGGGGAGAATGGCCCTACAGACACACACACACACACACACACACACACACACACACACACACACACACACACACACACACACACATCGCTCACCCACACCCCTCCTTCCTTAAACCATTCAACCACAATCACATGCAATACCCTCTCAATCACTCTTCACGGTACCACTTGTGCTCAATCGCACCCTTCTGCACCCATTCACACTCTTCTACTGGTTCCTGGCTACGCGTAGCAATCAGTCAGGGTCGTTCGTCAGTTGTCCTGTCAGTCTCCTCATCACTATCAATCATGTTGTCCACCATACTCTTTGCTTTCATTTCTAACTCGCTCATCTCTCAACAGAACTCTTTCATACACTCTCGTTCAGAACCTTCACACTCTTCATACCTCCATTCATCATCTCCTCACTCACAGCCCTCATCAAACTCTAGCACACTCTTGTGAAACAGACATGTCACTCACCTCCCCTCTATTCTCAACAGACATACCAAAAACTCCTTCGACTGGTTCCCACCAGAAACCTGAAAAATCAGCCACTTCATCATTCACTACATCAAACTCAACTACCCTTACCATTCGTAAAACCTGAAAAATCAGCCACACTAGATTCATTCTGCCCAAACACACTATCATGCATACTGTTCCCAAAACCAGAAAAATCAGGCACAGGCAGCTCACTCACTCGTCTACTTACACCAGCCAAATCACTCACCTGCTTATGCAAACACTCAATCTCTCTCTCAAGCTCCCCCATACCAGAAAGACTGCTCAGACTTACTTTCATTCATACTTGCATTCTTCCTTTCATTCTTCTTTGTACGCTTTCTACTTCTCAAGACCAAGACAAGCTCTTTCCCAGACAGATCCATACTATTACATTCCTTCTCATCATCATGCACCTTATCTCTCTCTCTCACCAGGTAGTTAGGAGGTTCTCTCCATCTCCTTAACTGACTCTGATGAGCCCGTAATCTCTCAGTCATACCCTCATTCAAACTCCAAAACATACTTCACCCCATTTTCCCAAACTCTCACAACTCTATATGGTCCATCAAACTTTTCACTCATCTTCAACACATTCAACCTACCCTTCACTTCTTTCACCTTCAATACTTTTGCACCTAATTCAAATGAACAGAACTTTTCATGTGCCTCACACCATACACTCTGCTCACTTTCACTCAAACGAAATCTATCTTTCACTCGCCTTTCAAAATTCATCACAAACTGACAAATGAGACATTCCAGTTGCACTATGCACAGTCAAATTATACATCCACAACACTGTTCTCCAACCATACATCCCAATCATTCAATGTACTCATCATTTTCAACATCTCACACAAGGTTCTTATCGTATATTCAGCCAACTCATTTGAAGACGGTACATACAGAGTCATTCTCACATGATCCACACCATTCTCTCTCAACATCCGTTCAAACACTTCTCCTACAAATTCAGGCCCATTATCACTCAGACATCTCCTAGGTTTACATACACACATAGGGAAAAACATTTGCTCAACTACACGTGCAACAGTCACACTCTTTTTATCCCTCACAGGCGCTGCATATGCAAACTTACTTTTATGATCCACCATAACAACCATACCAATATTCCCAGCACTCGTATGCGGCAAAGACACACAATCAATCAATACCAATTCAAACAGTTCTTTCGCATCAACTTTCAACATCGGTGGTTTCACTTGCACACCTTGCACCTTTCGCTTCTGACACCTTTCACCCATAGTCCCAACATCATTCACAACAGTTCTCAGAAACAGATGGAACACACGCTTCTTCATACACTCCCACAGCTTAAACTTACCCATATGCCCCTAATTATCATGCACAACCTTCACCAGACCAATCATACCAACCAAGGACATCACAGGTACATACATATCATCACCACCCTTCACATGCCTCACAAAATATACAACATCCATACAAACAGCAAAATCTTTAGCATACCTTTTCAAATCACTTAAACACTCAGGCCATTCATTCAAATCAACACGCGTCATTACACACCTCTTCAACTCACTTACAAAAGGACACATCTCTTGCATCTCCAGAATATCCTCATCACTTAAAACCTCATTCTCATCCATGACCAACTCAATCATGCCACAAAACTTGACAACATTCTTCGCACACTCATTCAACCTCATCACCTCACATTCGCCTTTCATAAGACAATCCTTATCAGCATCCAAAGATAAATCATTCAATCTCATAAAGTCCACACCAAGCAGAAAACAACACAGCATTTACTCATCTTTCAGAATCACAAAGTCATGCTTCACATTCACTCCACTTATTCATAACTTCACAGGTTTATGCTCGCAACATCTAAACTCATCATACTTACTCAGAATCCACTCATTCACTAAAGACACTTGTGCTCCAGTATCAATCAAACTACAGAAGAATCTTCCACCAACTTTCACTCTGGCTTCCATCATATCAGGTCCATCATGCTCACAATACACAGAAGGAACAATCGCACCAACATCAGCACTGACATCCACATTGTCATTGATTCCCACATCATCATTCGCCACGCACTCATCTTCATCTAGACCATCATTCTTCTCTCTCATATATGAACATTTTTCAATCACCCAATTGTAATGCACACCCCTCAAGCACTGCATATGCACCACATTAGCATTCAAACCCTTCACTTTTGCATCCTTGTACCCAATCGGCTTCTCACCACCAAAGTGCACATAAACAATCACTCCATACAAACGACTCACTACAATCAACACTTCCTGAAATGGCGGGACCCCTTGCATACACATCGTTCTCAATTCTTTCATGAAGTTCCGCACCTTTGCCATACCAATGCTTTCAGGCTTCCTACATACTTCATTCATTACCTCCTTCCTTAAATCATCCACATTATCGGGCACTTTCACATCAACTCCATCACTCTTCAAATCTTGCAAACCATTCCATACACTCTCAAACAAGGAATCACCACCACCCTTACTCTCTTTTCCATTCATAATCCCTTTCGGCAAATACTCAGGATCACTCACTCCACACACATTTTTCAACATTCATACCAGGATACCTAGACATCAAATCAGCCACTCCATTCCGTTCACCGGGCACATACTCAATCACATAGTCAAAGTCATTCAAATCTTCCAAAGTCCTTGCAATTCTACTATCAGCCCAGTCCATACGCTGCAGATACACAAGAGGTTAGTGGTTGGTCTTAATCACAAACCTCACACCGTACAAGAATGGACGCAACACTTTCAAACAATACCTTATCACAGCTCACTCTCGCTCCACAGTCGAATACTTTCTCTCTGCCGCATTCATAGCCTTAGATACATACCCAATTACTCGCCTCACATTCTCTCCATTCAACTGCTGCTCTTGCATCAGAAAACCTCCCATATAATACCCACTTGCATCTGTATACAATTCAAGCATTTTAGCATTTACACTATAATCCGGGTACGCCAATTCAACATCTTCAGCTGCTGCCTCTTTCAGTTTCTCATACGCCTCATTCATCTTATCATTCCACCTGACAATCATACTACCTTTCTTGCCCATCCACTCAGTCAGAGGCTTACTCACACCAGAAAAATCACGTATAAACTTTTGCTGAAATTCAATCAGACCCAAAAATGACTTCAGTTGCTTCACAGTCACCAGTTTCGGAAACATTCACACCTTCTCAACATACTTCGGCGACTTTCGTAACCCATTCTCACTCACCATATGTCCAAGGAATTCTACTTCTTTCCCAAACCATTCACATTTTGCTACTTTTACCTTCACACCAACACTCCAACGTTCTCAACACATCATTCACCAATCCCATATGCTTTTCAAAACTCTCAGTCATAACCAAAATATCATCTATAAACACAATCACATTCTTACTGGCAAACTTACTCAACATAACATTCATAGACCGCTGGAAGGCCACGTTAGCATCAGCCAACCCAAAACTGAGGCTCTGGAACTGGTAATGCCTCTTCGTGTAAGAAAAGGCAGTTACCAGCCGGCTCTCCTCAGCAATGGGCATCTGGTAATACCCCCATACCAGATCCAGCTTTGTCAACCACTTCATCCCATGCATACTATACACACACTCAGATACCACACACATCGGAAACCTCTCTTTCACAGTTCTTTCATTCACTTTCCGATAATCCACACACAGACGCAATCTTCCATCTGGCTTACATACAGGGACAATCAGACTATTCCATGCACTCTCATTTTCTTCAATCACCCCCAATCACTCTAATTCCACACACTGCTCCTCAATCTTATCAGCAACCAGATGTGGGAAATGCCTCGGCTGCTGATAGATTGGGGCATCCTTCAGGACAATCTTGAATTCCGGGAGTTTTGCAACCCCAAAATCCAGGTCACCCTTACTGAGGGCTCCCTTTTGTTCAAATATCATTCAATACACATCCTCCCTTTTATACTCGGTCAAACATCCATCCAATTTCACCATGCTCTTCACTTCATCATACATCCATTCACACATCTTTTCATTTGCAACATTCACCCTGACATCCGTACAATCATCCATACCTGCTTCACTGACAGTGGAGAGGTGACCCAGTACATCTCTGACTTGGATCCCTCTCACCTGCCCTTTCACTCTGGGGTCTGCCTGCACACATACAAAAGGATCATTCATTCTCAACAAACCATCAAATACACAATCAGTACTCCTTACCTTATAACATGCACTTTTCCCATCTAATAACGCAACATCCTTACTCATATCCATGTTCAAATCCTTACTACAACTCACTCTAACAGATGCCCTTTCGCCCTTCACGAGCCTTACACTCTCCATAGCAGTCACCTCAATACTGGTAAATACACTACCATCTTCCTCTATATACAATCTATACACTCCATTCTTACCAATCCTTCTTTCAATCTTATCACATGCAGGATGCACAACCATATGATTCATTTTCATTAAATCATACCCCCAAATCATGCCATACTCACTACTCACCTTCTCACTCACAGAGAATCCACACTCATTCATCAACATGCACTCTGACAGGAGGGCTCTATCACTCAGCTTATCATACACATCCTTATATACCAAGCTCGCCTCGCACCCAGAATCTATCGAAGCCGAACACTCAATCCCGTTCACTTCAATCTTTACACTCAGACACTCATACTTCCTACCAGACAGCACTTTCACACTAGACAGACCTACCAACACATCTTTCACACTCACCACCCCAGAGGATACTTCACCAGGTACCCTCTCACGATTCAGTTTCCCAACAGGAGAATGTGGATAATACTGAATTCAAACAGTGGACATCAACTGATAGATCTGAGCTGGTAACCATGGTATTATCGCTTGATGATTTCATGGATAAATTTTGTGATTGTGTCAAAACTTTGGTGAGATATGATTTTGTTGCAAAATCACAAGCACAGTACTTGGAAACTGTGAAAAACAATATTGCAGATGGTGAATTTGTAGTAATTGGTGATTTTTCAGAAAACTATTCATTTGTAATACAAGATGCAGCCCAGGGATATCATTGGAATCGCACACAGGCGACAATACATCCTTGGGTGTTTTATCACATTAAAGATGGAAAACTCTGTCATGACTCATACACCATAATTTCAGAGTGTAACATCCACGATAATATGTCAGTGCATCTATTTCAGCGAATGTTGATAGAGTATCTGAAATCAGTATTCAAATTGGTAAAGAAAATTTACTACTTTTCGGACGGATCTGCAGCACAGTATAAAAACTGTAAATCTTTCCAGAATCTTTACTGGCATAAAGAGGAATATGGTATAGAAGCAGAGTAGCATTTTTTTGCCACTAGCCATGGGAAGGGCCCATCAGACGGCGTAGGTGGCACCATCAAAAGGAAGGCTACTAAAGAGCTTGAGAAGACCCTATGACAAACAGATTGTATCACCAAGAGATTTGTTTGTATTCACTGAAACTCTTGGGAATATGAAGTTTGGATATGGAACTTAAAAGGAATATGAACAGGAGGAAGAACTTTTGAAAACCAGACCTGCCACCAAAACTATTCCAGGCACACAAAAACTTCATTCGTTTATTCCAATATCAAAGGAGGCTCTCCAAGTTTGCCTATTTAGTCTCTGTGAAACTTTTAGATTAGAATCAGTCACAAAAAATATTTTATGTCTAGTGTTCAATGGAAAACTTGCAGGCTATGTCACTGTGATTTATGATGGACATTGGTAGCTTGCTTGCATAACCGAAGCTTTTCCAGAGTCACGAGAAGTGACTGTGAAATTTCTTCACCCGCATGGACCCTCTCACAGTCTTTGCTTCCCTGAAATAGAAGATTCTTGTACTATGTACATCCAACATTTTGGTGTCGGTAGAACCAAAAACTGCAACAGGAAGAAGCTACACGGCTATCAAGAAGGAGTCTGATGCAACAAACAAAGTGATGGCTCTGCTCAAATGAGTACCTAGGTATTTATTAAATAATGTTTTGTCTAAAAGTTTTTGTTTACATTTTTGTCTTAAATAATCTTTTGTCTGTTTTGTATTAAATAACATTTTGTATAGGTAATAAAAATTGTAATATTTGAAAGGTATTATGTTGTTTGTCTCACATTTCTGAAATGATAAAAAATAATCTTGTTTTATTGAATCTAAGACTGAGGTATGTAAAAAAAATGCCATAGTAGTTGGCGCATTGTCTTCCCGCCAAGTATTATGATACTGATTGCATATCCATTTTTGTAGTCGTTATTGTTTGAATACATTTAATTTTAGTATAGCTATCAAATTTTAAATATAAATAGGCTCAAGAGCCACACTAAGGAAAAAGATTTTTTTTAAAGTGTTATTTACTATTTTCATCTATTCTCTAACTTATTCTTTATTTATCTTTTTAATAAATTCTAACTGTAGTTTTTCAATGCATTATATTTTTGCACAAAGGTCTGTGTTGCACAGCAGTCATGGCATACGAGCATTGGAACTGAGGGACTCTCGTATGACAGCTTTCCATCATTGGGAATATCTGGAAAAGATACCCCCTCCCATCATTCACATTCCTTGGGCCCAAGTACATCAGTGGCCCCAGGATTCTACCATTGAGGTGGTTGCTATTGATGATAAAGGGGGACTTCTCAAAGGCTGCATAATTCCACGTCCTCTTTAACTACAACTTGAGTTCTTCATTCAAGGATATTTTGTGGGTTTGATATATTAAATTCTTCTTTCCTCAATCGCTTGAATTTACAAAATATGATGAATTTGAATTGGTTCTTACTCAGATAATTTATTTTACATCGTGTTAAATGTCCAATTAGCTTATATTTCAAGATGTGATGTTAGTTTTAGCTCTTAGAGATTTTCACATTTATCTATCTTACTTATTTCTCTCCCAACTTTAGCTATGCTTCATTATGATATTGTTCTCATTCTTTACATTCCTATAAAGCTCTGCCAATCCCTCCACTAATTAATATATTGAATTCCATACCTCATAATATTAGTAGTAATTACTTTAGCCAATTCTACATAACTAAATACTCATTATGCAAATTATTCTGCGAGTCTTATTGTATAATTACTTAGGAATGGTGATTTTAATTCAAATGCCACTTATCTGAAGCTAAAAATAGCCTAGGTCTTGCTAGCTAAAAAAGAAATATTGTTATTTAGGAAGATCTATTTTAATTAAAGATTTTTTTATATAGAGTATGTTCAGTTGCCACTTTATTCAGAAAATTATAGTAGATTATCATAAATAATTTTTTGTAGCATTAGACAGCCTAACAAACAAACTTTGCACATACATACATACACTGATTTATTGTGTGGTATTTAAAATTGTGATGAAGAGAGGTCAGTATTCAAATTCTTGCTTCTAGATGTTTGTTATAGGGGGACAACCATTGTTTAGGAAGTGGGGTTTTTTTTTTCAGTCAACCCCTTTATAAATACTAGTCCAATTGCATATACTGTATTATAGTATAAGTGTAACTCATTGTTATATTAAACTAGAACATTATATTTTTTTATAGATTATTACATATATAAATTTTTTAACATTGTGTGATATTTTTAGTTAATTTTCTAGTTTTATATGTTTTAAAAATAGAAATTTAGAAATAATGAAAACTCATATTTGGTTGTTTTTTTAAATTTTAATTCTGTCTTAACTCTTATTTCTTTTTTCTCTTTTATATATTTTTCCATTTTTCCTCTCTTCTCTTGAGGATCTACATTTTAACATGGCATCTGAACTATGAGTCAATACAGTAAATAGCAGCTGCTGCAAAGTCAACCCAAACCAAAAACTCCCATCTCCCAATGTGACTTAATTTCCTTAAATGTTAAAGCCATGTTTTTATTCAGCTAACCCGCTGTACATATATAAATATATATATGGGCTATGACTTAACTGATTGGAAACAATGATCCATTCATTCAGCAAAATAAGCTGCTTTGGGTGTGGTTAGTTAGATGGAATTCTTGATTCCAGTGACTTTGTAGTGAGTTATGGTTGATTGGAAGAAATTGTCCATGGGATCAAGATGTTTTTAGTCAGGGGTAAAGAGGGGATTCATTTTTGGGGGGGTGGGGGAGGGGGGCATTCTATTTTTATGTGAACTAGTTTTTGGTAGTTTTTTGTAGATGTTGATTCATGGTTTGGGTAGTCGATAAGGGTATGTCATGCAGGAAGAGGATGGTAGCCTGTTAGGGATCTTTTTCATTTTAGATTGTGCTCTGTATTGTAGGACTTGGTCATGTCTGTTGGAAAGAAAGTTTGTTATCCATTTTTCATCCTTGGTGTGGTAGCTGGTGTCCAGTATGTTTTGTATGAAGATGGTGTGGTAGCTGATGTCCAGTATGTTTTGTATGAAGATGTAGCGTGGGACAGTGTCAAAGGCTTTGCTCTCTATTGCAGCCATGACTGTGCATTTTGGGGGATGCTTTTGATTGAAGCTTTCAAATATGAGTGTTGTTAGGGTGGTTAGTATGGTAGCTGTAGAGAGCTATGAGATGGTTAAAAGGAGTGAGATTATTCTGTAGGAAGTGGGGGTTTATTTGCTTTAAAAGATTGGGGATGATGTGTGTGTGTGTTTCTAGAGGGGGTGGTTAAAGATGGATGTGAGACTAAGGTTTTAGTTGAAATACGATGAAGATTAGGTAGTCAAAGTGGAGTGTGTGGAACATTTGCTAGGTGGTTTTAGTTTTAGGAGCAGAGTTATGTCAAGGAAAGTTGGGGTGTGTGGTTGCTTTGTTGTTCTCATCCTGTGAAGCTAGCCAGGTGTGATGGGGGCTGGGGGGGGCATTGAACCCCCCTTCCCCCAAGAAGAGGTTGGGGAGTAACAACGAGTAACAAGGAAAGAAAGTACCCTAGAAGACTTTACAGTCCATTCAATGAGGGTACCTTTGGTCGAGCGGGCACATCTCTGCTCAAATGCTTTACGTGCTTAAACGGCCATTTTTCAAGACTCTGTCTAGTCTTGACTTGAACTGGTCAACAAATTCACTGTTGACATGACAACTTCCACTGGAAGTGCGTTCCAACTACCGCAGATACTGTACGTGAAAGATTTTCCACACAGATCGCGGTTGTAACGCTTCAGTTCAAGTTTGAAGCCGTGATTGCGCGTTCTGTTCTCACTCAGTGTAAAAATATCCCTGTAGTCAACATTGTCGAACCCTCGAAGTATTTTGAAAACTTCGATGAGCTGACCAAGCAGTCTACGGGTTTCCAACGAGAACAGATCTAATTCCCTTAATCTATCTTCATAACTTTTATGTCTGATAGAGGGAATCAGTTTGGTTGCCCTGGCTTGCACGCGTTCCAATCTCGCGATGTCCTTTCGAAATGGACTCCAAAATTGTACAGCATACTCCAGGTGCAGTCGGAGAAGTGAGTTGTACAAACACAGTACAATCTCCTTGTTCCGATATCCATACTGGCGCTTTATGTAGCCTAGCATCCTTTGGGCCTTTTTCTCCGCCTCAATGCACTGTTTCGAGAACTTGAGGTCACTAGTAATTGTTACACCCAAGTCCTTCTCAGTGTCGGTGGATTCAAGAGCAGTGCCCTTAAGGATATACTGAGATTGGGGGTTTCGGTGGCCGATATGCATCACTTTGCATTTGTTCACTTTAAAAGGCATTTGCCACGTGTCCGATCACTCCCCAATCTTCCCAAGATCTTCCTGCAGGCGGGCAGTATTTCCATTCTTTGCAACGTTCATACCAAGCTTGGTATCGTCGGCAAATTTGGAAATCTTGGCGACCATGTCACCGTCCATGTCATTGACGTATATGATGAATAGTAGTGGTCCCAGGACAGAACCTTGAGGCACCCCGCTAGTAACGGGCACCCACTCAGAAGCCTGTCCATTCACTACCACCCGTTGCCGTCTGCCACTTAGCCAGTTCTGGATCCAGCCGGCTACTTTTCCGTCTATGCCCAGCGCTCGCACTTTCCGGAGAAGGCTGTGGTGTGGTACCTTATCAAAGGCTTTCTGAAAGTCTAAATAGACCACATCCACCGCCTTGTCCCGATCGTGCTCACCGAAGACGAAGTGGAAGTGGTGTCAGGTTTGGCAAAAAGGCTGCTGATCATTGCTGGTGGAAGCGAGGTGGGATGTTGCTGATGTAGGTGTTGCAGTTGACCGTTATGGCAATTGGTTGGAGTTTAGTACTTTGGGCATTTTGTTAGAGGGTTTCAGTCTTTCTGGCGGTGTCGGAGAATGGGATCTCTGTATATCATTGTGAGTAAGTTGTGGTATGGTGGGTGGACATCATGTCTTAGTGTAATGGTGGAAAGTTTCCAAGTGTGATTGGAAAGCTAAGTTGGATTGTGGATGTTTTAGGTATTTAAAGATTTTTTTAAAATTAGCGGTTATTGTTGAAGTGGAGAATGTTAAGGCAATGGGTTGTATGTGGGGATGTGTTGGAGGGAGTGTGTGTACATGAATTGTAGGTTTACTGGGGGTGTATAAATATTTATGGACTGTAAGTTGGTGCCTCTGCTGGCTCAATGGTATCAAGTCACATTCTATCATTTCACAATCAGACACACTCGTAAGAGGCATTACTTATGATAGTTGCAACCCCCAACCTTTCGCAAAGCCCGCTGGGTCCCCCAGATATTGTGCTAATTTGTCCCTCATAGTTGGGTCAGGTCACTGCACTTTGGTTTGATGCAGTTTTGGGAAGAAGCTGGACTCTTACTTACTATTTGATATTTTTTAATTGTTTGCTTAGGTCCCTGAAGGGGGCAGACCTCCCCTCGGTCACCCGCCAACTCCCTTTTTGTTTCTTTTTTACTTTATTAATACATTTGTTTTTCTTATAGTAAAGGCTTTTTTTCTTTGTGACCGGCGGTTGTGCCTTTATTAGGGGAAGGATTCTAAAAAAATCAAACCTTTTAATTCCTGGTATCTTTCTAAATGGTTTTCTTTCCATACTCCCTTGACCTACAATAGGCAGCTTTTCCTTGAGCCACAGGTTTACTAACACTCGCCTGCTGGTGGAAAATACACTCTGCTACCATTCTCACAGCCCCTTCGTCTATTGAAGACCAACCTTTGATTCTCTTGAGTTTAACAATGTTTGACATTCTGATCTTTATGTTGGTTTCATTATCCATTAAGGAACCCAACCCAAATGAAAAGGATGGTGAGCATTACTAAACATAAGACTTCATATCTATGGGAATACTTTATATTTCTTCTTTTACCTATCATATCCCATACCCCCATTCCTCTCCTAAATCCTATTTCTACCTTTCTCATCCATCTATCTTTACACTATATTTGAAAATTTGGGGGCTGCTCTTCCCCTTCTTTATTCCTGCTTTAACCTATCCTTCTCATGCACACTTTCCTCTTGTTTCATTTACCATTACCTCCTCCTCTCTCATCTATGATTTCCACCCCATTTTATTTTGCAAGCTACCCAAGTGAGCCGTTAACCACTAAGTACAGGGGACGAGATATTTCCACTCATGTATGCTTATATGCTTTTACCAATTCTTATATAACTCAAATTAGTCCTTCCCATGAAATTATCATATTACTTATAAAGTTATTTCTCTTCATTTAAACCCTAGTTGAACTCTTCTTTTTTCAACAAGAGAATCACACTCGTACAACAATGGAACCTTGAAGGGTTTTGTTATCAGGGATTTGAGCTAAAATCATCCCTGGTGTCTCTGGGCTTTCTAAAGATTGTCATTGTTGTTGTTGTTGTTTTTCTGTGTGTATTTCATTATCTGGTTGGGGATCTTGTCCACGATGCGAGGGAAGGGCTGAACTTACTACGCCCCTTGACTCTACCTTTATTGTATGGGTGACTGCACTTTATCCATTTATGCCCCAAGACTGGCATAGCCTACATGCTAATCTCTGTTCCTCCTCCTCCTCCTCCTCATCATCATCTCTTTGCTTTCAAGTGGAATCTGTAGACCTCTCTCTTCTATAAAGTCTCCCCCTCCCTACTAATATCTTTCTTTTTTTTTTTACCTCTTGCCATTCAGACTTTTGAAATGATATTCTCAAGAAGAATCATTTACAAAAAAACAAACTAGAATATCTTCATTTTTACCAAGAAACATTTTATTTTGTTTAATTCTCTTTTGGAAAAGGAACACATTTATTTCTGTCATTTTATCATTTTAATACCAGTTAGCCCTTAAATTGCATCATGATACATGTTTTGTAGTATACTTTGATAGGTGACTGGTCAGAGTTTCGAAGAATAAAGCAAGTAATGTGCATGTGCCTATCACGCTGTTCATATTTACCTTTTTTTTCAGTTTATTGAATGCAATTAATAATTTTAATATTTATTCTAATAAATCACTGTTATATTGTCATTTAACTTATGTCTTGTTGTGATCCAATCTGTCATAGGATAAAGCTAACTGGTGTGGATTTCTCAAAATAGTTCTGTACCAAACGTTGAGTGAATAACAAAAAACAAAACAAACCCAGTACAGTAAACCCTCGATGTAACGAACTATATTGGGCGGGGGGGGTCGTTTGTTAAAGCCGTAAGTTCGTTAAACCCGATGAGTGTTAAAAGCAAGGGAAATAACCAACCAAATTCGTTATGGATATGTAATACGTATGTAATTACTAATAAAGTTGTGGACTACACAACATAGTATTGATACGAACCTTGTACTGTAGGAGACGTGTGACACACCAACACTTACTCAGGCTGGTCGTAACGCTTGCCTGTTAAACCCGATGGAGTTTGACCAGGAAATTTGGTTCGTTATATTGAGGTTCGTTATATCGAAGGTTTACTGTATAGCGAATGTAATTTTTTGAAAGATACTAGTTTGATAACATACAACTCCTCCTCAGCCTCCGTCCGTAATAACACAATTGAACAAAAGAGGCAATTTAAATATCCCACACAAATCTGAACATAATTATAGGTAAGGACAATTATGCAGCACATGATGGCTGAAAAAATGGGACTGAGACATTGTCACAGTTTCTTTGCCAATTATGTGTCATTTTCAATGTCTTTAATTTGTTGGATGTTCTCGAAATAAGTATCCTTCACTAGACTTCTCCAGCCAATGGGTTCTGTCCTTGTTTGTTGATCACTTTGGCTGCTGGAATATATTGTGCCGTACCTGTTGCTCTTATTCCCACTGTTATTATGTTTGCTCTCCTATTTTAATTTATTGATGGTCTGTTTTGTAATATGTTCCTCAGTATTTCATACTCGACATGAATAAAGAGGTTATTGGAACATAGGAATAGATAAATGCCATTAAACACAACTGTTATTCTTGAAAACACCAATTGAATGCATCTAATTCCTTCCTTAAAATTAACTCGGTCACTTTCCGAGAAGTTTCATGCCGATTTAGCAGAGTTAGAATCAGATTTGTGCAGTCTATTCATGGAATTGTGATAAAATTATATTGAAATTAGCCCCCTCCTCGTCTGCGGATGGTCTCCCACCTTCCCGGGGGGTAGCAGGCTTGCCTGTCACCAAGCAGACTTTTAACGTGCTCTCTCCACTTTTCCTTTTATTTATTAATTTTACTTTTCCTCCTTACCCTGGTCATTATGAGCGTTTAGGATCATCTTGGTCTGGGCCTGGGTCTGTTTCCGTAAACAGGCTGCACCATGCTGAATGTGTGGGTACTCATCATATTGGCGGAACCCTGGTTTTAGCCGGGCCTTGGGGTGAACCCTTTATGCCGCCAGCTCTACAAGGAGAGCGCCCGGGTTGGGTAGAACCCGCAGAAGTGACCGTGCTCGTAGGCCTGGTGAGGCCAACAACAGAGGATGTCTTAACATTGAGGCCATAAGACGTCCCAGGCAGAGCGGGGCGCGCTAGGATCAAGTCCTTAGTCTCTCTAAATGAGAGACGATCGTGCGCCTGAACGGCCAGGATTTCCTTCTGACGAAGATACGCAACACTGCTTCGAAGAAGCTGGGTGTGGCTCTCCACAATTGACACAATTTGGACTTATCATATTCGACCTTGGTGCACTTTACACAGGCTTCGGGTAACCTAGACTTTTCAAGTCTACATGAACGATTTGTATGGCCGAAGCGGTGGCAGTATTAGCACCTCCGTGATAGTGGTACGAATACCTTCACGCGGTAGCGATACCAACCGACTCCTCAGGGAGCTTGTCACAGTGAAACGTGACGAAGAGAGTAGGGCTGGGTCTCGAGGCACCTTCCTGTTTTCTCATCACGTTCGACCTTGACCGCTCCTTGTTCGGCCAGCTCTAATGTGATGTCATCTATAGAGTAGTCAACGAGTTCCCTCGCATAAACTCCTTTCACAAAGTTCATGGTAGAGTGCGGCGGGCTACCTTTGGCTCTTTACCTATCAGGCTAGTTATAGTCCCCGCAGCGCCCCGTAAGGGGCGCGGCAATTTGCCATCCTGGCCGCGGTGCTGACGGGACTCAGCACCCCGTCCGGCCCCAGCTTAGCCTCTCTTCCTTCCTTCAAAACACTTGTTTTCTCGCTTTTCATACAACCTCTCCCACAACTTTCTCTGGTCAGCCTCTAATTTCACAGGGTAGATGCTGACCTTCTTCTCAAGCCAACCGTCCCGGATCGGGGCTGAGGGGGGAGGGGACAACGTTACCTAACCCCTGAGCTCCGGTTTGGGATGAGTTTTTAACAACCTGCTTCATCCCCACCCATACCTTCCTCACATCCCTTTTCCTCTCGTCTTCACAATCTATCCTTTTACGCCGTGTTCAAGGTGGAGCTGCCATGCCGATGGACTGCCAAGCCACCAGGCGGGAGGGGTGGTCCCAAATGGGCCAGGCCTGTAAGCACCTCTTGCAGTGCGGGCAACTGTGAGAGGTGGTGAGCTATTGCGTCCCCGCAGAAAATTTAGGGTCACCATGCCCAATGATGTTAAAAAAAATCCCCCTAATTCTCCCTTGCTCATCGACGGAGCGGCCCTCTGGCAGCTCCACCGAAAAGATGGAGGTCTTTCCCCCCTGTGCTTGCGCAGGGGACCCTCCATATTTCTTTAACCGGAGAGGAGGCTTACTCCTCTCCTACGCCTACGCCTACGGGTGAAGGGGACTCCCCCTCCCCCATTTCTCTGGAGGTGCTTTCGGGCACCTCCCTATTTCCAGTGGCAGTCCCTCCTTTTCTCTCTAAGGGGACTGCCAAGAAAGCCAGCAGGCAGCCCATTGCCGACCGCCCCTCGTGTAAGCGGCTCCGTAGGGCAAACCCCCTTATGGGGGAGAAGGAAGCCAGGTCCCTTCGGTCGCTTCTCTCAAAAAACCTGCTGGCAAGAATATTAAACCTTGCAGGGGTCAGGGCCTGTGCCTTCCCACAAAAGACTGGTGACGCTGCCAAGGGGACCTGCGATGACCTGGGAGGGGATGGCCAACTGGAGGCCCCTCCTGTGTTAGACATGGTCCTTGAGGAAACCCAGCCTCAGACGGTAGGGCCTTCCATGGGGGGGAATCCGGCCTCGGTGCCAAGCACCGAACCCGAATCCGCCCCTATGAAAGGTCCTCAAACGGCTGAGGGCTCCAAGGCAGTACAAGGAGGGGAGGGATCTCCTCTGACCGGTGCCCCTGCGACCACCAGGACCTTTTCCATTTCGGAGAAGGACCTAGCTGAGGCCGGTCCATCTGGCCTAGGGGCTTCTGTCGGCGGAGGTGAGAAGCGGGTTCATTCCCCGCCCTCCTCTCCTAAAAAGAAGAAAAAGACTAAAAAGACTCGGGGCTCCTCTCCATCCGCTGGGGCTACGGGGACGGATGGGTCTGCTGCCACTTTGGCAAGCAACCAAGCCAAGATTGGCACATCTGCCCCCCCCCCCGGGTGAGAAGCCCCTGACTATGACAAAGACGAAAAGTGCACAGGGCGGAGCCTCGATGACATTGGGGCCCCTGATTCAGAGGTTACCTGGCGTTTTCGAGCCCGCTGGCTTCAAACGCTTCCTCGTTATTCGCTCCACTGATGGCACCATGTTGGCCAAGGGCAACATGATCCATCAGAGGATAGGATTAGCTAGTGCAATTGGTAGAGAGCCAAAGGTGACCCGTTTCTCGGACGGGAGCTTTCTGGCGAATCCCGCCGAGGCGGCCAAGATAAGTGTTTTTCGGACACTTCATGGCCCCCCGGTGTGTGTGACGCCGCACTCTACCATGAACTTTGTGAAAGGAGTAGTTTATGCGAGGGAACTCGTTGACTACTCCATTGAGGACATCACCCTAGAGCTGGCTGACCATGGGGCAGTCAAGGTCATAGAATATCACTAGCTATCCTGAATGGTTAGAGAGCGGAAAGTGACCCGTTTCTCAGACGGGAGCCTTCGGGCGAATGCGTTCAATCCCTCTGAGGTTAGACACTTGATGACACGCCTGTGAGTTTCAGGCCATACTCTACCATGAAGTTAAAGGAGTGGTTTACGCGAGGGAACTCGTAGAAAATTCCATAGATGACATCATCTTAGAGCTGGCCGACCAAGGAGCGGTCATGGTCGAACGTGTGATGAGAAAACAAGGAGAGACCTCGAAACATACCCCTACACTTTTCGTCACGTTCGACTGTGACAAGCTCCCTGAATCGGTGCGTGCTAGTTGGAATCGATACCACGTGAAGGCATTCGTGCCACTGCCGAAGAGGTGTTACTACTGCTACCGCTTCGGACATACGAATCGCTCCTGTAGAAGCGCAAAGTTGGGGTTACCCTAAGTCTGTGTGAGTTGCTCCAAGGCCGCACACGATAAGTCCAAATCATGTGTAGCCAAGTGTATTAATTGCGGAGAGCCGCACCCCCGCTTCTTCGAAGCAATGTGGTATGTATCTCGTGGAGAAGGAAATCTTGATCGTTGAGACTACAGATCATCTCTGATTTCGCGAGGCTAAGGACGTGGTCATGGCTCATCCAAGGCTGCTTGAGAAGTCTTATGCTCATTGTTTAAAAAAACACCCTCTGCTCCTGACCCGTCCAGTCCTACGAGCACCGTCAGTTATGCGCCCATTCGGAACCTTTCTGCGGGTTCTCCCAACCCCGTGTGCTCTCTTGGTAGAGGCGGCAGCACAAAGGGTTCACACCCAGCTTCAGCTAAAACCAGGGCTCCCCCTTCCTCCAGCGTGAGTGATTCCCGTAAGGCGAAACGCTGCGCGCCTCCTCCAAGTCGTTTAACTCAGGAGGCAACATCCCTGAAGTTGGTCATGAGGCCGTCTTCCCGGGTCCGTAAAGCTGCCCCCAAAGGAACTTTGCCTCCTACGCAACAACCAGTGGTTGGCTAGGTAGTTCAAAGGAGGGACCCCCGCCTCCAAAGCCTACCTAGGGTTTCGAGGCGGAGAGTGGAAAAGACTAGAATGATGAACCAACCTCCCCCTATAACTCGTCGATGGTGACAGGGCCTTAAGCTCTTGTTCGGACAACAACGCCCAGAATTATGCCTTTGGGAAGCGTACGGCCATTCCCGTGAGAGTCTTCTCTTCGAAGAGGGCCTCCGAGCTAGGCCTCAGGGAGGGGACATATTCGTTCAATGGAATGCCGCGGACTCCGGACCAACTGGGAGGAGCTGCATACATAGTCTGTTTCCCTACCGTTTGCCATTAGGTTTTCTTTTGCAGGAGACCATGCTTGGTGTGTGCCCCCTGCCCACCCTCCCGAGGTATAAGGGTTTTGCGACCCCATCACCAGGGGATTGGGGCAGGGTAGGCAAATGCATCATTTACCATCGGCATGATGTCTTTATTCTCCTCTTTGCTTTATATACGTCCTTTAAGACAATAGCAGTACAGTTGCATCTGATAGGAGGTATAGTGTTATTTCTGCGTACATTCCACAGTCAGCTGACTTCGACACGGAGGACTTTCGCCGCGCCGTGGCACGGTTGCCGAGGCCCTTTTTCTTGCTTGGGTATTTGAACGGTAGACACTTCCTTTAAGTATAGTAGTCGATCAATCCCAGGGGTTAGGTCCTTACCGACATGATCTACGAGCTGGAGATAGGTATCCTAAATGTGGATGAGTTTACGCATACTCGTAACTGACCAGGGACCGCTTCATTTTCATGTCTTGATCTATCCTTGTGCTCTCCGGATGCACAGCCTGATTTTGTGTGGGGATAGTCGATAGCCTTCATGTTAGTGACCTCCACGTGACCGAAATCTCGGACCCTGCGTCCGTGGTGGAGTCCTTCGCAACCGCGTTCTTTTGCCGGGATTCTGCTCCGCCATCATTCAATGCGCGTCGTGATCTCACAGAATGCCGCCAGCTGAACTTTACCTCCAGAGGCGGAGAACCCTTCAACGACAAGTTTACATTGAGTGAGTTGCCCCTGGTCCAGACGATGCCATGTATGCCATAGTTTGACACCTAGATTTGTTCAACTGTATCTGGACAGAGTGTATCCTCTGACTTTTAGCTAATTGCTACTGTGATCGCTTTTGGCAAATTGCAGAGATAACGCTACCCAGGCCGGTTCACGCCAATCTCTCTAACCTTCTGCGTGTGCAAGTTGTTGAAGAAAATGGTTAACTTTAGAATAGCCTTTTTACTAGTGAGTGGAGCCACCTTGTCTTATGCACAGTGCGACTTCCGCAAGTTCCACTTGATGTCACATGTTCTGCTCCGACTGAAAAATGCCGTCTATAAGTCCCTCCTTCGTAAACAGCACTACGCAACTGTTTTTTTTTTCTGATCTGGAGAAAGCCTATGATACCGCGTGGCGATATGGTATCATGGAGACTCTCCATACGATGGGAGCAAGGGGACGCCTCCCAATCTTTATATCACCAGATGAGCTCTTAAAATTAGAAAAAAAAAATCCCAATCTTAATATCTGAATTTTTGCGAGATCGTCGATGCCGCCCCCTCCCTCTCTGGGATCTTTTCTTCAGGGGTTGTTCCCAGAGAGGCTCTGGCCTTCTCGTGGCGAGGGGGGTCAGCCCTGGCCCCCCTAGGGGACCCATGGTGCTGCCAACAAGACTTTTAACATACCCCTCTTTCTTTCCTCATCTATTACGATCTTCCACTGCCCTTTATTTCCCCCTCTTCCTTCACCTATCTAGTGGTCCTTATCAATACCCGACCTCTGCTCGTTTAATGGATTGATTCTGAATTGTTCTTTCATGAAGGTGAAAGAGGCTGGGCATCTCCACCGCCTTCGTCTACCGAATGCCCAAGGAGAAACCCATCGTTGGCCCCTTTTCTCCGTGCGTAGGAGAACTCGGGCAGCCTCTTAGGGTTACAAAGATGGTGTGGTGGATCCGTATCCATTCTCCAAGAGGACAGTTCCCATGGACCTATCCCCCAATGCCGCGGCGGCTTCAGGTTGCTTTCTGTCGTCTTCGAATCGGACACACTCGTGTGACGCATCGTTACTTGGTGGAGCGCTCGCATGTGCCCTATTGCAACGACTGCGTCGTCCCCCAGACTGTTCGGCATATTCTTGTCGAATGTCCCAGTCTGGGTGATCTTCGCGCACGATACCTGTCTCGGTACCGGGATGGGCGGGGTCGCTACCGCCTGTCCCTTGTACTCGGGACGAGTGCGTGCACCATGACTGGTGGACTTATTGACTTTTTGGGGGAGGCCGGCCTTCTCCCCTTTATTTAAGGTTCCTTTTTTTGTTATTGTTTTGTTTTAGATTGCACTCTCCTGCACCGGGGTGAGGGGGACCTCCCCCCGCTGCCGGAGATTGCTTCGATTGTTAAGTTTTTCAAATTTATATTGATTGTTAAGTTTTCATATTTTAACTTTAAAGTAGCCTAATTCTAGGCTGTCGTGTTTTTCGGCGACTTATGCCCAAGTGGGTAGTTGCCAGATGGGCTCTATAAAAAAAAAAAAAAAAAAAAATCCAAGAGGACATACCGGACGTAACTGATTGCATAGTTGCAGTAGTGCCGGGCCCTTGTAGGCCTCCATGGTGGGGAGCCCCGAGGGAGAATGCGAAGTTTTTTTTCTTTTTGCAATGGCTAGCCATAAACCAAAAACCTCCCCTTCTCGTAAGGGTTCTCGTGCCAAACGTTCCTTAGCTTCCCTTTCAGCCTTTCCTCGCTCGTTGGACTCCTATTCCAACGAAGTAGACCCAGATCTTGATTATCCTCGCTTTCTTGTCATGAATTCATCATCTGACATCCCACTTGCAAAAGTCGATGTGTTTGATGTCAATGAATCTTTTGAGTCCCGCTGTGGTGAACCCCGCCGGATGTGGTCAAGAGGAAGTGGTGATGTCGTAGTCGAGGTGTCATCCCACTCTCAACACAACCTTGTGCGAAATCTATCTTCGATAGCTGAAATTCCAATAATTGTCTCGCCCCATCCGCGTCTGAATTTCGTCAAAGGTGTCGTCCGTTCAAACGAACTAAAGGACTACGACCCCACCCGCCTTCAGAGTAAGCTCAGTACCCAACGTGTCACACACGTACACAGGGTAACTAAAACATTAGGCTCCACTAAAGTTCCAACCGCCACACTGATTTTAACATTTGAACGCCAAGAACTGCCCCAGTATATTAAAGCTGGGTACCTTCGTGTCCCGGTAAGTCCCTACATCGAACTACCCAGACGCTGCTTCAATTACAATCAATTTGGACATGTTGGCTGAGCCTGTCGGCACCCTCGCTCCTGCGTGAATTGTAGCTCCGACTACCATGGCCCCGAATGCACCAAAACGCCCCACTGTGCCAACTGCGGAGGTACCCACAGTACTGCGTCGAAACTCTGCTCTATATTTTTATATGAAAAGGAAGTTCTCGCTTTGCGCGACTCCCTATGTCTAGATATAAGAGAGGCCCGCCAGCGTGCCCGAGCACAAACCTCGCCACTCGGCCGGCTCTTCTCTGACGTTTTACGTGATGCTGGACGAAACCGACCATCACGCGCGAGTTCCGATCAGCCTGAAGCACTTCACCCTAGATCTACTCGCAGCGTCGAAAATATTCAGAATATGCAGTCGAAGCATCGCTCTCATACCGAGATAATTAATGTAGCCCCCCTCTCTCCAGCAGCTCTTGCTGGGAGAGACGCTTGAAGACATCAGGCGCTATTTGAAAGAATCCTCAACATCGACCAGTGAAGGTTCATCCACCCGGCCACGAGACTCAAAGCCCAGTGGTAAGAGAAAGGATTCCTCACCTGGGTCATCGACCACCAATAAGCGGGCAGCCTCTGGAGCCGACTCGGCCGAACCCCGAGAATCTCCAATGGACTCCTCCCCTATGGTTGAACATTCTCTGCCCTTAAGTCCGTCTCGCCCTTCACAGGACGTAAGCCCCATCCTGATCCAAACGATGGCAGAAATACACCCAGCTCCACACACCTCGCTCAGATCACCTGTTCGTCCCGCTCACCCTTCAAACCAAGATCCGATTGAAGCAGTTGATACTCCAACATCACCAACTGCGGCGGTTGGACCAACTCCTCAGACACCTAAAATAACCTCGACCCATGAATCCGGATCTACCGGCCGAAAATCCCTTCTTGATCTTCCTTTTCCGCCAGGTTGCGAGCCCGAATTACAATCAAGGGCCTCGGTCGGTTCTCCAAAACCCACGAAAAAAACCTCAGTTACTACTCCATCTAGGATTTCTCCCCCTGCAAAAGCAGGATCCTCAAAATCAGCTCTCCGTCTCCCAAGCTCTTTGGGAAGAACCTCAAATACATTATCGGCTTCAAAAGAGAAAAAGATATCCACAGTGGTATCTAATCGTCACACATAATATCTTCCATTTTACAATGGAATTGTCAAGGAGTTCTTCCAAAGTGGGAAGAACTCAAAATTCTTTTGACGACTATCCACCCCGCTGTTATTTGTCTCCAGGAGAATAAACTGGGTATACGGCCCTTTCCGCCGGTACCCGGTTTTCTCACTTTCAACTCTATTGCTCCTGCTGGAAGCCCCTCTCACGGAGGGGTGTCAATCATGGTATCTTCATCCTACCATGTTTCTCTCATCTCCCTACATACTACCCTCCAAGCTGTTGCTGTGAGGGTTTTTCTTACTAAGCTTTTTACCGTTTGCTCTATTTACCTACCCCCTTGTTTATCATTGTCAAGATCCGACCTTTTAGAACTTATAGACCAGTTGCCCTCCCCATTCTTATTACTAGGAGATTTTAACGCCCGTCACCCATACTGGGGTGACATCACTCGAAATGCCAAAGGCAGTGTTTTAGAGTCTCTTTTATTATCTGACCTTCTTTGTGTTTTAAATACTGGCGATTTTACCTCTTATCATGTCCAGACGGACTCTTTTAGCTGTGTTGACCTGTCTGTTTGTTCCCCTGATTGCTTCACGGAATTTCGATGGTCAATTCTTGACGATCTCCATGGGAGTGACCACTTCCCTATTGTCTTGTCGGCCCTTCAAGTTAGCCCTCATACAACCATGCCCCTTAAGTGGGACTTAGGTCATGCAGATTGGGAAGGTTTCCAAGAGGCGTCCTTCACAAATGCATCTTTGGGGACCTTCAATGGAGTGGACGCGGCAGTAAAATACTTTACATCGACTATCTACAATGCAGCAACACAAACCATCCCACGGAGGCGACCTGTCACGGGCCGCTCAACCGTGCCCTGGTGGACTTCGACGTGTGCAACAGCTATCAAAAAATTACAAGTTAGCCCATGCCCGATTCCGAAAGAACCCAACTTTGTGCAACAAGGTCGACCGAAACCGAGCTCGTGCGCTTCGCCAAAGAACCCTTCGTCAAGCTCGCCGAAATTCATGGCGCAGATACGTTTCATCGATCTCCTCTATGACACCTACTGCTAAGATCTGGAAGAGGATTAATAAGATCAGGGGCCGTTATGCTAATCATCATACCCCCACACTCAACTTAGACGGTTCCTTGGAGAATGACGGCCTGGCGGTCAGCAATGCTTTTGCTGACCATTTCCGCGCCGTCAGCAGTGTCAGCCGTTACGATAAGGCTTTTCAATCCTACAAATCAAAGGAAGAATCTCATTCTCTCAACTTCACAACAAAATCTAACCTTCCGTATAACGCTCTATTCAGCATCTATGAGCTGCAAAGCGCTTTGTCCCTTTGCAGATCTACTTCCCCTGGCCTTGATGAGATCCATTTCGACATGATTCGGCACCTACATCCACACTCTACTCTCTTCCTGCTTGATTTGTACAACCTTATATGGGTGAAGGGTTTTTACCCGTCGTCATGGCGCATTGGGATCATCCTTCCCTTTGTCAAACCGGGCAGGGACGGGTTGAATGCAGATCACTACCGCCCTATAGCTCTCACCAGCTGTTTGAGTAAGTTGCTGGAAAAAATGATATTGGAGCGCCTAAACTGGTTCCTAGAAGCCAATCACCTTCTCTCTCCATTTCAATGTGGCTTCCGCAAAGGTCATAGTACCCTTGACCTACTAGTACGTTTCGAGGGATCAGTCCGGAAAGCTTTCTCATTAAAGCACCGAGTCCTAGCCATATTTTTCGATATTGAGAAAGCCTACGACACAACATGGAGATACGGCATCTTGAAGCAGTTATACGTCTGGGGGATGAGAGGCCTTTTACATTCATTTATTCAAAGTTTTTTAGCATCTCGATCCTTCAAGGTACGTGTTGGAGACGCATACTCTGACCTGCAACCCCAAGAGGAGGGAGTTCCTCAGGGCAGTGTTTTAAGTGTCTTATGTTTTATAATTGCCATCAATGATATTATTTCGTCTCTCCCAGAAGGTGTATCGGCAACTCTGTTTGTCGATGATTTAGCACTATACTGTTCCTCACCTCGCCTTTCATCAGCAGCGCGTCGGCTACAACTGGCGGTCGATGCTGTATCCAAAAGAGCACAACTTAAGGGATTCCGCTTTTCCACGACCAAAACCAAAGCAATGTATTTTCACCGAGGCAGAGGAGTTCTTGTTCCGCCATCTATATCCCTACAAGGCGAAGAAATAGAGTTTGTCTCCGAGTTTCGGTTCCTTGGCGTAACTCTCGATCCAAAGTTATCCTGGTTACCACACCTACGCCGACTTCGAACAGGCTATCTGCTCTAGATATTTTGAAAGTCCTCTCACACACTTCGTGGGGCAGTGACCGACAAACATTGTGGACATTATACACAGCCCTCGTTCAATCCAAATTGGATTATGGCTGTCAAATTTACTCATCGGCTTCCCCTTCAGCCCTTAAAATGCTGAACCCCATTCGAAACCTTGGAGTTCGCCTTTCTAGTGGAGCCTTCCGTACTTCTCCTGTCAACAGCCTTTACTGCGAGAGTGGGGTACTCCCTTTGCCCTACCATAGACTTCAAATCTGCATGCGATACCTCTGCCGAGTACAGCAAGCCCCTGTATCAGAGGTCTACAGATGCCTGTATGCTGCCGAATCAACGGCGGCATATGATAAGTTGCCATCTTTACCCCGCCCTTTGAACCTTCGCATAGGAGATCATCTCTCTAACCTGGGTGCTCCAAGGGTCCTTTCTCTTCCATCCTTACTGAACCCTAGGTGGCGTGCTCCTCTCCCCACAATATGTACCAACATGTGGAGCATGGAGAAGTCCTCCATGGACCCTCGCATCATTAAAGGCCTGTTCTTAGAGCATTCGATCTCCCACAAACAATGCTGCCCACTCTACACGGATGGCTCTAAGTCGGACGGGGGCGTGGGCGCCGCAGCCATCTACCCAGGAGGAGAATTCTTAACTTTATCTTTGCCGCCAGCAGCATCCATTTTTACCGCTGAACTTTCAGCAATCCTTTTAGCCTTTAGACTCATCCAAATTTTACCTTTTAGTGATTTTGTCATTTTTTCCGACTCAAGGAGTGTCTTACAATCAATTAGATCTTTTAATGCGTCCCATCCCGTGGTCACAGAAATTTGCAACTGGCTGATCCAAAATGCATCCCGATATAGAATTATTTTTTGCTGGGTTCCTGGGCATGTGGGGGTCCTGGGCAACGAGAAGGCTGATCGGCTGGCCCGCTCAGCACATTCTGTGTCCCCTGAGAACTCTGCTCTGCCTTTTAGGGACTACTTTCCTTCAATAAGAAAGTATATTTTTCAACTGTGGCAGAATGAATGGGATGACTGTTCATCATCCAAACTATACAAAATAAAAAATTCTATTCGCTCTTGGCCCTCGAGTCGTCATAGAATGCGGTCGTTGGAGGTGGCCCTTTGCCGAGTTCGCATTGGCCACACGAGACTTACTCACGGCCATCTTGTTTCGGGTGATGCCCATATCAGCCCTCGCTGTCGTTTTTGTGGTGGGGACCAATCGGTTGCCCACCTTTTATTGGATTGTAGCCATTTTACCATTCTCCGGTTGTCCTGTTTCCCGACCCTTTTAACTATTCCTCAACACACCCGTCTTCGATTCATATTGGCGGAGGAATCTTTTAACCCGTCGTTTTTTAAATTTTTGTCACAAAGTGGTCTCCTCCACCTTTTATAGATGATATTTCTCGTTTCACCCTAGCGGCCATATAGAATCCACTTGGATTGGGCAGCAACCCACCGGTAACTTATCTTAAATCTTAAATCTCGTCGATGCCGCGTAGGGGTGGCGTCGGGGACCCCTCTCCGGCCCAATGGGGCAGGAAGAGGGGGTCCCTCAGGAAAGTGTCCTCAATGTCACACATTTTGCCCTGAGCATCAACGGTATCACCTCTGCTGCTGAAAGATGTTCTCACTACGCTTTACACGGACGAACTGTCAATCTCTTTTGGCGAGGCCTAGATGCCAACTCTGGAGCGTATACTCCAACAGGCATTGAACCGCGTCTCTCGCTATGCCGAAGTGCACAAGTTTGCACTTCCACCACCATCCACGGCTCTATCCCGACCCAGACTTGTTCCTAAACGGGTTCCCCTGGATGTGGTGGATTCGCACCATTTCCTCGGTCTTGTATTTGACCGACACCTCACCTGAGAGGCTCATATTCGCAGCCTTAGTGTTTCTTGCACCCACTTTAGACATTCTTCGTTTCATGACGTTCAGCACCTGGGGTGCTGATAGGGATACCGCCTTACTTTTCGATCGATCCTTCTAAGTTTGACTACGGTTGCGAGTTTTATGCATCTGCAACAGTGTGTGTATTGCGGAAGGTGGACTCGATCCACGACACCGGTCCTCTTATGACGACCTATGCCTACAGCACGTTTCCCATTGAGAGCCTAGATGTCGATGCTGGGGAGTTGCCACTCGTTCTGCATCATGCACTATTCGCCTGTACGCGCGAGCACGGCGCCTCACTCAGGCGCCAACCGTACTCACTGCATCCGCAACTGATCTCAACGATGACTATGCTGCCGAGAGATGCAAGTCATATCATAAGGGCCGGTGGTGCCCCTATTTCTGACTTGGAGAACCTGGAGGGTATAACTTTGACTATTTTTCGCCACGCCTCTGCCCCAAAAGCTTCTACAACGCCTTTGACTGTTTTGGAACACACTGCGTGTCACGCTGTAACCGTGTCAGTGTATACGGATTGCTCCAAGTTTCAAGAGGGGGGTTTAAAGTCAGCGGGGCTCTGCCAGGCGCTGCGTCTGTCTTCACGGCCGAGCAGGTTGCAATACACCGCTCGGTGGGGGAGATAACGCAACGTGCCCAGTTCGGACACCGGATTGTGATCTATAGCGACTCACAAACGCCCTGAGTGCTCTCGGGGCATTGGAATCTCTGCATGCCCTGGTTCGCGGTATCCGTGCCGCAACGGTTTCGGCGAACCGGGCGGATGTCGAGATTATCTTCTGCCTGGTTCCTAGACATGTGGGAAATGAGCGCACCGATGAGGGCCTCAAAGAGTCCACTAGGATATTTTCCAAAGATGAGAGACATCCAAGGGCAACTTAAAGTTAAGTGTCAATGCGCGGCGACGGCTTCATGTTGCTTTCTCTCGTCTTCGAAATGAGATCACTCGCGGGACAAATCGCCATTTGATGGAGCGCTCGCCTGCGCCTTATTGCGACGACTGCGTTATCACCGACTGTTCGGCACATTCTTGTTGAATGTCCCAGTCTGTGTAATCTTCGCGCACGCTACCTGTCCCGGTGCCAGGACGAGCGGCATCGCTACTGTTTGTCCCTTGTACTCGGGACTGATTCGTGCACACAGATGTGGACTATATGACTTTTTGCTCCACTTTATTTGACTGTTTTTTGTAGGTCGTATCTTCCTGCGTCGGGGAGTTCTTGTTGCCTTTTTTGCTTTCTTTTCTTTTTTTATATGTTGTTGCTGTTGCCTTTCCTTTTATCATTCTTATTTATTATCTGTTTTTTTTAAACTAGCCTAGTAGTAGGCTCTGTTGTGAGTACGGCGACTTTTGCCCTAGTAGGCAGTCGCCAGATGCTCTCTCAAAATTAAAAATACTACCAAACACCATCCTAAACGAGCCTCCCACCTTAATAAGTCAGTAATCACTATATAGAACACAAAGTAATCCTATCTCAACTCAGATCAGGCAACTCCACTATACTCCAACAATACACACATAGTATAAACCTTGCCATAACAACATTCAGTAGATGCAGCCAGAGCCCAGATATTAAACACCTACTTATAGACTGCCCAAACCTTATATATACAACACAATATCCTCTCTTAGAAACTTGTAACCCACCCACAGAGCGTGGTGGTCTTCTTACTGGCCGCCCACCTCGTCACAAAAAGGGAGAGGGACCGGCAAGTCAAAGTTGAAATGATGCCGATAGATGGCAGCAAGCTTTCGTCCCGCATGGCAAACCTGCTATCCCCAGAATCGACAGTACAAAGGCAGTTATCACGCAAGAAAAATAAGGGAAGGCAAATTCTTACTAAAGTGAGCATTAATGGGGGGCAAATTGGTACTAAATCGAGCATTAAGGGGGGGGGGGCAAATTCTTACAAGAATCGAGCATTAAGGAGAGGTGGGGGCAAATTCGTACTAAATGGAGCATTAAGTGGAGGCAAATTCGTACTAAATCGAGCATTAAGGGAAGCCAAATTCGTACTAAATCGAGCATTAGGTAGAAGCAAATTCGTACTATCGAGCATTAAGGGGAGGCAAATTCGTACTAAATCGAGCATTAAGGGGAAGCAAATTCGTACTAAATAGAGCATTAGGTAGAGGCAAATTCTTACTAAATCGAGCATTAAAGGGGGGAAAATTCTTACTAAATCCAGCATTAAGGGGAGGCAAATTCGTATTAAATCCAGCATTAAGGGGAAGCAAATTCGTACTAAATCCAGCATTAAGGGGAGGCAAATTCGTATTAAATCCAGCATTAAGGGGAAGCAAATTCGTACTAAATCCAGCATTAAGGGGAGGCTACTTTCTGTAGCATTGATGCATGTAGCCACCGCCTTTTTCTTTCTTCTTGTCTAAATAAAGTGATGGGGTGATGATAATGAACTATATTAGAAACAATATCAATTTTGGGTCTGGTCGAGAATTAAGGGTTATAAAAAGAAAAGCTGACGAGATGTGGATAATTTATTGAAACTCAAACAATACCATGTAGACAATACCGTATAAACAAGACACCATATGCACAAAACGTCAGTAGCTGCTCCCATTCCTACATTTTATTGCCTTTAACATAAAAATGTATATAATACACTGCAGTACTGACACTAGACGAGCATGATTAATCTTAGTAGAAGGCAACACTGTAAAAGGAAAGTTCTGGAGTATTTCACGGAGATTGATTGTACTTGCCTTTGATGGAACTTTTCCTGATTCAGTTAAAGTCATGCCCCTTTCAAGAATCAAAACTGGACACCCACAGTGATTCGCTTTAACGAAGAAACATAATAAATGTCAAATGAAGGAGCGATAATCAATGCTGGTATCCACCCTTGATTAACAGTATTTTCATGTTTATATTGCCATCTCATCTTGAGCATGCTTGCCACTTTTAGTGCACTCGCTGGATACATTTATGAATAGGGATATTTTTTTTTCTAAGATTCACTGCCATTTTGGCATATCGACATCGTCGAGATTTAAATGCTTAAGATAAGATGGCAAATTCAATAATCTACCAGCAAACACTGACGTAACAATGATATGTAAGACTGTAGCTATTACACGTTATTTTTAAAGTACAAATAGTTCTAGACCGCCTAAATGGATCATGTTTAAAGATCTAGGAAAATTTCCAAATGCCCCAAAGAATATTTATATATGCCAGTAGATCTTGTTCCATTCCCCAATGCGCTTTGGTAACCTTTTACTGAACATCCCTTGGAAGCCTTGTTCAGGAGATAATACTAATAATTGTGAAAAAGCTCTTTGAACATAAGCTTGTACCTTTAATAAATTCCGCTTTTATTTCAATATTACTGACCACCTTACGTGTTAACAGGTGATTAATGAGATATAGGTGAAATAACAATTATAAAACAATAATGCCTTATAGTTCAAATATTACTGAAAGACATACGATATTTAGTGTACACATTCTTATCTGTAATACACTGCTTGACCCTGTTTAGTTTCGATTAAGGCAAACACTGAGAGCAAGAGGGGTGTAAATGTGAGCTGATGGGGAGGTCAGGGCAAGCTTGTCTAAATATAGCAGAAAACAGCCAGTCTATTACGGTGACTGATCGCTCCTTCGACCCAAAACAAGAACGAAACCTTTAACATCAGAAGTCAGGATGCCTCGCTAACGTATTGTTGCGGGAGCGGACTGCCTCGTTGGATCGCACTTTCTGAAGGGAGCCAGTGATACTTGTTTGAGGAAAAATACCCTGAGGTTTTCTCAAACAGCAACAGAAGAAACGATGCACATGCCAAATGTCAGATGGGGTGAGATAAATTTTCTTCTGGACATCTATTTGCTGAAGAGCAGTTTAACATAACCTTTGGCAAGAGCGTTAAGTAATGCATTTCCTCAAAAAATGCAACTCGTGCGTACATTACCATTGGCGAACGGGATTTTAGCCTTAAAAAAACACTGAATAATATAAGACACATGTGCAACACAACGATCAATATTTGCAGAGTAAAAGAGCTGCATATACAAAATACATTACTAGTGCTAATTTAATATTCCACAGCCGCAGCAAATCATAGAATATCCTAGCAAATTTATAATAAATTAAAATTTCTATTAAAAATTGTCTTACAGTAATAGGAAAACATGAATAAAAGGGCCCTACATTATAGTCTGCGCCCCGACTCCCCAATGTGCGGGTTAGCCGGTTGATAGTAGTTAGTTGGTTGCTTGATCGTATACTTGCAAGCTGATCAAATTCAGCGGATGAGGCCGATGTTTCAAAAGGCTTAATGCCATGGCATATTACTCGTACTGGCTCGAGCACAGCAAGAGAAAGATAAGATGCGAAATAGTGAAAGGAAGGCAAAGGGGAAGATTCCTTACTTTCAGCGTGAGGAAGTTATAAATAATGAAGCTGCCAACCGAATTCTCAAGAGTGGAGAGTCGGTCAACGAAATAAATGCAACCGCGGCACACCCTTTCTTGGTCACAGTTAAGGCCAGAGGTTATATGTTATATGAGGTCAAGCTTATATATCCAAAGCATTTGCTACCCCGCTTATAGACCATTAAATTTAAAAGCAGTTATTTTACATACCTTCTCTTATTTAGGCACGAAACCCCCTATATTCTAATAAAAATAAATAATGATTGTACTTGAGCAATCTATTTTGTAAGGGAAAGACAAAATTCAAGTTAAAAAAACTTAAGTCAGAGCACCAGGCCTGACGCTCTATGAGGATATATTTTGGAATGGGTGCTTCAAAATGAATGAACTAAAACGCTCTACCGCACAACGAAAAAAAATGCCTTTCTTGCTCAAAACTGAAAATCAATGATAATCCGTGTCAAAACCTACTGCAAAGAAGTATTAGTATTATCACTCATATTACTTCAACAAACATATATTCATATACTTATATATACATAATATTCCAGTAGAATGGGCTAAATCTAAGACTAGATATGTCTTCTGGGAGATGAAAAGCAAGAAATGCAGTTAAAATAGATAATTTTGTAAAAATGAACAGTGACAGTTGTAGATAGAACTTAACAATAAAGGTAAATAAAAATTCTCCACGTCCAGAAAAGAGAGAAAATTACACCTACGAGAGCTTACATCTAATTGATAGGCTTATGTAAATATGTTTTATCTTAACAAATGTCTTTTTTTTTTAACCATAAAAAAACTACATCAAGAATATATAAATTGCAAGCTCAACTATCAAAATCTTGGCACACATTTGACTAGAATTGATTTACTAAAATATAAATCTGAACTTAAAACCTAACCTTAGAAAAGAGAATTTATACATAAGTTATTCTGAGAATATTATAGCAATATTGATAGGTAAAAACCCTGTAAAATTCAAATATTGTCATATTGTCTGCAGTTGTCAAGATACTTTAAAATATATATAAATATTCTCATAGAAGGTTAACCAAATTATCTATCAAGATCAACTGAAAATTTCTTCTTACTTTTCCTACTGAACAGCAAATCATTTTACGGGATTAGTAATAAATACAATAATAATTTTTAATACTATTTATAAGCTCAAATTCTAAATGATTGATTAGTGAAAATCACTGGTAAATGAGATCTGACTTTTTCATTTTCAGTTAATCTGTTCATTATTCTATGGATGAAATTCAGTTTGTATAAAAGGAATTTACAACAACGCTTCAATTATCACAGTCTTACTGTCTTTCCTACCTTCTCAATGGGTACTACAATCCAGGTGTTGACACTGCTTGAGCAATAAGATGACAAAGCAGATTAACTGAAAGCGGTAATCGCGATTTTTTTTTTCTAAAGCTGTCCTTGTTTGCCTAAGTGGAAGGTCAGCAACATTTATTGGTCATTTTCTTCAAAATTTAACTAGTGTGTTCTAGAATCATACTGATTCAACAGCAATCTACTATAAATACTGGTTTCGAACCACTACGTGGTGCATGCCCTGGACCTTCTTTATAATATACTAGAGAGAATTTCATAAACATCGAATTTACCAATCAATTTACATTTCGAATAGTAAATATCCAGGGCGGAGTGCCTCCTAAAAAGCAAGAAACACATCATCAAATTGACCAAGAACAGCCGGCGTTAAACTCTTATAGATGATTCAATAACATGATATCAGTGAATAGGAGCTCGAACGATGTGATTCGGGGCAACATACTGATACCCAACACCTGCTACTCCAAGACCAGCAGTTTCCATCGCTATTCTGAAAAACAATCAGAGTGAAATGTCTGAGAGGTTCCTAACTACTATTTAATTTCAGCTACATTATGAAGCCAACTACTTGAATATGTTGCAAAAAGAATATAAATAAACAAGTGATCAAAAAATCGTAACTTACCTCTTAGTTCTGGGGGGCATCATATTACAATTAGAAGAGATGACTAGAGGGAACCCCCCGTTTCAGGTGACCACTTAGCTAAGGCCAAAATCTGAATGTTACAATTCGTCCCCTCAACAAACCGACCCTATTTCAATTTCCCGTTTATAAATTTGGCTACACAACTAAAGTTGTCCCTTACGTTGAGAGGACGAAGGGTGTTTTACCACAATTCTGGAGACCGGGATGAGATATTTTTGGATAGGAGGAGGATTAACGTAAGGGAATCAAGGTTAGGATATCAATGAAAAGCTTAGTTTCCTCAAATTTTACAATACTTTAATAATTTATAGCTAATGGAAGAAACATTTACAGTTGAGCTGACGTTAGGCATAAATTCTGAACGACAAATTATTGCAAAACTGTACAGCCAATACAGAGTTTCATAATGTAAGAAAACAATTTGTACCAGCATTCATACTCAAAATTTAAAAGAAAAGAAAACTACTAATGTATATTTAAAAATGCCCTTACAATTTTTGTTTTTCAAATACAAATATAGCAGCCATAAGAGGCCGCCAAGATAATGACTTGGGGAATTATACTCCCAGCACTTAGAATCTAGAAGGGTAATATTTACCAAGATTATCAATAGATCAAATGTTGCAAATTAACTTTTGATATTAACTGAATGGCAGGAACTTCGAGTTAACATAGTTCAATACCAGCAATATTAATTAAAAAAATGAAAATTATGTATTTACAAATGAGAAATATTAGTAAATGCCCTTCGGGTTATCCTACAGTCCGTCCCGTGAAGTATTTATTTATAAGGGTCAAAAAGCAAAGTTTCATTTAACTACTAAAACCAACAAATATGACTCGGTGTAAATTGATATGTTTCAGTTCCAACCCGATTATTTTTTCTTTTAAATTAATGCTAACCACCCTAATTACGACTACATTAGAATAATATGTTTAAGAGTTTTAACTACATCATACATACATCAGGATAATTATAACTATACAGTACACAACTAAACTCTGTATTTAACAATGAGCTACTCAAACCTGGGTAGTTGTCAACTTGGCACAGCTGAAATAATGGTTTGGATCCACTTGCGAGAGGTGAAGATTTTGAATGAAACATCTCTCGTCTGGGGGAAAAGCGATAGGAAAGCAGTGGAGCGCCTGGTGTGACCAGGTTTACCCGAGTGGATACCAAGGAAATGGATATAGCCGGGCTGAGGACATTGACTGGAAGTGACGGAGGCTCACTGAGAGGCTGTGAGGACACCAGGAGATGAGGATGAGGACGTCCCCAAGAGGAGGATCAGGTCTAATAGGGCGCGAACTTGCTGCGCTTGGAATCCTTTGGGGAGCCATTAGTGGGCGCATGAGTGGTAGCGGAGGCACGCAGTTTGGACTGGTACGCCTTGTGCCTCTGGGCGGCGACGGCAGCTGCCGCCAGGCCTTGAGAGGAGTCGGGGGCGAGCAGGGAAGTGAGGGAGGTGAGGCCCTGCATGCCGGTCAGGGAGGACAAGGCGTTCAGGGCCTGAGGATTCTTGAGCAGCTGGGCGAGAGGGATCGAACTGGGATTTACTCCACTCGAACCAGACCCGCCCTTACCTACTTCAAGTTGCGCCTTGTGCAGTTCCATGCTGGGGAAGACAATGGGCCGCAACGTTATCACAGGCACACCACAGAATCCCCTCTTTCCCAAGCCCAATCAATTTGCCACGAGCGCGCGTCTATCTCAACGCTTGGTGAAATTACGAACGTTTGGTTTTGCTTGAAGAGCAGCCGCTAAATGTCAGGCACAAAAGTACTTTAGTAATGAATCGCCAGTAAACCCGTTTTTGACTTTACCCTCTCGTGATAACTTAAATTATTAATGCTCTATAATAATCCATCAAGTCGAGGTGAAGAAAAACTGCTAAAATTAAAAGAAAGGTGACGGGGAAATATAATTTAAATAATCTTACGCGCGCGTGAACGTTACCGAGAAATAAATTGGTTCGCTCGAATACGCGGGAAGACCTGACATTTGTGGTCCATGTTTTTTGTTTTTTTTTTAATATTAAATTCGGTAGTTGTGGCAACATTGAAGGCAAGGGGAAAGAACGGGACTGATGGAAAAGGAAAGGAGATAAGGAGGAGATGAAGGTTAGAGTGCTCAATGGATAATTGAGCTTGGTTCTGTATTCTGGAGTACGTAAATATATGGGTACATAACTGAGGGAGAATGAGTATGATACGTTTGAAATAGGTGTATGGACTTAATGGCATCAATGCTGAAGATATTTAGAAAGTAAATAAAAAATATAACTAAAACCTACTAAATGATTAGGGTAGGGCTGCAGCTATGTATTCATTATCAAAGAAAAAAAAATGTTCTAATGCTTTGAATGTCTATTGAGAACAAACAGATACATTGAAGAGGTCATATTTGTCGGGAAGTCGAAAAGCAAGGAAATTGTTCCATATCAGACTACAAATTGCCCAGTACGCAGAAGAGAGGAAAAGAAAAATGTAGAAAGTAAAAGGCGGAGACGAACAGTGGAAGGAGAGACAAAAGAAGGACATCACTCAGTAATAAGTAGGAAAATAAAATAATTCCTGGCTTGAACGTGTTTGTCTGAAAGGCTTTGGGTACATCGGGGCTTGGAAGGAAAGTAACGATTCGAAACTTAATAGAAATCATAGAATAATTTGGGGATAAAATAAAGGAGGTGGGAGGGAATTTCCAAGGGCACTGGGGATAGATGCGTAACAAAGTTTTAGAAAAATATTTCATATTATGATTATATAGCCAAATAACTTTAAAAGGAATAAACAAGTCACTAAAGAAAATTATATGACTTGACGAAAATGCATCAGAAAATAATAAAAAAAATAGACAAAGATATTAGCACGAATTGTGTATGATAGGGAAATTCATTATATAGGATACACCATATCAAAGGATGAGAGATTTAATATTTCATCATCAGAGGTTTCATTAATATAAACAATAAATAGCAAAGTGTTATAAAGTTAGAAAAAGGACTAATAAATACCAGAGACAATCCAATAAAGAAATACGAAAAGATAAAGCATGCCTAAAAATAAAAGCAGAAACTGATAAAAAAAATGAAACGAGCACAACAGATTAGTTGTCAAAGGAATAATTAGACACAGGATGTGCATGCAGTGACTTACCAGGGAAAGGACAGTGTGGAGCAGGGCATTTTCTTTAACTTAACCTTACAAGCGAGCGGCGGGGGGGAGGGGGGGTCAATGCGTTTTTCGAGGGAGCTTTTAACAGTGAATGACGGGCCCAAAGTTAAAGAAAATGCGACGATAAAACGGATGCATAACCATAGATATTTATAAATGGAATGTATGGAACAGCACAGTTAATGAAAATAATGAAGGATACTTAGGAGTAGGCTGATGGAGGTACTAGAGATAGTTCCTCATGTCTGGGGCGAGGAAGATGATTGCTGGGAGGAGGGAGTGGGTCTTTTTTTTTGGAGGAGGGAAGGATGAATGGATGGAAGGAAGTGTCACTTACCAGGAAGGATAAGGTCATAAGGATCATCTCATCTCTATCCCATCTCGGATCCAGCGGATAATCAACTATCCTAAGTGACTTACCTCATTTTTGTTGGCGTCTCCTTCCCAACAACTAAGTATAAAACCACAACCATAATTAAAAAAAAATAAAGAAAAAAGTCTAAACAAATTAATTGCGTTTTCTTTGACCACAAAAAAAAAGTTTCAACAAGAAACACCGGTACATTAAAACCTTTATTGCTATTCTAAGTTGCATTCATGAAATCTTATAATAGGATGTGAGCTGCGCGGAAAATTCTCCACTCTGGTACTGGCTTTGATTAAAGCCGCTGCTAGCGATTTTCGCCGCCTCACTACACTAGTTACTTGGAACCCACCAGGTATGTATACTTAGCAAAAGTTCTACTCAAAATTCGATAAAGTTTCATATTCAAATCAGACGTTGGAACAAAAATAGATAAAATTATCTCTCCCTCGGTATCATTGGTTAAAATGCATTAAATGGATAAAAATAAACATATGGAGACAGAAATTGCAACATAACGGGATTTTTACTGCCAAAATTGGCAATTTTCTGTTTAAGGCAGGTTCCACCTATTGACACTGTCGTGCTTTTGAGACGTAAGCGAACTTTTAAATTTCATATTTTTTATCATAATGAAATGACGGAAAAATATAGACATAACAGAATGTTAACTTTTTTTATACTAATAAGAGACTATGGGCATTATTTTTTATTGAAAGGCTAAGCAAAGCCAGCATAAAAGGTGGTGAATTTCCCCCAACTTTGAAAGCACAAGGATAATTAACTTTAACCGATAAATCAAGGATGATAATAATATTTTTGATACCTGGTGTTGATTAAGTACTGGGCGAGTGCAACCTGGTCTGCATTACCCTTGATGGTGATGGTACGGTCCTGCTTACTTGCATCATCTGAAGCGTCATCGTATTTGCTGATAGTGATCATTGCCCCCGTGATTTGCCTGGTCAAAACACGATACACAAGTTAACTCTTCGTTGTGTCGCACAATTTTGTTTTGAGCGCCATCTGGCGACTGCCTAACTCGGGCATTGGATGGAGAGATGAATTCTATTCAATCTGCTCTAATCTTTTAACTTAATAAGACGCTGTAAATATATGAGTAGTTGGAATTTAAGAGAGGGTAACTGATGATGTTCGCACGAAAAAAACTCCCCATTTTTTTTAAGAAATCAAAGGGTTTATGAAAAGAAAATAGGCTCTTTTCAAGAATAAGGCCATGTTTAAGTAACGGGTTACCCTGGAGAAAACATTTTCAGTTTACTTTTTCATTTTAATTATTTAGGTAAATAATGCTTTTCATCTTGTAAATATACGAGACTTTAGAATGTACTGATTTATATACGTTACTCTTAGGTCATTTTTATGACACACTCTCAGATATGACGTATATATACGTAACTTACCAACCATACCAGCTAACTTTAAAGGTTCTTCATTCATATACATTATGCGTGAATAAGTATAGGTAACACCTATAGGATTCATATTTTTAAATTATTTGGGGGTTTAGACTTCACTTTCATAATTTATAGATATTGCATAAGCTTCCTACTCCATCGCGGATACCTATCAATACAAAATGGCAAAATAAAAGCGCGTATAAAAGTGATGACAGTAATTTAACGGAAAACAGCAGAAAAAAACAACAGAAAAACCGAGCTCAACAAATAATGGCAACATGACATTTCGCCGCAATAACATCCGCAAGGAGTTTCTTATAAGAATAAGATTTGTGCACATTTTTGGAAGTATTTTATTTCATTCTTCTTCAGCAAATCTTTTCAAATTAACATTGTTGCGAAGGTTTATGTTGTGTACACGCTTCTTAAGCTCATTCAACAGATGTTCGATGAATTTCAAATCTGGGCGTGAAAAGGCCACTCGAGTACAGTAATGCGGTTTTATGCTAGGTAATTCTGAGTAAATTTGGTGCTATGTTTGAGATCGTTGTCTTGTTTAAAGATGAAATACCTTCGAAGTCTCAGTTTTCTTTCCGATTTCTTCACGTTTTGATCAAGTGTGTGTGATAGTTTTAAGAATTTAAGGTCTCATCAATCACAATATAATCGAACCTTCTCTATATTTGAGATTTGGGACGGTATTCTTTTATATGAGGGTTTCGCCAGATCTCTGCCAAACAAATGTACCGTTTGTTGTTTCTAGCAAAGAGCTCTATTTTTGTCTCATCTCACCCTAGTATTTTATCTAATTTAGCTTAACTTTCACTTATTCCTATATAGTCTTTAGCGAACACCAAACGGACTTCTTTATGAGCGCGCTTCAACAGAGGCTTCTCTCCAGGGACACGTCCATGAAATCTTTCTCGGTGTAAATAACATGCGATGTTGAAGCATGTGAATATAAGCCGCGTGCTGCAAGATTTGTTTGTAACTCATTTGATGAAGTCTTAAGATTATTAGTCTTCATTATAGACCAAACATCTCTAAGGGTCAGTTTCTTTGGTCGACCTTCACGCGGACGATTTACTGTGATGCCATTAAATTGATACTTCATAATACTGTTCCTTACGGAAGAAATTGGAAAGTTCACCACAATGGAGGATTTTTTCTATATCCATGACCGGCCAGGTTAAGTTTAACAATATGTTTTTTTGCAGATTCTGAATTTTCAGCGAGCTTCGCCCTTTCGCTATTGGAAATGTTTCCTCGGTGAGGTCGCGACAATGAATGACAAATCTCGCACGTAAATTAGTAGCTAACCTATCCTTCTCGAACGTTCTATTTTACTCTAGAATCGTTTCGAAAACGTTTTAAAAAATCCTGGAGTGTTGGCTTATATGAAAAAAATGCCTTTGTAATCATTAAAACACAAAAGTTATTCATGTTACCTATACTTTTGCACTCGCATAATATTGACTCGTAAACGAAACCAGCATTCATTTACTATAATATCCTGTTATAAATGAGTAAAATATAACATTCAAGAAACAGAATGTTCCTACTACTACATAAGCGTGAAAAACGGGATTCAAATTTAACGAATATAGATGGGGCCCTGCATTAGACTTCGTGTCTGACGTTGCCTATACTTATGCCCACATCTGTAAATACTACTTAACGCCACACACAATGAGTCGGGGTGAAGTTGGACTTGAGAATGAGGCAGATAATTGCACCTTAATCTCGCTTTTCGTGCGTGGGCAACTCATGAAAAGGCATTTGTTCCTGGAAGTATTGAATGTTTGCTCCCGACACCAGGTCAAAGGACCAATCCTCTTCATTTTTCATCTGCCTCAACTAATTCTAGAAATATTGTAATGCATCGTTTAGATGATTAATTCTGATTAATGTTATCACTAATTCTCGCTCATAAGGAGGTAGGTAGTTAATTACATGCCAGCCATCATTTTGGCTGCCAAGTGCTCTGATTGCCAGACTGAACTTGACATGTTTATGTTGCGACACTCAAAGATGACCTTCAAGAACAGTGATTGATGTTTTGCACAGCGGCACACACTAATTCAACTAAACCGTATGGCCATCCACAGTGCAACTACATATACCCCCTCGTCCACTTTAAAATAATTGGGCTATATCCTTCCCGAACATTTTCGCTTCCCTTTATTCACCACTCTACGCACCTCTCTTCTCAAGCATCTTGGCGATGCTCTCGTTGCTTTTGGCTCCTCAGTTTTAAATAAATAATAATAACATCTACAAATAGTGATGGGTGAGAAAAATCATTTAATATTTAACCTCTTAATTGGGACTTCGATTTCAAAACGGAACTTTTCTCGTGGAATAAAGGTTACAATTAAGTGACATATTCGATTCCCATTCAAGTCCAGTTTTGAGTAAACTGCAACTAACCGAATTTCAGCAATTTTGGTGCCCCCTTTGCCGATAATGCAACCGATGAGCTCGTTCGGGACGGTCATCTCGTGTGTTTGAGTACCCGGCCCGGAGTTGGTCGGAGTCCTCAACTGTGACCCAGCCAGAGCTGCCAAGGCTGAAATATCTGCTCGAAAAAAAAGAATAATAATAATAGACAATGAAATCATTCAACTGCGCGCGCACAAAAAAACAACACCCTTTTATTCATTCAGTTATGACGATAAACTTAATTGGATTGATGTGGTGGCATTAGTGGGACCATAACATTAATGAAATAGTTATTAGCATCATTCCGTACAGGAATTTATACATAGAGGGGTTTATAATATGCAAAGAATGTTCCAATTAATAGAACAAATGGGTCAATAGGAGAAAATACAAAGGCGAAGGGATACTACCTAAGGAGCTACCTGAAGGCGAGATCGACGGGTTCGCTCCTGCTAGGGAGCCTAGGCCAAGAAGTCCCGCGAGAGGAGAGTTTCCGAGTTTAGACGCCTATGGAGCAAAACATTCTTCCGTTAATAAAACTTCCCACAAGTATGCAGCTCTATGGATTGGACGCGCTTCCTTGCAGCCAGACATTTAAAGTTATACATCAATAGTAAACATGGCAAGCTTGCGAATCAAAAAATCAAACTATATAAATAAATATATCCTGAAATTTCACTACTAATATATTTTACATTATAAGCAAATTAAACTCTTTCACAATTCAAAATTCGGAAAGAAAAATTGACCCCCCCAAAACTTTCGAGGTTTCATATTTGGGCAAATTAGACCGTCTTTGTGTCTATAAACAAACGTGAAAATTGTGGTAAATTTTGTTTTCAAATTCAACGTTCTTTGCTTCAAAATGAAGAAATAATAATGGCAAAAAAAAGTTTGAACTGTTGGAATTCTAATAGGAGCCCCTTCCCTTTTGAGCTCCTTCCGTCAATGGACCCCCCTGAGTGCCCCCCCCCCTCCTATTTAACGAAAATTGTGCAAATGCTATTACTTTTGAAGACATTATTCCCGCTGTCCTACGCTAGGAAAACCACCTTAAAAGGAGCAAGACTGAGAGAGAAGAAAAAAAAACGGGCATTTGCACATTATGAATCTGTTTCGGTCTCTTGCAACAAAAATGGGGGAACAGAATCCTACCCAAAATCTACTTCTTGGTTTATGAAAAAAAGTTGAGAAAGAGGCAAGTAAATACGCCTTAATCTCCTTTTCCGTCCGTGGGCAACCATGAAAAAGTTTGGGGGTGATTTGAAAACGGCAGTCTCTTGAATTTGAAGTGTGGTCCAGCGGGCTACCGTCCGCGGTTATTCATGGAAAATTAGCTTCATGTGCAGTTATTAGCGAGGAAAAAAAAGAGGAATAGATCTCTGCCATATGTGTATACGCCTCACGCATCTGCGTATACACAACTAAAAACACTAAATTTGTTCTCACAATAAAATATAAAACCGGTTAAATTTAGTAAAAAAAGGTTGATTCTTCTATCTTCTGATTTTTTCCGGAAGGCTCTCACATCTACGGCAATGCGAGGATGGAAATATTTTGTTAGGCTTTTTACCACCGAGATTTGCACTCATTTTTAAGATGCTCCTATTTCTCATGGGGCACCTAATTGTTTAACGGGTCACTACAGACTATGGAAGCTTCCGTGAAGTCGACCGGACTAGGGAGTCAATCTGGCAACTTAGCACAACCCGATGAAATTCAAAGAAATATAGAAGCTAAGGAAGGCATCAATGGTCTATTTGGTTGATAAAATCGTGTTGTTTGTTTGTTCGTTTGTACATAGGAGAAACGGCCGAAACGAAGGCCCAGAATTTTTATTCAAAACCAGTCTCACGTTTCGGTGAGAGGTGGAGGAAAGTTGGTTTCTTTTTCTTCATTTCGGAATTCAAAGAAAATTTAATTAATAAAAACAAAATATAACGAATCACGAGTAGAAGAATAAACCTCTTTTTTTTAATTGACTGTCGGGCAATTAGTGTTACTTAAAACTAAATTCTCTTTAAATGGAAAATAAGGTAATGCTATCGTCAAAATGGTTATTTGAATCCTTTAGGAAATTTAACTCTCAGCGCAGTCGAAAGGAAGCGGAAGTTAAGGGGACGGGGGTGCTAACAGGATGGCCTGAATTAGAAGGCTTTTTTTGGTGGTGAATTTGGCTATATGAAGTATTTGGAAATTCCAATGCTCATGCGTCCCCCCAAATAGAGTACCGGTATTTATCCGTATAGAATTGTCATTTACTTTGATAGCTACCAATCAGTGGCGGATCCAGGATAAAAATGGGGAGGGGGCTAACCCGAATTCCTCCCTTTGAGGAGTCTGAGAAAAGGGCATTAAACATTAATAATAGTTATCTTACACAACATTGATAATATATACCAGCATCTCATAAAGGAGTGAGCACTAACTCTACCAGATCCGAATTCCTTTTCCACATATCAGATAATTATGAATTGTAGTTTTTGGACGTCAGCTAAAGTATAATACTGAATTTAATCATTACTTTGAGATGTACCTCCATTTTAGACAAGATTCACATAAGATACATTCGATCGCAACGGTTTAAAAAACTTTTTATATATATTCTATATTATTACATAACTCGTTCTGAATAGCAGAATACAAGTATGGCATATAAAGAAATATAAACATAAACGGGCCTGAAATTGGGGGAGGGGGTATCATCCTCATCAGCTGCCCCCACCTGGATCCGCACCTGCTACCGATAGATCTACATTTCTTCTCAGCGGAGATCTCGAAAACAGATTGAAACTAGAGAGAACTAAATTAGGGCTGAGAACAATTTAAGTTCCCTTCCGGATATTCTGAGAGATTCAGTATATAAAAATATGACCAGCCTCGCACGGGATGATATTTCCGCGTTGTTTTTAACAAATATTCGGAAGTGACGCCATTGATTTTATGGAAGAGATAAAAGAATGATTGGAGGTTCTATCATTGGCAAAGATTTGGGTGGGCCATTCATTGCCCGCTTCGAATTTCGCTTTTCCTTGCAATGCGCTGATTATCGAGATGGAAGAATATCAATCGACATAATTTGGGAGCGCAGCGCAGATTCAGGATACTATTTTCGCAAGTTAAGTCGGCCAGGTATGTACTCATATATTTACCGCGAGACAAAATAATAGAAACAACACGTAGTATTTTAATTAAAGCAAGAAAAAAAACAACATTCACACTTAGACGTCGTAGAGAGACTAAACATGAAGCCAATAATTACGTGGGAATTTTCAACATCACCTTCATTTAGAGCACGTACTAAAGAGAACTTAAAAGTTCACATTCAAGCCACAAGCCACTGTTTCGTTTTCGAGTAAGGAGCACGCAACACTAAAATCTGGGCTACAAAATAACATCCAATGAGCAAAATTTTTCTGTTCTCGTTGCTGCCAAAAGTGCTGTCTCCAAAAGACATGAAACACCGAAGACAGAGAGAAAGTACAAAGGGAAGAAGTCGAAATAAAGGACTTTGTAAGAGTAGTTGTAGAGAGAGAGGTAGCTCTATAAATATAAACATATAATTATCTAAGTATGCAAAAAAGGGCTCTACGGGAGATAAAGGGCTAGTAGGCAAGGTTATTATGGTGGTGGGAGATGCCGAGCGGGGTGAAGCACAGAAGAGGGGCAGGTAAAGGGAGGGGGGGGGGAGCATGCGAGCGGAATAAACGGCGAGTTCGGAGTTGGCTCAATGAGAGGGTCCAAAGGGGCTCTGCTGAGGCTGTGATGACGGAGCTCGCGACCACACTTACATCCTGCAGGTGGTGAAAGTGCGGTTGGTGCACAAGTTGTGTGGATACATGGCCGTTCTTGAGGTGTTCGGGCGGATGGCCCGGTGGATGCCCCGGCAGTGAGAGGGGCACGTGCCCTGGGGGCGCCGCGTGGGCTATCGTGGCTCCCGGGTGGGGCCCAGGGGAAGGCGCCGCAGATACGGGGACGGGGGCCAGGAGGGGACTGAGGGGAGCTGCCAGGAAGGGGCCAGGGGGCCCCCCGGGTGGTGGCTGGGGTATAAAGGGAATGGTACTTACATCAGGAGCGGAGGGCACAGCATAATTGCCCTGGATGGTATAGGCTTGGCCGCCGGCAAGGATAACGGGTCCACCGGCAGCCTGGGGTTTAGGGCGGTAAGGAATAGTGGCGCCTTTGGGAGGGGACTGCAAAATAAAGAGAGAGAGACGGTCACGTAAGACAGAGATTCATTCACAAAATATTTAAAAAACAAACAAACATATAAACGCTCCTTTTTACAGTGCCAAAGAATGTCTTACCTCTAGCATGACACAGCAAATGTGGTAAATACACTGAGTGATGGCCTCGGAGGTTCCGGAAACGGTGACTGCTCTCTCAGTTGAGTTCGGGAGCATCTCAGAGGCAACCTGAATGGACGCTCCGGTCACTTCGCGAATTTCCTTGATCTTGGAGCCCCCTTTGCCGATCAGGGAGCCGCACTGCGAAGCAGGCACGATCAATCGGAGAGTGATGGGCGGGCGCTGAGAGGAACCCGACCCAGAACCGCCATTATTCTGGTACATCTGCCCCAAGAACTGCGAAGAATAAGAACTCGTTTTAATAATTAGCAATGATTTGTCAGGTTTGAAAAAATCGATAGTTTGGGCGATACGTAAATACAAAAACAAATAATATTAACGAGCAGTAAAATTATTAGCACTCCGTAATGGAGAATCACTACACACTTGAGGACAACAATTCTGTCTGGTACGGACGGACTCCACCATTTGAATTTGATTCTTTCTTCCCCACATTTTCTCTTGTATTCAAAATTGGGAGCTTTGCTAATGGCGAGAAACCCCAAATACTGACCCTCCTCTTCGTACTTTATAAAGTGGAAAAGTCTAGGAAATAAGGAAGCGTGGGAGCGGTGGCCAGATCCGAACCAACAGACTCCGCTTCACCGAGATAAAATTGAAGAGCTCCGCAGAGCACTTGGCACTCCGGCAGCTTAAAAGCTGCATTCAAGCAGAGTTTTAAACCCGTTGTGTTCACATTTGCCACGCTACAACTGTCTTAGACAAGGGCTACTAGCCCCGTGCATTTGTTAATTGTCATCTTGTAACACACGCCTATCAATGTTATGTTTATTTTGGCGATGCTAAAGAATATAAAAACAATACCTGGTCTTCCAGAAATTGAATCGAATCATAGGTAGAATTCGGACTCTTAACAAGTTTAGGGCCCTAATTCTCCTTTAGCTACATAATGTTGGTTAGGTGGTGTGAACCATGTATAATGAGGGCCTTAAACGTGTTGGCGGTCCAAATTCTACATATGAGCTAATCTTTTGATTGTCAACAGGCTTCCTAGAAAGCTTCATTAGGTGTACAACTTTCATTAGAGTGCAAAGAGAAACCAGATTCACCAAAGCAAATTATGCAGTAATCAACAGCCAGTGTTCGTGGTTCCAAGCCCATGGCAACAGGGGCAGCTTCGTAGCCCCTGTAGGTGTGGGTCTTTTCTGAGCTGCAGATATATGAGCTCCGTTTCGGAAATCGGTTGACACGGGCCTGTGGGGTTTTTTTTCCTAGAGCAATTCATGCCTCATTTAAAAATGGTTGTCTCTCAATGGGTACGACGAAATAGGATATTTCCTCGGGAATGAATGAAATAGCATTGCGACGCCAAAAGAGCAAGGACCAAAAAGGGAAAGCGATTGCTTCCTCTAAGGTGATGGAAATACTCAGGTGTTATAGTGGTTTAACAAAACATAACCATAAGATAAATAAGAGAAATTAATGAGTAGAAAGTTGTTAAAATTTCATTGAATATAATTCAATCCTCTAGGGAACAGGATAAATAGACGGAGTGGACAGAAAATAGATAACTTAATCGCAACGGACTCGAAATGTATAGGAATAAATATTTTTTTTTACCGGTGGGCGCTACCACCAAGACAAATGAAAACAAAATGGAGAATGAAACCTAACCTAATCTCACGAAGGCTAACGACGGCACAAGATTCGTGAAGTATGTCAGCAGAACGGCTTCATGTCTAAACCTTGACAACTTTGTCTCGCCTGGCGATCTCGAGGACGAGTTGCTTATTGGAGATCGCCTTAACTCACAAGCTGGTACTTGTGCAGTGCAGCGGAACAACACGACCAGAATGGATGGTATTCCCGCTCAGATAGAGCGCGGTTTCGAACCAGCAGTACGGCGTCCAGCTCTCTTATCTCCTCTATGTCGTCGTGTGGGGAGTGGAGGACGAAAGTGGAGCTAGTATAAAGCTTTCCCACGATGGTACTCGAGGTTGTTTTTTTTGTTACTTAAAACAAGAAAGCGATAGTCGACTCTGCCAGATCGTTTGAGAGGAGAGGTTCGTCGATAAAGTGCTGTGAGAATTTCTGTGCTGGGTTGAGGTCATAATGGGAAAAGTTAAATTACGAAACGCCGAAACTCCCGCAATGACAAGGTAAAAAAAAGTGTGTAAAAAGTCTAATTAGTTTACATTCATTAACCATAATTAAAAAGTATATTTTAAAAATAATTACGTTCAATAAATTGCAAATGTTATAAAATTGGCACTGTTCGCTGGCCTCGGAAATAGCGTCCGAAGTGATTCTCTATTCTACCTGTTTTTTTGTTCTGTTTCTTTAATTCGTCTATCATTTGATACAGTTGCGATCAAAATTGTTCATATACCCTCAATCTTAATCTTTCTTAGATAACCTAAACAGAAAGTAAGACAATTAATAGTTTATTAAGACAAATTACAGTGTAATTATATTTGAACTAAAATCCATATACCAATTTTATTAATTTCCTATCAAAATTATTCACACCCCTGTAAGAAATCGGTCTTTTTTGCCGGCTATTGGGTCAAGATGACAGTGACTGCATCCAAGGTCAACAGGTATTTTGGCTAGATTATCTGAGGCGACATTATGTTTTCCCTCCGCGGATTCGGTTCTCGTCATTCGTACCGATCCGTCTCTGAAGATGGCAAAGGATTTCCCGAGAGGACTGACGAACACATTTTTCGCATCAATGAGCAAGGAAATGGATACAAGTTTTTTTTTCATTTTGAGAGCCCATCTAGCGACTGCCTACTAGGGCAAAAGTCAGTGTACTCACACCATAACCTACTACTAGGCTAGATAAAAAAAAACAAATGTCTACAAGACAACTAACAAAGATAAAAAGAAAGACAAAGGCTAAGCACAGGCTAAAAAAAAACAACAAATAAAAAAGAAAAGAAAGCCAAAAGGCAACAGGAAGGAAGCGCGCTCCAGCGTCGGGGGTAGCCCCCCCCCCCGGCGCAGGAACATGCAACCTACAAAAAACAGTCAAATAAAGTGGAGGAGTAGATACAAAAAAATAGCAAACAAGTTGATTAATTCGAAAAACATCATCGCAAGCATCGTACGGAAGTATAAAGCTACATGAGCAGTGAAATCGCTATCTGGATGAGGGGGAAAGATAGCGCTCAACCGAGTGGCCATATGCTTAAGAAGGAAAAAAAGTGGAGAAACCCCCTCGCTTGACCACCTACACTATGGCCTTTCAACTGTCGATAATGAGGTTTCATTTGCTACGATATGGCGTATACTACACTGCGAAGAGCTCTATGCAAGAACTCCGATACGCACTCCAATGCTGACCGTTAAGCACAAACAAAATCGTTTACGTTACGTCACGGGCCATCTAGCCAAGCCAGTGAACAACTGAGAGAAGGTTCCCTGGACCAATGAACAAGACTAGAGGATTTAGGGGTAATGGACCCCGTGATACGTTTAGAGACGGAAAACGATGCGTATAAGTAAAAGGACGCTCTCACAACTGTGAAGCATAGTGGGGGATCCATCATGTTTTGCTGCATCGAGAACTGGAAAACTTCATCGCGCAGATGTAACAATGGATTCGCTCCAGTACAATGAAATACTATAAAAAAAAACAGGTCTTCAGTGAAGAAATTGAAGCTCGACGTAATTGGACATTTTCACAGGATAAGGATCCAAAACACACGCCAAAATCCACCAAGGAGCGGCTGAAGATGAAGGCATGGAACGTGTCGGAATGACTATCGCATTAACTCGACCTAAATCCCATTGAAAATTTATGGTGGGCTTTGAAAAAAAAGCCGTTCATCTACGCAAGCCCAAGAACCTAACCTATGACCACGAAGAATGCCCAAAATCAAAACAGAACTCTGCCAAAAGCTTATAATTGACTATAAATCAGGTCTGCACAAGTTATTACGGGAAAAAGTTTGTATTAGAGATCTGTAAAAAACGCGGTGAAGCTAGAAACTGTGAGGAAGATATAAAACCACAGAACCTCCTGTAAGTTTGGGGGGCTTGGAGGGCACACAATCTTCCTGTCAGCCCATGCCATATATGGTATTCCCTTTTTTGTGCAGATATTCTTGGAGATCTATTCGTAATCCAAAAGATCACCTAAACAAAATTACCTCCTTTTTGTGCACCATGAGGCATAGAACTAACAATATATTAGGTCATCCCATGAGTAATGAAGAACCTTTTTCATGTTTATCATTATTTTATGGATAGAAATATAACAATTCTTTACAGTAATTTATATTTAAAGTATTTATTTACTAATTTAATAAGTAATATAATTTCTACCAGTTTCTGACACTTGTCTCCATCTTTATACAGACTTTTCAATACCATTTTTGTAAAAATCATTTGACTTTGCTTTTAAAAAGTTATTTAACGTTGCTTCGACTTCTTTTGTTGTTGATATCTTCATTTTTTTTTCGCTAAACTCCTGAAAAGATAATCTGATGGGACTAAAACGGGTAAGTGTGGAAAATGACTCATTAGTTCGCAATCGAAATTGTTAAGCTTTTGTATGGTATCTCTTCAGATATCAGGTCACACGTTGTCTCGGTGAAAGAATATACTGCTTCTATTGATTAATGGTGTAGTTAATAGCCCAAAGAAAGAAAAACTGATAGCACAACACAGTACAATTTTGGAATAGATTAGGTGAACCATAGAAAGCTTGAGAAAGAAAATGGGATTTTTAGAAACGGAAAAAATAGGAAAACTATTTTAACCGCTATATTAAGGTGAATAAAGGTGTTGGATTCGAACCTGTGTCGTCAAGCCCTCTTCGCTATCAGAACCACGACGCTGAATAACTGAGCCACCATTGTCAAACGGTCTAACTGAGCACAGTAAACATCTGGCGATAGTCTGATTTGAGTTAAAAAATTAAAAATAGATCATACCATTCATATCACATCAAGCGGGCAAGAGAATCTTGCGTTGGATGAGGCTCCTGTTTTGGGTTGGGGGATTGGTTCCCCCCCCCAGACAAATCCATTGTCTAGAAGGTTAAATATTATTGTAAATAACCCACTTTTCGTCTTCTGGAACAATCATACTAAAAATGGTTCGCTATTTAGTGGAGAAAGGAGATCTGCTTTTGATTATTTCTATCCACAAAATAATGATAAACATGAATGAAAATACCGCATGACTTATGAGTTGACCTAATACAAATAATATCCTACGACTTCGAGTTTTCTGACAACGTCACAATTGGCAACTATTTTTTCTGTTTGGAAAAATAAAAACATCTCCAGGACAGGACTTGGTGATAAGAGTGATATCCTCAAGTTGCCAATAATAACAATAATAATAATACAGTAAGAAATAAATAATAAGCTTCGACGTTTGAAATTGGAATACTTGAATAAATACCTTTGACCAAAAGGAATATGAATACTCACTTTCTCCGTATTAACTACAATAACCAACAAAAAACCTCAGGAATGAAACTCATGATCAAGCCGAACGGAGGCAGCGAGAGGAGTTTGATCAGAAAGCGGGAGAGGAGCGGGTTAACGGTTTGACTCGTCGAAGTATTCTGTTTTAGGGACTGGGTGGGTCTTTCCAAGTTCCATCTCACCATCCACGCAAAAGTGGGGCCCAGGAACAGTCAAGCCAAAATGACAATAGCAATGGTCATAAAGTGACCTCAGTTTCGTCATGGTCCCAAAAGCAAGACGCGAACAGCCATAACAAAATAAACCAATAGAGCAATGTAGTCCTGAACTGGTACCAATTATACAGAGGATTCAAATTAAGTCATTAAAACTAAAATAAATTAAAAGACAAATGAGGGAAGTCTATCAAATCGATAACAGGCACGGTGAGAATGAAGACGCAGGGAAATAGGTAAGAGGATATGCGCAAAGGGAGAAAAAAAATCCCTATAATCGATAGACAAAATTTTAACATTACTCGGCGAGCATAAAACCTCAAATAAATCAAAAATCGACAAATTTGGGGAAATGGCGTCTTGCCTGCCGTTGTGTAATGTTCGATGAATCTACTACAAACTCTTATCATCTAAGAAGCTAAACAAAATCGACACGATGCCGGCATCCGTCCGACCAATGGACTCTCGAATAAGGTAAACAAACGCTTTCACTCTTAATTAGAGGTTAGTCTTAAGCTTGAGAGACAAACAGCAGCCTGAAAGGATCCCATTATATGGATTTATTAGTTCTGAGCTGACGAGAATAAGGTTGCATGAAAAGACCTACCCCCGGTTACATTTCAAGGCCTAACAAGTATGGAAGGGATGAATAAGAACGAATGCTATCATCGTTTCACACACTTCCGTAAGACTATACTTAATGGAGGTTGGGGGTGTAGTAGAATAAACGAAAGAACCCTTCTCGACCGGAAAGGTTAAAAGAGGATGAAAAGGCGTCCTTTCGACGAAATTGGAGCGAAGAGGCGAATGTAAACAGCCCGCCGCTTTGCACACCCGTCTTTCTCTTTACCCGTTCGCATTGAAAATTCACGACATGTATTCGTATCGTCCATGGTTTCAGGGAGTGATGCTGATGGTGGGTTGGTGGGTTAGGAGATGATGGTTGGATGCAGGTGGTTGGCTGATGTTGCTTGTAAAGGGGGAAGACTCCTCCACTTTCGGGCCCCCATTCGGTAGGACAAAACTTTTCGCCATTCATATTTGACTAGAATCAGATGCAAACAGCAGCTATTCATCCCAATTCCCTCCCTACTCGATCCGCGACTTTGGCCTCGATGGAGCTGCCAAAAGAGATCGAAAGAATCAATTTCTAACCCTACTATATTCAAATTATTTTGAAATATTACACTTCTTTTTCCTCCTCTTGCTTTATTATCACCTTCATCATATTTTATATCCGTGAATGATAAATAATCTAAAAGAAAATTGGAACAAAATTCCGAGATCTTTTACTTTTCTTTGTAGAGCTAAACGCATTTTGAAGATCGCGGTTTTTATCTTCACACGAAAGTTTTTGCTTTGGGTTTTGGAGGAAAGGGGGGGGGGAGGTGTCAGCCTTGTGGTGTTTTGAATAAAGACACCAACATATGCAGCTGGAGGGGATCGAGAGAGATAAGTCCATTTGTGAGCAAATCACCCCGGTTCGATCCCCCTACGCGCGGCTCTCGTCTTTTGTCTCAAACGCTTCTTCTCTCTTTCAATCTTATTTCCTCCTCTCTCGAATTTCTTCTTCTTCCCAACATTACATACGTCTTTGTCGTTTGTAAGAGGCATTATTTATCCTAATTTTAATATCGCCTATTTAGTTGGCTCCACATATAATTGGCGTTGGGTTATTTAATGGGAGCAGATATTCATCCGTATTTAATCCGCCTTTAGAGGAGAAATTCCCAGATTTTTTCCCTGTGGTATAACAAGGCAACACCTTTAATTAATTTAATGAAAAAAAGGCTTTATATTATTGGTAATTTTGTTTCGTGACTTTTCTCCCCTTTAAAGGGAGAGGGAGAAAGGCGGTCTTGAAGGCACCAAGGGAGGGGATGAGTGCATGACACCAGGTAGAGCATTCCAAATTCTCGGAACAAATGTAGAGAAGAGACAATTACCAGGTCAGCACAAACGACTACAAGGAGCAATAGGGAATGGGCAGTAGCGACTCCGCTGGTCACAGTAGCAGGAGATGTAAAGAGCCCTCCCCCCTACCCCGTTTTTTGGGGGAGCCCATCTGGCGACTGCCTCCTAGGGTAAAAGTCGCCGTAATCGCAGCACAGCCTACTACTAGGCTAGAATAAAAAAAAAATAGTATGTAAATAATAAATATAAAAAAGAACAAAGGCTAAGACACAGGGTAAAAAAGAGGAACAACAGCAACAAATAAAAACAAGATAAGGCAACAAGAAGGAAGTGCGCTCGGGCATCGAAAGTAGGCCCGCCTCCCTCATGGCGCAGGAACATGCGACCTACAACAAAGAGTAAAATAAAATGGAGGAAGCCAGCCACTTCCAAAAAGTCGTAAAGTCAGTCCGCAAGTCTGTGTGCACGAACCAGTCCAGAGTACAAGGGACAGGCGGTAGCGACCCCGCTCGTCCCGGTACCAGGACAGGTAACGTGCGCGAAGATCACCCAGACTGGGACATTCAACAAGAATTTGCAGAACAGTCTGGGCGACAACGCAGTCGTCACAATAAGGTACAGGTGAGTGCTCCATCAAATGGCGGTGCGTCCCGCGAGTGTGTCCAATTTAGAGACAGAAAGCAAACTGAAGCCGGCGTGGAATTGGGGGGTAGGTCCATGGGAACAGTTGAGGCGCAATGACACGAAACTTTAAGTTCCCCTCGACCGTCTCCCATCTTCTTTGCCAAGCAACCCGGAGAGCTGCCCGTATTCCTGCCATGTAATCGGTGTGAGGAAGATCGAAACGCTGGTCTGGTCGCCCAGTCCTCGCGGACTCTTTGACGCCCTCATTTCCCACATGTTAAGGAACCAGGCAGAGAAGATAATCTCGACATACGCCTGGCTCGCCAAAACCGTGGCACCACGGATATCGCTAACCAAAGGATGCGGAGATTCCAATGCCCCGAGAGCACTCAGGGCGCCTTGTGAGTCGCTATAAATCGCAATCCGGTCTCCGAACCGGGCACGTCGCGTTATCTCCCCCACCGAGCGGTGTATTGCAACCAGCTCGGCCGTGAAGACAGACCCAACGCCTGGCAGAGCTCCGCTGACTTCAAACGGAGGGAAAACGGCGTGAAAACTGACCCCCTCTTTGGACTTGGAGTCATCCGTATACACTGGCAGGGATCCAGCGTGACGCGAAGTGTGTTCCAAAAATCCCGAACACAATACTCCAAGCGCTATAAAAGCTTTGGCAGCCAGGCATGGCGACAAATAGTCAAAGGTGGTACCCTCCAAGGTGGCGTCCTGGGCAGAAACAGGGGCGCCACCGATCCTCTCCCAGACTAGGACATTTATAACTCTTTTTAGCCTAGTGGATACGCAGCGGATTTCTGACGTCTGGGAGGGGGGTTCAATCCCAGCGAGGGCGGACAAAAATCTTTCAGCGTCTTCACGAACTAGCGTCCCACTTGGGGGATACGCTGAGACTAGCCCTCACGGGAAGAGAGTAACTCCACACGCATCATCATGTACATAACCAATCATAACACTTTTTCCTTTGTTCCTGAACCTGGCGAAGACCGGGTGAGCCCCCACCCTTGGATCACGAAAGGTTCCACCATCGTTGGTTGGTGTCAAAATCACGCAATAGGACCCGGACTTCATCCCCTTCATTACGAGGAACTGCCCCTGGTGTCTTTGGGGGTAACCAGTGATTGTCATTCTGTGTTAGTTTGGTTTCCCCAAAGGAGAGAACCGATAGGTGATAGAAAAGACGGTCGCAAATGGTTTGGGAAAAATTAAAAAGCTCTCCAGAAGATCCTCAAGATCCTGTGGTATATTCAAGTCGTCGTAATTATGAATTATGCAGTGAGAAGGAAAAAAGTTGAGACTAATGAAATGATACCTCCGATAGGAAAAAAAAATGAATACTCACTTCCTACCCTTAAACGATCTAGCTAGATTGACTAGCCTGGTTTTTAGGAGCACTTACAACAACAAATGCAGAAAACCTCCAAAGTACTGTAACTAAGACCGAAGCAAGAGGGGAAGGGAAGGTATGACAGTACAAGTAGGAAAACTCGAAGTTTTTTTTAAGCTTGCGGAAAGGACACCTTGGGGCAAAGGGGGAAGGTTTTAAATGCACTCACACAAAAACCCCAAAACCGAAGAACAAACCCCACGAAGAACCACTCGCAAAGGAAGTGAAGAAAACACACGCAGCCAGGCTTACAGAATGAAAAGAAACTTGACCTGTTAAAATAGTCAAAAAGCCTATCTGCGCGATAGATAATTCTAAGAGATTGCCCGCAAGAGAAGCTTTGAAATAGCAAGAAAAGGTTTTAAAGCTTAAGCTATGGTAAGTCAACTTGAGCTTAATGCTTAAAGTTAATCAACGATATTGTGCAGCCTCTCTTTTGCTTGAAGGGCGGCTGCCCTTCTTAAAGGTGTGAGGGAATTGGAAATCTGTTCTCCGACGGAATTCACATGATAGTGATTCGTATCTTTAGATCTACAGTGGATGATAAAGCTCGGGGGGAAGGGGGGGGATATGTTTAATAGGATATTGAAGGATTTGCCCATCCCATTTTAGCAATCTAACACCTCGGACATTGTTATCATCCCCAAGAACAAGCTCTAGAACTCGCCCCATTTGCCGAAACGGCAGGTCCCTCATAAGAATTTGACTAAGCAAAAACACATACTTTCAAGAGATTTGTTAGGGGGTTTTAAGGATATCTCTATTGTGTTCCTTTAAATTTAGAAGGTACGAAGAGAGCCAAAGCTATCTGAAAATTGCGTACCTTTGAGAGAGACGCTGAAAAGATTTGTTACGTTCCTTGTGCATCGAGATAGCACAAGGATAGATCAAGATTGAAATGAAGCGGTTCTCGGACAGTGATGCGTAAACTCATCTATATCTAAGACACCTATCCCCAACTTGTCGATCAGGTGAGCAAGAACATGGCCCCTGGGATTGATCGAGTAGTCTCTCCACAGGGGGCCTATACCGTTCAAATCCCCGAGCAAGAGAAAGGGCCTCGGCAACCGTACCACGGCGCGGCGAAGTCCCCCGCGTCGAAGTGGGCTGACGGTGGAATGGACACAGAAATAACAGTATAACTCCTATCCAGGATCAGATGCATTGCTACTGCCTGAAAGGAGGTATTTAAAGCAAAGGGAAGAAAAGAGACATCATGCCAGGTGTAAATGGCGCATCCTCCTACCTGGCCCCCATCCCTTGGTGGTTGGATCGCAAAACCCTTATAGCATGGGAGGGTGCGCAGGGGGCACTCGCCTAGCATGATCTCCTGGAAAAAGATAGCTAACGGGAACGGGAAGAGACGAGCCTCTGCAGCTTCTCTTAGTTGGCTCTGAGTCCGCGGTAATTCCATTGAAGAAATATACCCTCCAAGTCTAGCTCGGATGAGATATGGGGGCAGTCTTTGTATAGAAGACCCTCACGAGAATGGCCGTACGCTTCCCGGAAGCAGAGCTCCGGGCGATGTTAGCCAAACAAAGCGCTGTCGCCTTCGATGACTTATCGGGTTATCGGGAAAGGTTGGGCTCACCATGCGAGTCTTTTCCTCCCTTCGCCTCGAAACCTTAGGTAGGAGGGGCGGGTTCGGAGGTGGGGATTCCTCCTTTGGAGGATCCACCGTCTAAGACCCCCCTAGTCCAGCCTTGGGTGGGGGTGTATGACCGATGCTCATTTTTGTTGTCCTTTCGGGAGGCAATTTAAGAAACCCCGGAAGACCGCCTTAGGAACCCCTTAGCGGTGTTGCCTCATGTGTGTCTAACGACTCGGTGGAGATACACTGGAGTTTCGCCTTACGAGAAACGGACACACTGGGTGTGAACTCTTTGTGCCATAGCCTTACTAGGGCAGGGCCCGGGGTGGGTAGAACCCGCAGAAAGGTTCCGAATGGTCGCGAAAACGACCGTGCTCATGAGCCTGGAGCAGAGGGTCCCTTTTATAAAATTGAGGCATAAGGCGTCATAGGCAGTGCAGGGTGTGCCAGGACCAAGTGTTTCGCCTTGCGAAATCAGAGACGATCCATAGTCTGAACGGCCAGGATTTCATTCTCCAGGAGATAAACAACACATTGCTTCGAAGAAGCAGGGTACGCCTCTCCGCAATTGACACACTTAGCCATACATAATAGGGGGTTATCGTGTACGGCCTTGGACGAACTTACACTGACTTCGAGTAACTCCGACTCAGCACGTCTACAGGAGCGATTTGTATGGATGAAGCGGTGGCAATAGTAGCAACCCCGCAGCAGTGGCACGAATGCGTTCACGCGGTAGCGGTCGAACTTGACGAAGAGTGTAAGGGTGGGCTCGAGTCCCACTCCTGTTTTCTTATTACACGTTCGACTTCAAGCGTTCCATGGTCAGCCAGTTATAAGGAGATATCTTCTAAGGAGTAGTCCACGAGTTCCCTCGCATACACCACCCCCTTCACGAAGCTAATGGTAGAGTGCGGCTTCACACACACCGGCATGTAATTAAGTGTCCGCTTCGGAAGGATTTTATGCATTTGCCAGAAGGCTCCCGTCTGAAAAATGGCTCACTTTCGGCTATCTACCATTCAAACTAACTAATTGTCGTAGAATGCCCCCCTTTTTTGTTCTAAGAGTGCTAATATTGTTATTTTAAAGAAGAGTCGTTGGAAACACGTAAGGATATAGAGAAACGCACAATAATTCCCAAAATAAACTAATATTTTAACTTTAACAATTCAATACACAAAAATAACCATTAACCACAGAAATACTCCGAATATTATAATACACAAGAATTAATTCAATTAGTTTGACCCTCTAAAATTTGGTTAGTTTCGCTACACACTTCAATATATAAAATTTAGGCTTATGGACTCTACTGGAGTTTAAATACCTCAGGAATGTTATTGTCTCCACGACGCGTGCCGACTGGCCAGATATAGGTGGACGGGATCACGAAGTCCTTTTGGCGAGGGTAGCAGCTGGGTGGTCCACACGGTATTCAGGGGGAACTCTTCAAGGACGAGAACAATTACGGTGCTTTATGCGGCACCAAGGTAGGCATGGACTCTGTGGCGAGAGTGAGTCGAACTTGGTTCTTAAACCAAGTTAACTTAGATTTCGGTGTGACCACCGAGTAACGAGCTCGAGGGGGAGCTTTTCTCCTTCGTTACTTAATTCCTCATGGACGAGGACTGAACTCGGGGAGGGTCTTCTTCACGGGCGAGGATCGAGGAGGGGGGTTTCTATAGCGAGAATAAGTTGAACTTGAAGGTCGGTTTGGTAACCAGGAACTAGCTCGAAGATGAGCTTCTTCTTAGTTCCAGTCTTCCTCAAGGGCGAGGATAACGGAGAGGGGTTTCTCTAACGAGAATAAGTTGAACTTGGTTCCTCAACCAAGTTAACTTATGAGTTTGGTGTGGCCACCGAGTAACGGGCTCGAGGGGGAGCCTTTTCCTTCTTCTTTTCTTAATTCCTCAAGGACGAGGAATACCCCTGGTGTTTAAGATGCACCAGGATATGAGGAGTCTCTCTGACGACAGTAAGTTGAACTTAATAAAGTTAACTTAACGTTCGGTTTGATAACCAGGGACTAGCTCGAGGATAAGCTGCTTCTTAGCCCCTTAAGGTAGGTAGCCATGCCTCTCTTGTAGGGTACTTCTTGGTCTGGCGAGCCAAGTAATCTACCTGTCCAGTTTCGGTAGCCCGATCTTAACCCGGGGACTTCGTCACCTGGAGATTGACGTATTCTACCAATCCAGTCTAGGTAGCCGGGGTCTTAATCCGAGGACTTCGTCACCTGGAGACTGACGTATTCTACCAATCCAGTCTAGGTAGCCCGGGGTCTTAATCCGATGACTTCGTCACCTGGAGACTGACGTAGTGTACCAATCCAGTCTGGGTAGCCCGGGGTCTTAATCCGAGGACTTCGTCACCTGGAGACTAACGTATTCTACTAATCCAGTCTAGGTAGCCCGGGGTCTTAATCCGGGGACTTCGTCACCTGGAGACTGACGTATTCTACCTCGATTTTCCTCAGTGTTTCTTATTTATGCCTCGTCACCCCACTGGGGGAGTGGTAAGAAGGGGGAGGCTTGAGGACGGGCCCAGGAGGGTTCTTATGCCAAACGGTTTTTCTCACCAAGTCTTACATCGGCTCCTCGTTAGCCTTCGAGCTTGGGAGAAACACGTCTCCAATTTCTTACTTGACGTGAAATTGAATCTCACTCTCCTGGGGGAGATCTTGCATTTTACAACCTTTCGGTCTTTCATAGCGACGAGTGGCGCGGCGTCTCGGTTACGCACTTGACCCGACGGTGCCGGGGCCGGATGTCTTTGCGGTAATCGCCTCGTGACTCCACTGCGAGAGAACGGGGGAGTGACAATTCTCCTACACTAATGATCTTCTCTGATGGATCATGTTGCCCTTAGCCAACATGCTGCCATCAGTGGAGCGAATAACCAGAAATAGTTTGAAGCCAGCGGTCTCGAAAAGGTCAGGTAGTCTCTCAATGAGGGGCCCCGATCTAAACAAGGATCCACTTAGCGCACTTGCCACTTTGATATTTGACTTGGCTCCCCATCCGAGGGCGCCTCAGGCCAGAACGTGCCGATCTTGACCTAGGCGCTTGCCGAAACGGCAGCGAAGCCGTCTTTCTTCGGGGCCACCCCGGAGGGAGAGGAGTCTCTAGTCTTCTTTTTCTTTTGGGAAGAGTAGGGTGGGGAATGAACCCGCTTCTCTCACCCGCCGGCAGGAGCCTCTAGACTGAATGGACCGGACTCAGCAAGATCCTTCTCTTAAATGGAGTAGGCCTTGGCTGCCAAAATGGCACTAGCCAGGGGCAGGAGAGGTCGTCCCTCTCCTTGTGAGACCTTAGTGGCCCAAGCCGCCTGACGAGCAGCTTGCAGAGGGGCGGACTCAAGTTTGGTTTTTGGCACCGAGGCCGGGTTCTATCCCATGGAAGATCCTGCCGTCTAGGGCTGGGTCACCTCCGTGACCATGTCTATCTCAGGGGAAGCCTCCATGTATCCAACCCCAACCCCAACCCCAAGACAACACGGATCCTATTCGTGGTACTTTTTGTCGTGTCGTCTCTGGCCGGCCAACCAATATCCAGCGGGTAGGAGAGGGGGCAGGCACGCTGACCCCCTGTAAGCTATAAATGCAGGATTGTGAAGGGCACGGACCAGCGGACCCTACTATCCCTTGCCCCCCTAAGAAGTTTGGCCCTATCAAGCCGCTTCCACCCGGGGTGTTCAGTTTTGGGATGCCTGCCTGCTCTCTTGGCAGTGACCTGTAATAATGAAGGAGGGACTGCCACTGCTAGGGGGATGGAATCGCCCGAAGACGCCTCCAGAGAAGGTGGTGAGGCTGAATCCACCGCAGGCGCAGGCCTACGAGAGGAGTAAACCCCCTTCCCGGTAGAAGGTCGGAGGGGCGCACCTCTTTTTTAGAGGTAGAGCTGGCCAAGAGCGGCTCCAAAGATGGCATAGGGTAAACTCCTTTGCCGCCTATAGATGAGAGGGTAACCTCTCCACCGGTCGAAGGGGTGTATCGTGTATACAATGCCACCAGACTAAGGCTCATAAGAGGACGAAAGTGCGCTGGGCAACCAGAAACACTGCGGATAGGAGAGCAAAAACAGAATGATAGAGAAAAAGTGTGGGACAGAAGTTAGATAAGAGTGACAGGCAAAGAGAGAAAAAGCGAGAGAGTTAGAGTAACAAGGAGTAACAAGGAAAGGAAGTACCCTAGGAGACCTTACGGTCCATTCAAAGAGGGTACCTTTGGAATAGCAATCGAGCAGGCACATGGCTGCTCAATTGTTTTGCGTCCCGAAACGGCCACTTTTCAAGACTTTGTCTAGTCTTGACTTGAACTGGTCAACAGATTCACTGTTGACAACTTCCACTGGAAGTGCGTTCCACTTACCGCAGATACTGTAAGTGAAATTTTTTTCACACAGATTGCGGTTGTAACGCTTCAGTTCAAGTTTGAAGCCGTGATTGCGCGTTCTGTTCAAAACTCAGTGTGAAAATATCCCGGTAGTCAACATTGTCGAACCCTCGAAGTATTTTGAAAACTTCGATGAGCTGACCACGCAGTCTACGGGTTTCCAGCGAGAACAGATCTAATTCCCTTAGTCTATCCTCATAACTTTTATGTCAGATAGAGGAAATCAGCTTGGTTGCCCTGGCTTGTAGGCGTTCCAACCTTGCGATATCCTTTCGAAACGAAGGACTCCAAAATTCTACGGCATACTCCAGGTGCGGCCGAACGAGGGAGTTGTACAGACAAAGTACTATCTCCTTGTTACGGTATCCAAACTGGCGCTTTATGTAGCCTAACATCCTTTGGGCTTTCTTCTCTGCCTCGATGCCCTGTTTCGAGAACTTGAGGTCGCTAGTAATAGTTACACCCAAGTCCTTCTCAGTGTCACTCGATTCAAGAGCAGTGCCCTTAAGGATATACTGAGATTGGGGGTTTCTGTGGCCGATATGCATTACTTTGCATTTGTTCACGTTAAAAGGCATTTGCCAAGTGTCCGACCACTCCCCAATCTTCCCAAGATCTTCCTGCAGGCGGGCAGTGTTTCCATTCTTTGCAACGTTCATACCAAGCTTGGTATCGTCGGCAAATTTGGAAATCTTGGCAACCATGTCACCGTCCATGTCGTTGACGTAGATGATGAATAGTAGTAGTCCCAGGACAGAACCTTGAGGCACCCCGCTAGTAACGGGCACCCACTCAGAAGCCTGTCCATTTACCACCACCCGTTGCCGTCTGCCACTTAGCCAGTTTTCGATCCAGCCGGCTACTTTTCCGTCTATGCCCAGCGCTCGCACTTTTAGGAGAAGGCGGCGGTGTGGTACCTTATCAAAGGCTTTCTGAAAGTCTAAGTACACCACATCCACCGCCTTGTCCCGATCGTGCTCACTGAACACGAAGTGGAAGAAATCCACATGTTCGTCAGGCATGACCATTGCCTTCGGAAGCCATGCTGGGAACTCCTCAGTAGCAGGTTTGACTCTAAATACGACGTCATTTAGTCCACCATGATGCTTTCCATGAGTTTACCGACTATCGAAGTCAGACTGATAGGTCGGTAGTTTGACGGTTGGCTACGGTCTCCTTTCTTGAAGATAGGAGTCACCTCCGCTTCACGCCAGTCTCGAGGAACGCATTCGGTCCGGATTGACATGTTGAGGATTGCACTCAGGTGTCGTGACACTTGATCGCGCACTCCTTTCAACACTTTAGGTAGAAATCCATCCGGGCCAGGTGACTTATTCGTCATTAGGTCACTGATCCTCTTTTTTTATTTTCCCTTCGGTGAAGTCCATATCCTCCAGCTTTTCCCCCGAGTAGGAATCCATTGGCTGGGGGATGGGACCATACTCTTCAGTAAACACTGAAGAGAAGTAGTCGTTGAGGAGGTTAGCATTTTCTGCATCTGAATGCTTTAATGCCCCCTCCTTATTTCTCAAAGGGCCAATCGTTCGACGGATTGGTTTACGGCTGTTCACATATCCAAAAAACTCCTTGGGATTCTCTTTACAGAGTCTCACCACCCGGAGTTCCTCAGACCGCTTAGCCGCCCTTATGCTGAACTTCACTCTCCTGGCTAGCCTCCGGTATTCGTCAAAGTCGCCCGAGATCTTCGATTGCCGGTACACATTTCTCTTCTCCCTAAGCAGTTGGCCGATTTCTCGATTAAACCAGTTTGGTTGAACAGAAGACCGACGGGGACATTTCAGAGGGATGAAACGTGATTGAAGACTCATGAACTTATTTTTTAAACTGTTCCACGAGTCTTCAACAACATCGCACACTTCTAGCCTTGCGTCCGTAAGTCCAGCACGAAGACCTGCAAAGTCTGCTCTATTCAAATCGAGTTTCCTCGATTTACTAGTTGCAGGCGCTGCCTTCGGGACTTTGACTACAAATCTAATTAGTCGGTGGTCACTGCCACCGAGCTCTTCGCCAACAGAGAGGTCCTCAACGATGTCATCCTCAGAGGTGAAAACCAAGTCGAGGATATTGTCTCCTCTCGTTGGCTATCTCACCCATTGAGTCAGGAACTCTGTTGTTCGCGAACTCCAGGAGTAGTGCGTTCAAGCCACAGGGTTCTCTCGTTTCCCAGTCAACTTGTGTGTTGAAATCCCCCATGACGAGACACACTCTGTCTTCGACAAGTTATCCTAGTAGCTGGTACAGATCTCTGTCCTTTTCAACGAGTTGGGCAGGAGGTCTATAAAGCACCAGGGTCCTGTATTTGGCAGGACCTATCTCTAGGTCAACACCTAGTAGTTCATGGTCGGATACGATGTTGCAATCCGTCGAGTTGAGAGAGAAAGAAGATACAGATGAAAGAGAAAGAGAGAAATGAGAGAAAAGAGATAGGCCGAGATAGATAACGTTAAAGAGAGAAAAGGTTAAGGAAAGAGAAGAATGGATAAATAGAAAGTTAAAGGGAGAAAGAGAAAGTTAACGAGAGGAAGAAAAAGTTACAGAAAGAAAAGACATAAAAAGAGAGTATCGTAAGGGAGAAAAAGAATAAGAGATTATAGGAAAAGAGAGAAGGAATTAAATAAAGAGAAAAGAAGAAATTAAAAAATAGAGGTATGGGATATAGAAGAGAGATAAAGAGATAAAAGAGACAGAAGGGAGAAGAGAGCTATTTGGCGAAAGAGGGAGAGTAGAGGGGTAGAAGAGAGAGAGTCGAGTGGGAGAGGAGAAGGGGAGGAGAGAGGAGAGAGAGGGAGATAAATGAGAGAAAAGGAGAGGAGAGATGGGTGAAGAGAGATCGAAAGGAGAGGGGGAGAAAATAGAGAGAGGAAGGGGGAAGAAGAGATAAGGAGAGGAGAAGGGGAGAAGAGATAAGGAGAGGAGAAAGGCAGAAGAGAGAGAATGTGGGAGAGGGGGATTAGAGGGGAAGAAGAGAGAGAAAATGGAGAGTAAAGGGGAAGAGGATAGAAGAGAGGGAGAGAAGTGAGAGAAAAGTGGAGGAGAGAGGGGTTAAAATAGAGAGAAGAAGGCGGAGTGTGAGAGAGAGGTGAAGAGAGAACGAGAGGAGAGCGGAGGGAGAAGAGATAAGAAGAGAAGAGAGAGGTTATAACCTAAGCTAACTACCATAACAGATAAGTAGCGCCCATTCTACTTATACAGCAAGCCAGTGAAGTACTCTTCTTTCATATCACTTCCTACAAGATTCCGCCGATACCCACGGGTAATACAACACTCATCTGTATCAATGAAATAATCCTGATTTCTGTCATCTAATCTGGAAAATATCTATTCCCTGGAATAATAAGTCCCCCTCCCTCCACTCAATCTGTAGCAACGTTTTGCCTGAAAACCCAATCTGGGTCTAGATTTTCGAGGAATGAGTTTTGTATTTCTTCTCTGCAAACTTTCCAACATATACATCCTGAGAAAAACGAGCCCATGTCTGCATATAATAATATTCAAAATGTGTTTAATATAAAGAATTGTGTAATCAAGTAATAACCTCTTTTGTAATTGACATCTGCTTTTAATTCCACACATGTTTTGACCAAATTGCAGACTTTTACATGCTTCTTGTAGTTTTTGAGGTTATACATACTATCACTCCTAAATCCCATTGTTTCTTCTCAGAATCCAACCTAAGCCTTTCCATTTCATAACAAAAAAATATCCTTTTCTTACCTATAATACATTCATTAATTCACTTTTTTTTTAAATTGAACTTTGACTGCCTTTAAGATGCGCAAACCACCAATCTAACCAACTCCATCACCATTTGCTGTTCACAGGAAATGTTAAGTTAATATCAACAGTAAACTTACCTATTTTGCCCTTCTGAACAATATTTAAATCATTGACAGATATAATAAGTAAAAGGACCTCAAACTCCTGGGGACCACGACTCATGACAGATTTATATAACGATTTTTTATGTTTGAACGTGACTCAAAAATATTCAGCCCCGACATGTCATGAAGCACTAACTTAAACATCATGGTCTTTGTGCGAAACTTATCAAATATAAACATAAGGAAAATTAGGTTGATTAAAAGCCAGTGAGGCCTATCAAGGTGAACCACAAGTAAACACACTATCTAAAAGAGCACAACATCAAAACAAATATCACTTATCCAAACGAGGTTGTCACTTTATACATGTTCAAACGTTTACACCCTAAACCTAGCAAAGTGAAATGGGATCAATTTAAGATTAGGGACCTAAAGTCACTCAATTCAAGATAAGGTAACTGTATTCCGTTCAATTCAAGATAAGGCACCTAAAGTCGCTCTGATAACGACTCACAAGGTGACTTTTAAGAGAAAAGAAAAATATTGAAAATTACTAAGGAAAGTTTTATTGAATAGAAAAATATTTAAAGGATCATTTAAATATCATATTGTTCAGTTATATGATTACATAAGCTTTGAAGTGGGTTTGACGAAAACCTGTCCTGCCACATAAATTGAAACAAATATGTATGTAGGAAATCTCGTTTGCAACCTCTCATTGTTTTATTCTTTTGTTTCTGCTAATTCCAAGAAGACTACGTTTTGTGTGTGGACACCAGTATTTTTATTTTAGTAAACTAAATGTAAATCTAAATTTTAGTAAACTAAATTTAAGGTACGTTACGATCTACTAAGAAACCTTCCAAATATTTACAATTCAAGAATACGCACCTGCGTTTCGATCAATTTAAGATTAAGCACCTCAGGTGCCTAATCTTAAATTGATTCCTGGAATGTATACCTATATAAAATTTAGCAGATTGCAAGATTCCTTGTCAACATCTACCTAATTATTACGACTGAAAATGTTCTTAGATATTTAACGTGGCTGTTTCCTCATCAAATCGCCCACAAACGTAACCCTAAAACTAAAGAAGCTCCGATTGGGAAAATCCTTGAAAATAAATCAAGAACCAAAAGCGAACAAAGCCGTGGCAAATAAAGTGTTTTGAGTCGCGGGAAAGAAAATAAAGGGAAAAAATGGAGTTTCCATTTTGGAGGAGCTAAACTATGAAAAAAAACCGCCCATAAATGGGAAAATGAGCAAGCGTTTTGATATATGAACGTTGAGGTGTGTTAAAAGACGCCAATAAAAGTTTGGAGATTTCTGCCAATTTATTATTCTGAAAAAAAGAGGGGGAAATCTTCGCCCCAAACTATGGAAGAGAATCTCCCCCAAAAGGGAAGCTATGAGAAGTTAAATGAGCGGAAAGTATAAAGTTCTAGTAGCCAACAGAGGAGACTAGGTGAGGCGTGCAAATCTCTTAACCCTATCCACGTTCCACAACAAACCCAGGGGGAGGGGGGGGGGTGTTTATGGGTGTGTAAGGGTAGGGGTGAGAATGCGCGTATATTTCACAAAATTAGAGACAAGGACCAGGAAAGGGGTGGGGGTTGTCGAGGTTTGCGTCTTTAGCTAATGCAACATTGACTGGTGCGACCTTGATTCCGGAGCTCCTGACACTAACGAGTTTTGACACCATTCTCTGTGTCCACCTTGTGGTAATCCGGGAAAAGGGGGCACCCTTTCCTCGGATAACCCCAATTTTTCTTAGCCCCAGTAAATCTGGTAGAGTGTCCACTCTAGATCAAGGCCGCTCGTAGAGCATTACACGGCCTGAAAGTATTCCACCAAGTGGTTTCGAATCATGTTGCCGATTTCTTCGTGGAGCCTTTGCAATGGGCAATTTGAACCTTCAAAATCTCTGCTTAACAAAGTTTCCTCGTGATTGCTCTTTAATATTTTCTTCTCTTCTCGTCTCTCTTATGATTGATCAATTATTTTATTTTTCTTACTCATGGCAAACCAATTTGTGAGTTCATGACAATCTTAAGCGGAAGAAAAAAATTATTACGTATGCATCTGAATCAGGCCTAAATAAATATTAAAACATTTAAGCAAAGGTGACAAAGCGCTTCAGATTTATGGACCAAAAGAGGAGGTGGAAGAGAAGGCGAGGGGTGGGGGAGACATCATTAGCCACAAACAAAAGCCGTCTGTTCGTGACTCACACAAAGAAGGAGGAGAGAGATACGTTTGAGTGGTCCGGCGCTTCTGCACCGGTGACTTGACAAAATTAATTCGATCAAGCACAATAGAACCGAATTAGGGACAACGACACCGGCAGAAAGAAATAATGCTTCGTGGTAGCTGCTCATGGACAGAGCCACCCCCTTCTTACCTCTTCGAATTTCGCGCAGATGAGTTTGAACGCAGTGAAGATGGCTTCTGTACTGCCCGTGACGGTAACGACGCGCTCGGGGCACGAGCCATCACTGATGTTGATCTTAGCTCCAGACTGCAAAGAAATGTTACGAGTTAACTTCGCAGAATCATTAAAAAGTGGGGAGGAAACAAAACGAGGGTAGGAGGGGGTGGGGGAATGTTTCTTCTCACATACATTTCTTCTTATAATAGGACAACGGAGTATGGGAGGAGACACATTGCAAAGACAAATCATGAATGGAATATTCCACAATAAAACGCAATAAAAAAAGAGGGTCCTTGTTTTTAGGACCGATTAAAGGAGTTTGCAAACTCATAAGTGAGATTCGAATTGAGCACCAAATAGACAAATAAAAGATGTCAAAGGTTATATAATTTCTTGAAGCGCAATTGGCAATGCTACGTGGGTGACTTCAGTACCCCCCCCCCTCAAAAAAATAGGGGACTGCCGCGTAATATACGCAGCATAATAGGTAAGTACAGCAGTATCCAGTCAATTCCACAGCTGAGTTCGCCACGCTATTATTGAGTGGGAAAATGGGAGGGGGAAGGGGGATATTTGACGACTTCTACACCTTCCTGTTAATGTGACGACCGTTACCCCAACAGAACATTTTTTTAATGTTCGCTGGTCGCATAAGTTTACAGTCAACGAAGAAAGGCAATCTGTACTAGTAGATACATCTACACAGCGCGTGCATACTATCACTTAACCCCCTCCTTCCCTCTCCTTTTCATTATAATGAAGTATATACCAGGTGTTGCAAAAGTCCTGTTACACTCGTTACGACGCTCTCTACAAAGGACACAATGATAGTTTTGATGCAGTTAGACAAGTTTGTATCGTTTTGACATATAATTATGTGCTTGAATTGTAATATTAATCAATGTGGCCGCCCTCGGCGCCAAGCACGTGCTCCAGGCGAGACGTGAAGGGCGCGCACACGTTGTGGACGAAGTCCTTCCTCATGCTGGCCCCACATGCAGTTAGCGGAGGACTTCATCTTGTCGATGTTGTTGTGGGGATCTTTGAGGCCTTGTCCTCGATATGCGCCCACACGCTGTTGTCGAGGGCATTGAGGTCAAGCGAGTGCGGCGGGCAAAACTCCTTCGACCCCAAACACTCTTGCACGGGCTCGGTCGTGTAGGCAGGGGCAACGTCCTACTGAAAGACGAGGTCCGCCTTCTTCGTGATGTTTCTCACTCATGGCAGGACTTTGGTGGCCAAGACTCCCTGTAATCAGCCGCGGTGAGCCTGTAACCTCCGTGAATCACACCGGCGGCATCTTCTCGCCATTCGAAGCCATCATCACGGAGGCCGGTGTGTTTGGTCGTGGATACGTAGTGGACCTCAGAGATGTTCCACGCGGTCGTTCTGCTTCTTGATGATCGGATCGACCGTGAAAGATTTTTTTTTATCAGAAAACCAGGTAATGGCTTCGCCACTCCCCCAGCTTGGCACTTCGCTACTAAGATTGAAATTTAAAATCTAAAAAAAAGCAGCCATGGTTTAAATTTTTATAAATTTTCTGAACTTCGCCAATTATAATAATTTTAAAAAAGAACTCTAAACTATTTCCCCCCTTTCAAAAAATCATGTTGCTAAAATATAGTTATAGATAAAAAAAAAGCAGCCTTACTTAAATTTTTATAAATTTTCTGAACTTCACCAATTGTAATTCATTTCCTTTTAAAGCATTGGATAATCATATTTATTTTTTCTGAACTAAACTATTTTGTTTTTTTTCAAACTCTAAGGAAATTCTTAGAAATTACCTTGATAAAAATTTAATTTACATAAGTCATAACCAAACCAAGATGAAATTATTATTCAAATACTCCAAAAAATCCCGTTCTTAAATTATAGAGTTAGTGATGATGATGATAATGAGAATTCGCTTGTCACGACTGTTCAAGAGGCGACGACAGTACTCCCGACGTTGTTCTCGCATACGGTCGGTAAGCATAGGCCTTGCTACGCACGTCAAGCTCTTGCCGCTCTCCTCCTTGACGGCTCTGGACACCCACCCTGGCGACCGAGATGTTCTTCACGAGCGCCGCCGTCATTTCGAGATTCAGAGCAGTTTCGACGGCCTTTCTCACAGCCAAACGGTTGCAACTTGACGTCTGCTTGAACGAGCTTGATCTTTAAAGTCTTAGCCGTTCTTGAGCCTCTCCGCGACTCTGGGCGGTCATCAGGGTTACATTGAGTCGCTTGGCGATGTCAGACTTGTTGTGGCCCACGCGCAGGAGAGCAGAGATCTCTGTTTTTTTATTTACTTCCATCTCGACACACCTGCACACAAAGACGTTTTAATGACACGTGCTGGAAAATTGGAGCTTAAGTTTGTTTGACGGAACTTTTTCTATCACACCACACGTAAACCTCTCAAAAGATTAAAAAAACAACAAGTGTAAAGAACTTTTTCAAAACCTGGTATAGCACCTTGAAGGGACTCTTTGTTGTTCTGTTCCAGAGGAAGCGAAAAAGAATTAATAAGAACGATTGTGAAAAGAACTTGGATGCCGATAGGAATTGCAATACATTTCCATAAACCTTTTTACGCAATAAAGAAGATTTCTTTAATATTGTATTTATATATAAATTTTGGCTACAACTCATTAATAACACTACGAAAATGCCTAGGAGCCATATGACCCGAGTATTCCAAAGAGGAGATTACGTGGTGCGCTCGTAACTTTCCAGAACCTGACAAAACACAATTAAAGTAGAACCAGATGCAAGTATTGGGGCATGTAGGGCCCACAATATTAAAAATGCCAGGTGGAAGGCAAAATGATAAAAACAAAAACAAACCGATCAGCACTTGTTGCGAGGCGTGTTTTTCTTCTAAATGGGAAGCTACAGTTTAACGTGACATCCGAACTACGGGAATCAACGGGGTATAACATCTGCCAAGGCAACTCATATATATTCTACTCGCCCACTAACCACAGTCAATGTGCCTTAACTTCGTTGTATTCGAAAGCGGTGTTTCAATTCGGTTGGAACGTAGAGAAGAGTTTTCAATGTGGAAACTTGAAATCCCCCTGTGGGCACATAACGAAAAAGCCCCCTATTACTGAATACCCGCGCGTTATTATGAGTACCCAGTACTGATGCCTGATAAAATAAAATACTACTACTATACCCACGCTCACACCGCTCCCAAACCTCCCATGTATCTGGGGATAAGACAATCTAAACAATTATATTTGTGAGCTCTTTTAATTTGAGAAGCGGCGGCAACAAGTTCCCGAGGCAAGAAAGAACGGGATATTAGTTAAAAGTGCGTGGGGAGGAAAATTCTTGTCCTAATGTGAACAAAGCCAACTCGAGAACTTTTCACACCCACACTCTGTCGTATACAATTCCTAAACGCAAAATTGCAACACGCTACGTTAAATTGTAATTCATGATGAGTATTAACTACGAGAACTGTGTCGTTCCTTTTGTTCACGACTATTTATATTCTCTTATCTGTTCAAAATGTAAACAAATTGTGTATACTATTTAAACTAAGGAAAATAAGCATTTTTGTCAATCAATATCTATTATTTCCCATGGAATATCAATATATCGCCTTTCTAATTACTTCTTGGTGCGACTCGAACTGACTCACTACGAAATCGAGACTATGACTCGAGGAGAGAAAGGACACATTTGCTGATGCCCACCCAACAAACTTCTCGAAAGTGTTAAATAGAAATCATGGATTGTTCTGGGCTTAGTATTTATAGACATATACGCCAATGGCAATGATCTGCTGAGACAATCTATAAATATGAAGACGACACGAACTTTGGTGGGAGAGTGACTGATAATGGGGACAGAATAAAGCTACGAGTTGATATCAATAAACCAGCTGAGTGGTAAGTTGCGGGGTTAGCGAGCCTTAACGTAGAAAATATTAACTTTTACATAGTAGTTAGAGAAAATGCTAAGTGCGAATGATTTGGGAAGAACTGGGCGTTGCGGCAATGAGTTGCGACTTTGCCGCACTATGAATTTCGAAGTGGCAAACGTTTTGAAAAAGTCGGACTAAGAAAAGTCGCACCGCCAATTTTCCGCGACTTTGAACAGGAACAAAGACAAATTTTTTTTTTAAAGAAATTGCCGCGGCTGTTTTTAACCCGATTTGGCTAAAAATGAAAAATGGCAAATTTGAGTTGGTAACAGCTAACTTTATTTTTATCTGATTTTTAACTCCTTTTACGATCAATTAAATTCTTCGCATTATATGAGACTGACGTTACAAGAAACAACCTAAATGTACCCCCCAAAAGTTTGTCACTCTGAATTTTTAAATTAGTAAAATTACATACACTTTTCAGGCGTGAACCAAGTTTTAAACCTGTCTTGTCAGTTTAAAAACGTTTGAGAACGTGTTATGCCTTGTGGCGTTCATCGTGCAAATTAATCTTATTTTCTCGTATTTTAATATGTGCTTATACTTTTCTTGTGGCTAAGACGAAAAAAAATACTGTGAAGTGTAAGAAGAAATTAAAATCTAACAGCATTCTACCTTTAATATGCTTAAAATTAAACAATATAAGTAAAAATTGGACCATAGTACGTAGACTAGGCCTTGGTTCTAAATTTAAAGATCATATTGATATGGCCTATTAAACTCACATGGTTTTATCTTTCTTTAAATCCATTAGGCCACCCTATGAACTTAGAAAATCTCGATTGTTTAGTAACTTAAACCAGTAAAGGTGAAAAGAGTGATGTCCTTCGCCGATCTGGATCTCTTATTTCATCCTTTCTGCCTTATAAAAGCATGTTTCTGTTATCGTGATAAAGTTTACTTTGTAATTTAGCGGAGTCGCACCGGGAAAAAAAAGGTCGCAGTCGCACTTGGGGGGAGGGGGGAGGGGGGAAAAATGAGTCGCACCAGATCCAGAGGCAAAGACGCACCTGAAAAACTTAAAGTCGTGTCTAACTATGAATTTGGGTCTAATAGAAAAGACTTAATTTGTGGCAGGGGGTCGGGAAAAGGGAGAATGACCCCCCACCCCCACCCCCGAGTCTTGTGTAGCGGATACTACCTATTGGTGCATCCAGTGACCGCTAGCAAACCATTGATAGCGACACATGGCAACCTCATGCTACCATTCGGACCTACTTATCTGGCACGCACAGGGAGGGCACATCAATTGCCATTCAACTCTGCCATCGTCGGTCCCAAGCCCGGCTGATCAAGAAGGGTTGGATGAGGGGTGCAGATACCTCGACCAGAAAAACAAAACACGGTTGTAAATAATCATTATTGGTTGCACGCACCTAAAACTGAATAAGATAAAATTCTTTTACACACTCGCTCGATTACTCCACGCCATGTGCCAGTCTTCACATCAACCTCCAAGAAAGCTCTCCATCCACGCGAGCTGCCAACTCCTTTTGACTTGAGGCAACCAAGAAGAATAAATATTAATTATAAGCGTGTTTGCAGTGTGAACTTGCTATTTCCAGTGACAGAGATGACTTTTTTATTATAACACCTATCTTGCAACTGCCTCCAAGAGGATCAAGAAGCCCAGAGGTTATCCAACGACTATGGGAGGGTCGATAGTCAGGTGACGGCTAGTTCGTTGCTACGGAATCCTTTGCCTGCAAAGATGCGTCAGGGTTGACTCGGGCTGAGGCAGCGCAATCTACAGAGTGTCCCTAAAGTCTAGACACACATCAAATATCACGGAGGGTAACTCCGTGAATTCTTTTTCTGGGGATGAGGCATACTCAATGGTCTACTCGTTCAGCGGACCTTACCCACCTTTAATTTAATTTACTGGGGTATGTTAGAGAAGGTAATCGAATAAAGATACGAGTCACCTGAGTGAACAGCGCCCTATAAATGAATGCGCTCAAATTGACAGAAATTTGGAGCCAACGTATCGGGTTCATTGGAAGAATCACGCAAAGCGCATCGAACTTTGCATCACAAATGGAGGAAATCACATTGAAGATGATATTAATATTTCAATTAAATAAAATGCAGTTCATTTTTTATTGAAAATATGCATTTTGTCTATGTAATAGGCAAATAATAATAATTTTATCACTTTGGCTTTGAGATCGATTTTATTTAAAGTTTTCAACGTAGTGAAATGCAATGTTTCGAGGCCCGCAAAAGGCTCATTAAGGAGTATTCGTATGCATGGAGGAGCGGATACACATCCATAGCAGGCGCTTTGGCATTGAGCCTCTTTTTAGAGGGAAGGGGGGGGGGGAGTCCCGCATTTATTATATAAGAGGATCGATTTTTTTTCGGGAGATAAAGAAGTGCCCTTATTCAGGGCAGCTTCCTTCGCTGCTGCTCTTAGGCGGCTCTCGCCAAGGAGTAAGGAAGGGGGGGGAGGATAGGCACATTAATTAAAACAATCTGTCGAGATATGCTTGTGAAGACTCGCTCGGCGCAAGGGCGCATACACAAGCACAGGCAGATAGCCGACCCTAGGCCGCCTGCAATATGCTTTGGGACAATTAAAGGAGTGGGGGACCGCCTCCTTGACTTTTATACAGAGTGCGATTTACGGTTGACCGGGATTTATCTAATTGCTTGCCAAGTTGCAGTACAAGGGATATATAAAGAACAAGGTTCCTCCCCCATATATATATATATATATATATATATATATATATTTGGAAAAGCGGGTATTAATCTAGCCTTTAAATATAATAATTCCTTAAACTAATTGATGATGGCCAGGAAACCCAAAGAACATCATAACATAGGAGTATATGCAGTACCATGCAACGATTGCCATAAAGTTTATATAGGGGAAACGGGGAGAAATCTAGACAAGAGATTGTATGAACACAAAAGAGATATTAGAGTGGGCAGCCAAAGCAGTGGAATATTTTGCCATGTTAGAGACTTGAAGCATTCGATCGATTTCAATGGAAGTAAAATCGTATTTAAATCGGCTAACTATGTTAAGAGAAGAATCGTAGAATCGAGCTTGATATCGTCAGTTCCAAATTTAAATCTATCTGAGGGTCAATTTTCTTTTAATCCTGTAATAAAGAAGCAAATAAACAAAATAGTTAAATGTCAGCCCTTCAATATGTTTAGGCCTAACTCCCCCCTCAGATTAGCCACAAGTAGGGGATTGGGGGAAAAAAGAGGGGATCTTGTGTTATGCTTATATGCACTTCTCTTATATTTTCTACGCAGTGTCAGTTGAAAAAGGGTGTGAGATACACCGAAACTGTTCTGAATTAAATTGTCTTCGGAGAATATGGTTTAATTCCTCATATATATATATATATATATATATATATATATATATATATATATATATATATATATATATATATATATATATATATATATCCATTAAACCACATTGAAAGAGAAAACGGAATAATTTTTCCTTGCAGTAATATTTTCATTACCTTTTTTCGAAAAAATCCGTGTAGGAAAGCGATTCGAACCAGGCACACTGAGGCAGCGAGCACCGCTTTGATCACAGTTAAAAGTATGCCGTTAGACTGTGCATTTCTCGAAATATGCCGAAATGAACCCGAAGATAAGCGGACAGCTCGAAACGTTGTTTATCCCCAATAAATGAAGATGAATTTCTCCGCATTCTATGTACTCTCATTCCTGGTGAAATGAAAGATTCGTCTGACTAGCAGCAACCCCATCGATTTTATATATATATATATATATATATATATATATATATATATATATATATATATATATATATATATATATATATATATATATATATACAAAAAAGAGGGAACAAATTACTCGAAAAAGATAGTTAATTGTGACAATTTATAATATGACAGAGTTAAGCGGGAGGAGCAAAATTAACGTTAACTCGAACAAGAGATATTAATTACGATTGAGCGGGAAGTCACTTCGGGGACTCCTAACGAGGAGTACTCGTAGATGGGGGTTTTGAGTACTTTTTGATGAAGAACCAGATTTTCTCTGCCCCAGAGAGATGGAATCTCAAACACGAGACTGTTCTGCGGTTCGGCAGGGAGTACCTAGACACGAAGGAACGGGAGTCTTGAAGGGGGTCCGAGATGAGGGGGGCCGCACAGTTCTCCGGGAAGGTGGGTCAATAGCTTTTCTCTGAACAGGGGCCAAAGCGTAACAATGGGAGATCTGCTGGTGAGATTTTACACCGAGCTACGACTCGAATAGGGGTTGCGGGACTTCGCGGGGGAACAGGCAAACGGTCTTAACGGATGAACTGGCAGAGTCTCAATCTCCTCGAGGAATGGTGGACTCAGGGTTAAATAGCCAGGTGGATGTTCCGATAGATAGCCCCAGGGCATGGCCGTCCCTAGAGGATTCTCGACGTCAGTCTATGTAAACTTACTTCGAGATAACGAGTCGGATCGGACAGCGAAATTTACCTCATGATATGGGGGTAGGGTTAGCACGGCTGCTCTCATGGGGAAAGATACATGCCTGGGAAGCATGGGGTGAGAACTCGGCGTTATCGCGGGGGAGGGGGGGAGGGGCGTCCGAAAGCAAATACAGCTTGGTCGGGTGACTCAGCGCGGGACTGCTTCGTTCTCGAAGATTCTAAACTTTCTACGCCATGGAGCACGTAGTTTAGAGTGAAGGGGCTGAAAGGGGTATTCAGAGGGGCGGGGGGCTTCCACTCACGCTGGTCTTTCGAGGGCATCCCCTCACACAATTCTTTATTAATTTTTTTGCCAAACCCGTTTGGGCCAATGGGGCTTAGCATAGGCAGTAAACAAGGGAGGGTGGTTCAGGACCGCTGCACGCTAGCAACTAATTAGTCTCCTCTTTTGATTACTCGGGTTATCTAAATTTTAATATTTCCGATTCCCTAACTTCATCCTTTGATTCGAGAGAGGCAAGAATTTCAAGGGTCTTTAGGGAGGTATCGCGTCACCACGCAAGGGGGACTCAGGTGACGCGGATCTGGGCTCGAACTCATTCCTGCAGTTTCAAATTAGTGTCCTCGAATCCAAAATTTCAGGAGAACGACAAGTCCTAAACGAGTATTTGTTACCTTAATCCTTTCAATTTAGACTCTGTAAACTTCATTTTCCCAAAGGCGTTGCTTGGTTTCGCCAGGTTGTTTTCCTTTCGCTATCGAAACCCCCGCAGGAACAGCTCTCTTCATTGTTTAGAGAAAGTTGGGTTAGAATAGTCCCCCCCCCCCCATTTCTTGTATATATATATATATATATATATATATATATATATATATATATATATATATATATATATATATATATAAAATTCAGTATTTCAGTTTTATTTGGCAATTTCTCTTAGTTTTGGAAGCTGCATATAGAAACTAGTCCTGTTCTAATAAACTTTATGCTCCAAAACAGTGTGTGTGTGGGGATGGGGGAGAGTTGTATAAATATATAAGTGGCGAACGAATTGATGGGCTTACACACATAAACTACATAACCTTAATTAATATCTATAACCACTTGAACCATTTAACCCAAATAAAGTTGTATTCAATTATTCCTCGAAAAATTTCTCTTAGATTTTCGTCTTCCCATTTTTAAGCTTCCATATTTTCGCGACTTCCATAGTTTTGAGACACTTATTGATATTCTGGCTCCAAATCAAGTTGCACCTAACCATATTTTTTTCTGTTTTAAAGGACGAAATACGCTTTATAGCCTTTAAATACTTTTACAACTTTAACAAAGTCCTTGTTATTTGCAAAACCTGACAAAAGTCATGTTGTATTCGTTTTAGATAAGGATTCGTATCACATACAAATCTATCAGATTCTACTAAATTTAGAAAGATTACTATTACGGTACTGTACACTTAAAAATTAGGACAAAATTAATAGATTTCTTAGAAAATAAAAGAATTCTAAGGCCCTACCTGAAGATGTCTATAACAATTTGTTTTGTTCTGGATCTTCACCTGGGGTTATTTATGGTCTTCCTAAGACCCGTAAAACTGACCTTACCTACTTATAAGGCCTATTTTTTAAAGTTTTTACTCTCTGCTTTAGCCCCTTTAACCTCTAATGAGTTTAATATAGTTTGCATTTGTTTGTGAAAGAGATTACAAATATTCCTCATGCCCACAAATACTTCTTGGCTAGCTTCGATGTTGAGAGTTTGTTAATAATTTTCCTTTCTGAAACGATTCAAATTTGTTTCAATTCTCTTTTCCGTAATTTTATCCACATAATAGGTCAAACAAATACCTTATTCAAAACTCTCCTTAAACTTGCTGTTTGTAATTCATTCGTTTGTTTGATGGTATTTTGTATGAACAACTTAAAGGGGTTGGAATGGGTCTTTCTTCCTCTTGGTCCTTCGTTAAAAAATATTTTTGTGTTATGAAACTCTTTGGGCTCGAAGATTGTGTCAGTTTTCACCCGGTCTTATACAGGCGCTATGTAAATGCACGTTTTTTATTATTTCGACATAAATTACATTGTATATTCTTCCTGAATTATTTAAATTCGAAAATCCTAATATTAAATTTTCTTGCCAGCTCGAGCAAAATAATAGCATCTCCTTTATTGACGTGAAAATTACTCGAGAACAAAATTACTTCACGTCAAATGTTTACCGAAAACCCACATTTTCGAACCTTGGATTGTCTCTTTAGCTTTTTTAAGTTTGAATTTTAAATTAATGCCATCCATCCCTCCTTCGTAGAGCATATAACATATGTCTCCAATGGCTACCCCAAAACGGGTTTTTTTTTCAGAAACAAATTAGCTTGTTTTTTGATAAAAGATTACCACTCTTGCTCCATTACAAACCGGTACTAAATTAAAGGGTTTTTCTCCTTTCCACACTTATTGTTCTCATTAACGACTTAAGAGTGGAATCAGTTTTTAAGTGTTCAAAGATCAACCACTCACTAGTATGCTCGTTCACCTTGGCAAACCTGACCCATCCCCGATTCGAGACCACCTCTCGCAATGGTGTTCTAGTGTCACACTCGACAACTTCAGAATACTTGATGCGATAAGCAACATCTCAGACCATTTATCTGAAAGAATCGCTTTCCATTAAAAGCTTCAACCCAATCTTAATAATAACTCGTTATCTGTTCCATTAAATATAGTCACGCATTAAAAACATGTTAATTTGTTAGGTAAATTGAGATACTTTTGTAAACAAGATTCTTTGTTACTATTTCATATCCCTTCCTTTGTTGCTTTTCCTTTCCCCCATTGTATTTAATTCGTTTAAAATTTAAGCTTCATCTTTCACGATTATTTCTCGCATGTATTAGAAGAAAAAACTTTTTAAAGTATATATTTTAATCTGTATTCTTTATTAATTGTTAAGCACTGATGGCGAGATATGTTATAGTCCTGAAACGTTTGCAATAATGTTACGAAGCATCTTCGGGTCTGGTCTGTCCTGGTTATTTTTATATATATATATATATATATATATATATATATATATATATATATATATATATATATATATATATATATATATATATATGTGGGAGATAATGGTAAACCACAATATTTGAATCAAGATTTTATTTATAACTATCGGACTAGTTTCAGGAACATGCCATTTTCAACTAGACATGGAGCACAGTGATATACATCACGTCAATGTGATATCCTCCATTCCATTATATATATATATATATATATATATATATATATATATATATATATATATATATATATATATATATATATATATATATATATCAGGAATATGAAGACATATGCGATGGTTTTGAACATTTAATTTTCCGGACGTTTCGGTCATTGACGATGACCATCATCAGCGAATTCTAAATACCCCAAATTATTTTTATAGGAATAACAATTTCTTATTAATAGATTTTCACTAATTTGATTTCTGTGTTTAGTTATTCTTATAAAAATAATTTTTGGTATTTAGAATTCGCTGATGATGGTCATCGTCAATGACCGAAACGTCCGGAAAATTAAATGTTCAAAACCATCGCATATGTCTTCATATTCCTGCTACGAATAAGGTTCCCAAGGAACGACTCCATCACTAATATATATATATATATATATATATATATATATATATATATATATATATATATATATATATATATATATATAATAATAATAATAATAATAACAATTGAAAATCACATGACACGTGATATATAGATGTATTTAAAGGCCCAAAGAAATGGAAATTGGTAACACAACCCGGAAAAACGCCAAGGAGAATATTACGTAAACCAATGGAAGCTTAAGAAGGAAAATGGGAATTTAGAAACGGAAAGCTAGGGCAAACTATTTTAACTGTTATATGAAAATGAATAAAGAAGTAGGATTTGAACCTGTGTCATCAAGCGCTCAGCGCTTATAATATGACCACGACTCTCATCGGCAGCCATTTTTTAGTTGTTTCTCTCGTTTATTTTTATATATTCACAATTAGGTGTGTATGTATTTATCTTAGTGACCTAAATGTCTACATTCTGTACTCACAGTCGGAAGTAGACCTTATCTATTTTGTTTTATACTTCATATCCGTCTTTGATAATATTTCTCTATTTTGTGCCCTTTCGTTGTACATGGGTGTGGCATTACTCTGGTGTCTCTCATATATATACCAGCTTTGTAATTTTTTTTTTATTATTCCTTGATAATGAACAGAATAAGTTCCAAAGTACTTGGAATCCGCCTTTCATTTTCCTGTGGGATATTAAACGAAAATGTGCATTAGAATTTGGCTTTAGGTTGATCCACATATACTTAAGTGAGTAGATGTGTGTAGTGTGTGTTTGTGTGAGGTTTAGGCAGTGTGTGAGTAGGTGTTCGATGTTGTTTAGGCTTTGGTTGCATCTGGTGCATGTTGGTGTGGGTGGAATGTTCATTCTGTGTTTGTAGTGTTAGCGAAAAGTGGAATGGCGTGACATGAGTAGTGGTAGTCTGTTCAAGCGTATTTGGGTGAATGTAGAGTGGATGTTTGATTAAGTTAGGGTTGAGGGGTATTGTAGAGGTGATGGAAGTCGTGTTTTGGGTCTTCTTTCTTGTGTCTGCTGGGGATTTGCTGTCACGTGGTGATTGGGGTGGGGAGGAGACAGTGTTTTGCTGAAGTGTTGGTTCCAATCATGTGTAGGTGTATTTTGATTGGTAGTATTTTTATTAGAGCATGTAGGTAAGGAGTGGGTGTGCTGCGTGTGCATCATGTGATTGTTCTGGGTAGTTTGGAGTAATATTTGTCTGTGGTTGGGTACCATGCTGTTGCTGCGTAGATAGGATAGTGAGGATAAATTGTTTGTATAGAGTGGTGAAAAGCTTTTTCTGTTGTTTAAATGTAATGTTTGATAGTGCTTTGAGAGCATGGATTTTTTTGTGTCCCTGTTTGTAATGTTTGTTCTGTGGGTGTTGAATGTCATGTGGGCGTCTAGTGTGAGTCCTAGAATATTGGAGGTTGTTATCCGTTTAGTCCGATTTAGAGGAGGGGGGGCTCGATTCGTGGTAGTTTGGTGTGAAAAGCGTTACTGCTGGTATGCATGTGAGAGTATGCAGGTGAGGGGATAGAAAGGGTGTGTGGATAGAAAGGGTGTGTGGATAGACAGCGGAAAGTAGACCAGTGGTGAAAAGAGAAAGAAGTGTGGTAGGGTGCAAAGTGATGCTAGAGCCTGGTGATCAGGCTTATCGCTTTCAAATGTTTATGTTTTGTAGTTCCGTTGTTGTTTATCATGTTGCTTATACATATATATATATATATATATATATATACATGTATATATAATATATATATAATTTGGCGTTCAAGCCATTTGTTTTCATATTGCTAAAGTATTTGGTTATGCTGTGAGCGTTTGCTGTTGTTTTGGTAAGTCGTTAATTATAACTTACTATGTTTGCTTTAGTGTCTTTGTTTCTTCGTAAATTTGTAGTGTATGTATTTTGTGTATTATGTTTCTTCTTTGTAGTCTTGTTCGGTGATTTTCATCTTCTTGTGTGGGTTTCCTTCTTCGGTAGTTTTGTCTTAGTTGATGGGTTTTGTTGATATCAGGGAATTTTTGTCAAAATCGGTTGGTTTCATGGTTGGTATTTTTGTCTTGATTTGGGGTAAAATCAACTCATCTTGCCTAGAACGGCACTTCTGCTCCGCCAGCTAAAATCCCAGCGGAGCTTGGAAATCTGGCGCGACATACTGTTCTTCTATTCTGGTCAATCACTTGTACGATTTCCTCGTCCAACACTCGATTGACCTTTTCCAGCATATTCCTTGTCCGTTCTTCGATGACAACGTTAATGGGGGTTAACCCCGCCTCCCGGTGAAGTTCTTCCTGAGTTCTTCTTTCCATTCTGCGTGTACCTGTAATTAGGTACGCGCATTTGTTCTGCACCACTTGTAGTCTCCTCTTCTGTGTCTTTGAGACACAAGAGAGGACGGAGGCAGGGTATAGCAACGTCGATCTTACTAGTGCAGTATAGATCTTCTTTTTGTTGCTTTGACGAAGATTTATGAACCTATACAGAGTCTTGACTGCAGCAGTGGCCTTGGTGATACGTTCTTGGACGTGCTTTGTGTACTCGGTTGAGGTGATCTTCATGCCGAGTACATTGCATTCATTGGTGTCGGGATATCGTCTATCTTCCACCCTGACGTCATCAAGTAGTCTCCTGCCTATGGGGACTACTTTGAACTAATCCTGGTTAGTTCGGATTTTCCACCGGGCCTCGTAGGTGTTAAGGTTTTCAATTTCGGATGCTGTCATTCGAGCTTGCAAAGGCGCATTCCTACATGGAAAAGTGATTATCTGGGTGAAATCATCGGCGAATTGTAAGTTGAGGCAAGTGGGGCTCACAGGGACTGGGACATCCGCGGTGTAAATCAAGTAGAGAGTGAGAGACAGGCTCCTCCCCTGCGGGAGGCCCGCATTGAGCGGAAACTTTGGCCCGTCCGTGCACCCTAAACTGATGTACGCCGCTCTCTCCATGACATAGTCACAGAGAGTTCTCTCTAAGTTTTCACTTAGTCCCAGTCGTAAGATCTTGTACTGCATTCCCCGTTGCCACACCTTATCGAACGCCTTTGATACATCCCGACAAACAATGTCCACGTAACTCTTTTCCCGTTTTGCATGGGCTAGCTTTTCCGTGATGACGTTAATCGCCATTTCCGTACTTCGCTTACTCATAAACCCGAATTGGTGTGGGTTGTAGAGCGAGTTTTCCTCCAGGTGAGACACCAGTCTTTTGTTGAGGATCTTCTCTAAGAGCTTCCCACCAAATTCCAGAAGTGAAATTGGCCGGTAGCTCTCCTTCAACTTGGGGGTTCTTTCCGTGCTTAGGCAAGAAAATCATTTTCGCCGTTTTATAAGCGTCTGGAAAGTACCCCGTATTGAGACAGGCGTTAAATATTCTTCTCATTCCTTTGATGACACAGGCTGGTGCCTTTTCAAAGTTAAGCTTTGTAAGCCCCGATTGTTCTGAGGCTTTTTGTTGGAATGAGCGAAGCGCGCTGAGTAGTTCTTCTTCTGTAATCTCGGCGTCTCCGTCGCGCTGTCTATCCACCTGGTGATGAGGACGCGTCTTGTCTATTTCTTCGTTAACCTCGTGCATAATGTTACTTTCGGACTCTAGGTCATAGTCTTCGTTTTCTTCTTCAGTTATACTGAAGATCTTTTCCCAATAACTTCGGAATATCTCTTCAACTTTTTCTACTTCTTCTTCGATGTCTCCGTTTTCTTTCCGTAGCTCGATCTTATGCTTCTTTCCAGTTGATCCTTTAAGAATTCGGATCTTCTTCCAAAATTCTTTGGGAGTTGCTTCGTGATCGAGGCTCTCGATCGCGTCCTCCCATCTTCTGTTCTGTTGTTCGAGGATCAACTGGTTCAATTCTTCTTTGATTTCTTTACTTCTTTGCATCGAGTGAACTGATGCATTCACGATGTTGTATTCATACATTATCTTCAGTTCACGGTATAGTTCCTTCATATATTCGGTCCACTCGTAGGTCGAGATGGTCCTATATGCGGAACGAGGGATACAAGCCCTATCTGCGTCGATGATTTGGTTATTGAGGTCATCGAGTGCCTCGTCAATCTCCTCGAGAATTGCCTCGTCCAGGTTGGGCGGATCGTAGGCCTCGAGAAGGTGTGCGTACCGTGCCCAGTCTGCTCGCCTGTAGTTCTTCCTGACTACTACTGGGACTTGTATAGGGTTTCTATTGATAGTGAGTAGGATCCTTATATGATCACTACATGGCACCTGGACTGGTTCCATGTAGTAATTGAACGGTAGCTGACGATTCACCAGACAGATGTCTGGCTTTGTGGCACATCGTTCTCTGACATAGGTGGGAAAGTCGGGGCTTATCTGCTGGGCAATATTTCTGTCCAGCAACTGGTCCAGGCTTCTCCCTATACCGTTGAAGGTCCTGTAACCCGATTCTCGGCACTGGCGTTTAGATCCCCCACTAGTATGGTGGGGGCTCTTCTGCCAAATAGGCCAGTGAGAGTGTGAATAGGCAACACATCTCTCCTTGGCGGTTGATATCCGGTTGCAATGACCAACTTCCCTAAGTCGAGCTCGACCTCAATCGCGAGGTAGGCGTCTTCTAAGTTCCTTATCTGCTTGAATTTGATCCCTTTCTTTATTGCAATAGCGGCGCCATCGTACCGCTCTTGCGAAAAGTTGGTGATCAACACATCGTAATTCCAGATTTTCATTTCTGTATTACGCGTGTCGATCCCGTGTTCTGAAATCAGTATGATGTCTGCATCAATTTCTCTAAATACATTTCCGTAAAGAATTCTTTTCGTCGTCCAGCCGTTGGTGTTGATTTGCATTATTTTCAGTGCGTTACGTAACATGGTTAGTTAATTTACCTATGTTTTTCTTCCCCTTTTTTAGTCTGGGGGCTGGTTGGGCGATTTTACTCGGCCCAGGGTTTTCCTTTTTCGGAGGGGGGCTCAGGGTCTTTGACCTGCTCTTGGTGGCTCGTGTGCGAGTGCAGGGGCCCTTTTCGCTGTCAGATGAGGAGGATCCATCCTCACTTCCAGCCTTTTCCTCTTCTTCTTCTTCTTCTTCTTCTTCTTCTGTTTCTTCCGATGATGGAGCTTCAATCATCTCCTCCAAACCGGATTTGATATTGTTGTTTTTGATAACTGAGTCTTTGAAAGCCTTGGAGCACTCGGGGTCTTCAGGCATGACTACTGTAGGGAGGTTGTTCGCCTTCAGGAGCGCGTTGAGCACTTGGTTATAACAACCAGGCTTCACTGCATTCGCCACATTTGCATGGGTTATGCAGATCAGTATTTTTGCACTCAGATCTCCGGTTACGTTGAAATGTGCAGGTGCCGGTGCAGTCTTCACCTCTGCACTCTTCCTAGCGGCGCTCGCGTAAGTTGTCTCCTTTGCTTTTCTTTCCTCTTCCTCCTAATGATTTCGCGGCGCTTGGGACAATTAAGGGCCATCGTCCGATGCTCTCCTTTGCAATTCAGGCATTTCTTCGAGGTGCTTTCGCACTTGTGCAATCTGTGCCCTTCTGTGGCGCACTCACTGCACCACAGCTTGTTTTTTTTTCGGGGCAGGTCGTAGATTTGTGTTCTTCGAGTTTGTAGCATACAAAGCACATTTGTATGCTACTGAATTTTTCTTGCTGGATATTTTCTCCTGGTATTCTCATGTTGAAGACGAGAATACCATTTTGGGTGGCCTTCCTTGCCATGTCCGTGGTCGAGAATGTTATCTTAAACACGTGGGTGTGTTCGCGGAATTTAATTATCTCACGAACTTGTGCCCACGGGTTGCTTCTGGTAATTTCCTCTTTCAGTTCATCCGTCTTATGTTCACCTACCCAGCTTTCCACTTTGCGGCAGATGACGCTTCTATTCGCTGCCACTTGTGTGTGTGTGGGGGGGGGGGTGTTGGCTTCTAGCCCGGTGTTCTTCAGGACTCTCGCTCCCTCTTCTGATAGGAGCTGGTCTACATCCTTCGTCTCGGCACACATGGCGATGAATCCAGATGAAACTTCGATGAGTTTCACCAGTGCCACCTTTAGCTCGATGTACAGGGTTTCACATAAGTTCTTCTTGGTTGGGGTCTTCATTCCAGCGATGGTCCTTAAGGGGACCCTCTTAGTGAGGGCCTCCATGGTCTTCGTGTTCCTCTTCTGATTTCTTCTTTTCCTGTAACTAAAGTGTAATTAATATGTTTTTATGTGCGAAAAGAAAGTTAGGGTGTGGTAAAGGAGGTATAGGATGGTGTGAGTAGGGCTGGTAATGGGTTCAAATAAATTTGAGAAAAACGCCCCCGTCCATTTCTTCTGTTGCTCTCCCGCTCGTATGCTGCCAGTATGATGGATGATAGAGTGATGGGGTGGGTCTCGGGTGGGGACCTCAGAGGGTTGAGCTTGGTGGACTTAATGCATAGCGGCCGAATCAACGACCGCTAAGTTTTTGCCACCCCCTAACGGGTACATACGCCATAACTGCATCCAACTACATAGAGACGGGTGTACTTTCCTCTATGATTATGGCCGGGTCCCCCGGGCGATGAGGATTTCTCCTCCGTCCGCGACTCGCAGTTATGCCCCAGTATCGAGACGATTTCTGACTTATGCTTCTGCTGTGGGCTACGCCTCAAACCAGTGTTCACATAAGCCCTTAATTATGCCAAACCAAGTGGCCGGCAGAGTTAAGACGAAATCAATGAATGGCAGACATCCGAGCGGGTTCACACGCAGAGCGATGGACAAGAGCAGTGAGGTGCTTAAGCCCTCATTGATTTACAATTCTTCAACGTAAAAATGGCTCTCTCTTTTGAAGGATGAAACTGGGTTTACCTTAAGACTTCCAGAATAGGATCGTTTCTGTAGGCAGCGCCCAAAAGTCGATCAGTCACTAAAACAAGTAAAAAGTGCTGTATCCGGAGGGGTGCCTCAGCAGAACGCAGTAAAACGGATTTTCGGCCGTCCGTTACTGCTGATGTGTTGGCTGAGGCAGTTATGCGGTTTTGTTTTAGTGATTATATGTTGTTGGAGTGTCCTTATTGCAATTGCGATTGAGGGGTGTTGTGCTGTGAGTGAGAGGTCGTCTGCGTAGGTGTAGGTGATGATTAATGGGGCGCCCCTTGTGTTAGTGGAGTGACCGGGTGTACAAATTATGGGTTAAGTGTGTGGCTTAGGTCTGCTTGAAGTTTATTAGCCACATTTGGTCATTGTTGGGGAGGTTGGTGTTCAGGATTTTGTGTGGTAGGATTTGTTTTGGTACTGTGCCGAAAGCTTTGTTTATGTTTAATGCGGAAGGATTGGACGTGAAGTGGGTAAGGGCTGGTGGAAGCCTTCGATTATGTGTTGTGTGAGGTTGGAAAGGAAAGTCGTGGTCGAGTGTCCTGAAACCGTGCCGAGGCCAAGATATATTTGGGCTGATTCTTTGGTGTATTAGTTTTTCGAGTGTGTTTGATTGTGTGCGCAGAAGTGAGATTGGGCGGTAAGAGTTGGCTTGTGTTGGAGATTTCTGGTTTAAGTATGGGTATGATGTGTGTTAGTTTCAAGCTTGAGGGTATTGTGTTGGTGAGCCCAGGAGTGGTTCAAAATTTTTCCCTTGGGTTTGTATGTCAATCGGTTTCACTATGTTGACGACAAATTTGTTGTGGTATATACTTCTGTACACATAAATTCCTTGCTTCATCCTTAAACTCCTTCCTTCCATTTCCTTTACGGTTGAACAAGAAAGTGAGGAAAATGACTTTTCTCAGATGTCCTAATATCGAAAAATAGTTAGGATAAACCGATTTTTAAAATATACAAGAAACCTACCTACTCCAATCAATATGCACATGCGTTCTCCAACCATGCTTTTTTTTTTGCTAAAAATGCGTCATTATGGGTATGTATCTACGGGCTATTCTTATTTGTGATCCAACTTTTATTGAATAGGAATTTCAACAAATTAATAGCCTTTCACAAATTGGGATACAAAGATGAATTCATAAAGAGGACTTAATTTAAAGCTAGAAATAATTCGCAGGTTAAATTTCTCAAATTTCCTCTTAGTATTTCTGATACTTCTAAAAATTACATACTTAGGAAATTCAACGAGTCCCCTTTTGTTCTAATAATGTCTCAGTTCTCCTTAGGCATAAAATAATTAAATCTGAACTCAGTATAGGTTGCGTATTTGAAATCCCTTGTGCGGACTGACTGTCCGCCAAAATACATGGTGAAAGTATTGATTTTAGTAGAAGAATTAAACAACTAAACGGGAGCTTCAATAGAGTAACCTTAATAGAGCCTTAGGAAAACATCGAGAAAAAGACGGTCATCACAATGATTTAAAAATTCCAAACCCATTAAAGATAGTAGGGATATTAAAATTAGAAAAATAATGAAAGCATTTCACATTTTGAAATAATTCCTTTTAAGAGAATACGACCTTTTAAAACCTAGATCTTTTAACTTTTAATACTTTTAACAAGTCCAAAAGATTCAAGTAGTTGATTTCCGGTAGATGAATATTTCATCTATGAAAACCTCATTTTTTACTAGTCTCCTTCTTGGGTGTATGTTTATTATCGTTTCAGACTAAAAAGGATAAACTGTTGGTCATCAAATTATTAGAACTTTTCTATTTCTTGAGGATTTTTGTAAATATATTTTCGGTGGTTAATACTGATATATATATATATATATATATATATATATATATATATATATATATATATATATATATATATATATATATATATATATATATATATATATGCGGTTAACGAAAACAAGGATAAAAATTAAAATAGCTAATTTAATGCTACGCAAACTTTTGTTTACATTAGAAAGGCTGGTTTATGTGATATTCTCTGGTGACTGTAAGAAGAGCTCCTTCCGGGTGCTTGATGAGGAGCGTAGTTAGTTACAACATTGCATTTTTAAACGCATAATTGTAATTGCATCATTGCAAATAATTCTCGATATAAATGATCAATGTGTCCATCTTCTCGGGTCACACACCGCCCTTAATCGCGTTTAAAAGGAAGAAATATATTTTATGATATCAAATAGCGTTAGGTTATCACCTACTTGGTCACACACAGCCCTCAATGGTGTTTTAAAGGAAGCAACTTTTTTCCTTAAGTTTAGATTCCCTAAATTTATTTTTTCTTTTGCAGTCAACCTTTTCTTGAAGTAAATTCCATATAAATAGTGCATAGGGTTACAGTCAGGCAATTGAGGAAGCCATTCATCCTTTTTCATAAGAAGAGGACAATTTTATTCACAAAATTTCTATTCTTAGCTTAGTATCAGAGGGCGCAGCATCTTGCTTAAAATTGAAGTCTCATTTAAGATAGAACTGATGGCAATCAGGAAAGAGGACGATGGAGAGTAGTTGGATGTGTTTTGAGTCGCAGCCACACGACTCTATAAGTTGCTATGTCGGTCCGTAAGTAGGTCGTCGGTCGGATGGTAACCATTTTACTTCTAAATGAGTTTATAGGCAATAACATCGTAACTATTCAGCCGATTCTAACGAAATTTGAAAGCCTTATGTTGTTTTACATTCCCTTTCGAATGATATAGTTGTCAAGGTCCTCCCAAGGTTACTCCGGCAATTATTGAAAGTTTTGACAGTCGTAAGGTCATAAGTCAGAATAATTGAGGACACGCGAGCTAGGTCTATTGACCTAGTTCTGAATTAACTTTGGTTTTTGTGTATCGATAAAATGGATCTTCGTTTTACCATTCCATGACACTCCCGCAAAAAACATGATAAAGGCGGGATGGAAGGATGTACTTTTTCTTTAAGCGATAAACTTTGTTATTTTGACTATTTCTTGGCAGCGGCATTTTTGATACTTCCGATGGCCAATTCAACACTAATAATCCCTTGATAAGTAAGAAATTTATACTTCCTCTACTCAAAAATGCCGCTGATCCCCCCTACCGCACCCATTAATCAGATTCCGACTTGTAAATTTGTGTGTCCAGAAGTTTTGCATCTCTTTTGTACTTCATTAGTATTCCAGCGATTGACGATGACGGAGGTTTCCACCGAAACCTGGTCTCGCGAATAAATTGATCCTATCACTGTGATTTCTTTCCTGCATATATTTGATTTTGTATAAACATTATTTTATTTCTCTTCCTCTCTCCTTGCCCCTCTCCCCTACGTATCTGTTTACTTCTCGTGTCTCTCTTAATCTCCCTCTTTAGACTATTGCTTTATCCATTAATCGTTTTAACCCTTTTGGCTCTGTCCTTGCCTCTCGGTTTGACCTTGCCACCTCTTATAGCTAAATCTTAATGTGAATTTACCCATCCCTCTCCTACTTCCTCATTGGTGATTTCTTGTTGTATTATTTCCTCTTGTAGTTATCCTTGAGAATGAATTGAATAAAGTTCGAAAGTACTTGGAAACACATTTTCATTTTTCCTGCGGGACATTGCATTCATTGCGAACCTCACGTGCTACTCTGTGAGTTATTCATTATATATATATATATATATATATATATATATATATATATATATATATATATATATATATATATATATATATATATATATATATATATATATATTATTTCTCTAGTGAATGCGAGAGAGGGAAGGCGAGCCTCTGCTCGGTGGCGGAGTGTGCTTCAGTCTTCTTCCTGTTTTGCTTGTTGTTTTGTTTTGTTTGTGTTATTTGCCTGTTGTTTTTTTTTAAAGTTGAGGGGGAGGGGATTTTCGGACATTTGTTTTTTATCTATCCTAGCATTTATTCTGTAAAATTATTTCGGTGACTTATGCCGTAGTAGGCAAGGAATGAGTTTACCGCAAAGAAAAATAAAATAAACAGGAATAATTTTTCTTCGGGAAAATCATTTTTGCTAATTGCGACAAATTCGTGACCGAGCGACGATCGAATCGAACACAGTGAGGAGAATTGCAGCCACAAATGCTCAATGGGATTCAGATGCGACGATCGAATCGAACACAGTGAGGAGGATTGCAGCCACAAATGCTCAATGGGATTGAGATTCGGCGATTGAAGGAAGTTGATTTTACCCTTCTTAAATCATTCGCGAGTTAATTTGGCCGCGTTCCTTTCCTCATGCACTAACGGTCTGATGAGAGAAACTGACACTCCCTATCCCTGGCTATGGACCTCATTGACTTGCCGGGATCGTTGTCAATGATGGTCTGGATCTCGGCGACAAATTCGGGGTTCTTTTCGTACCAGGACGCTTAGAGTGAGGTTTTAGAGCCGCCCTAGCCTAGTAATGATAGGCAGACTCACCTAACTCTTTCCTGATCCTCTCCACCTTTCTCAGATCGACACCCAAGCACTCTGAGGTCTTCCTATTGGATACCAAAAAATACATAGCTTCTGTTTTCCAAATTTTTGGAAGATTGAATTCAGCCATGGTATTGCTTCCTTAACATGTGATACACAACTGAGTCTACTATGATAGGGAAAAGAGAGAACCGACGCCTGACAACACGCATGCGCGGGGATTTCTTAAATCTCGAAATATTTGGAATAAATTGAAATCGATGCTCTCGTCATTTCTAGACATCCTATTTATTATTAAATTGAAATGGTCTTCATCTGTCTCACATTTGCTGAATATATATGTACATATATCAGTGGCGACTCCGGCACTCGGGCTGTTCAGGCTTAGCCCAAGTATAAATTTAATAAAGTGAACGTGTATTTGCAAGCTGATTTAGTTTCGGCCAACACTGACTTCAAGTACGTAATTGCAGCCAATAATTCGGACTCCTTTTATTGAGCCTGGTCGCAGTTCATATATTTTCGTTCAGTGTCTGGCGGTCGTCTTAGAAGTGCCCTGTGTCAAAAAATATCATTAGTAGCAGACGTTCTCTCGACATCGTTCACACGCGCTTGACTCGGGCTCAGAAGTTACTGCCGGAGTTGTTATCTATAATCGTAAAAATTAAAAGTAATTAAAATTCAATGTTTTCTTGAAGCAATAGATTTCTATAGAGATTAAGATTTAAATTCCAATCTATGAAAGATTTCCGTTCTACAATATTCTTAAAGGAATGAAATATTATCCAGCAACTCGGGCTAATAATAACGAGCCTGGTAGGAGTAAAAGACCCGGGTTCGAGTCCCGGCCAGGAACTTCAAACTTTTTTCCCCTGGCGTTATCTCTGTCTTCTCGGTAAAGGATTGCCGTCATTATGCCGCCCTCTCCTCTCTTTGATTCTAGTCTTCTTCTAATGTCCCTTTCTCTTACCTCTAAAAACTCTTGTTTCTTGTTTCATTGTTCATTCGCGTCCAATTTCTCTTTCTTGTACTATATTGTAATATAGTCTGCAATGCAAGGTTTCTGCACCTTTCTTTCTGTCTTCAAAATTGTTTTGAAAGGTGGTGGTTGTTATCACCCGCAGAACTTGCATTTGCTCTTTATATATATATATATATATATATATATATATATATATATATATATATATATATATATATATATATATGTGTGTGTGTGTGTGTGTGTGTGTGTATGTGTGTTGTAATTTTTTTGCGTTTTCAAATTTCGCTATTATCCTTACAATTGTTTCATGTTCACCTCACCATTTTGCTTTTCTGAGAGTTACATTGTAGTTATTAAATAAAGTTCCACATCGTTGTAAATTTCATTAACTTGCGTTAACTAACAGTAGGTAAATTTGCATTTCTAACCGTATTATAAACTTTTGCGGCCCACATCAAGCCCTCGGAAGGAGCTCTTCTCACAGTGACGAGAGGATATCGCATAAGCGATTTTAATTGTTATCCCTGTTTTCGAAGAGAATAGAAAATTCCCTTTATTCAGTGATTCTCCGTGGATTTCAAGCCTCTCTTTTACTCTTTGGTCGATAATGAGATTTTATGTTGCTGGACAAAAATCTTCGTTTTTGAATCACATAAATGAACGCCACAATAAACATGAAATTTACACAGGAAAAAGAAAGAGACGGTAAACTCCCATTTCTCGATATCCTCCGCACCCAAACATCAACAAACTTCGCCACTTTGGTATATCGAAACTCCTCTTTCACAGGTTTAGGTATGTTGGCTAAAAACTATCATCTGACTATTTTCAGCTCTCTCTTATCCAAAAATGTATTTGTCAGTTTGGGGACAAAATATGTAATCCACTTCAACCGATTACGTAACACTACTCCCCAGGATCTTTACTATTGTCTCTTCCCAAATATTGGTCAACTTTCAGTTACGTCACAAACTCGATAATCGCCTAAAAAGATATTTCACACACATCAACTTTAAAATAATATTCATTAATAATTTTGATTTAGGACATTTTTTTCAATGTAAGGACTGACCAAGCATGAGATGAGCTCCTCGCTTGTCTATAAATTTATTTGCCACCAAAGTAGCTATATTAGAAGCATCGTCCGCTCGTTAAAGGCGATAGGCTGTTCCCACTTCGGCATAAGTCCACGCACTGGCTCCATTCTCTCTAATAAAGAGAAGTCCCCCATTCGGATCACGCTGTTCAATGTAAAGTAGTTATTTGCTACCAAGACTTTGGAATTTTAAGGTATTCGAAAGAGTACTCTAGCTTCCTTAACCCAGGTCTTACTACCGATTCTACCGCCTTGCCCCTTCAAGTTGCATAATTTGCAAAGTTAACAACTGACCGATTTTATGAGGTCACATTTAAAATATCAATTGTTTAGTTCTCCGGTTTTGCTCTTCGCAAAAGGGAAACAGCAGCAAATATATTATTTAAGCAATATTTATTTTATAAAATAAATTCGATAACCTAATTTGTGTATTGGTTCAGTGTGAGCCCGCCCTAATTTTTACCATTAATTTCAAATTTCCTAAATTTTTATCTAAATTATGCATAATAATGAAAGGAATATAGAGCGAAAAAGGCGAATAAAAAGAATGAAGCGAATATAGAGACAATGAGGTAAATGAAAAGTAATGCAGGGAATAAAAAAGAATGAAGTAAATAAACAAAGAATGAAGCCAATAAAACGAGAATGAAGCGAAAAACAGAGACAGAAGGGAAAACAGAAAATAAAGAGAATAGACAGAATGAATCGAATAAACGGAGAATGAAGCGAACTAACAAAGAACGAGCGAATACAGAGAAAGAAGCGAATAAACTGAATAAAGAATGAAGCGGATAAAAAGAGAATAAAGCGAATAACAAGAGAATACAGAAAATAAACAGAGAATGAAGCAAATAAAAGAGAATGAATCGAATAAACAGAGAATGAAGAAAATAAGGAAAATGAATCGAATAAAAGAAAATGAATTGAATAAACAAAGAATGAATCGAATAAACGGATAATGAATTGAATAAATATAGAATGAACCGAATAAAAAGAGAATGAAGCGAACAAACAGAGCATGAAGCAAATAAACAGATAACAAAGCTAAATAGCAGAGAATGAAGCGAATAAAAGAAAATGAAGCGAATAAACAGAATGGATCGAATAAACAAACAATAAATAGACCAAAAAACACATTGGAGCGAATAAACAGGGAAATAAGCGAATAAAAAATGAAGCGAATATACAGAGGATGGAGCGAACTAACAAATAATGAGGCGAATAAATAGAGAATTAAACGAATAATAGATAATAAATCGAATAAACAGAATGAAACGAATAATTAGATAATGAAGCGAATAAACTGAGAATGAGGCGAATAAAACATCAAATCCCATACCACCAATGAGTGTAATTCTGTCTGCCCTTCACCTCATCTCCTTTTGACGATTTTATTCAAATTTAAACGCCCATTTATCCTTTTTGAAGCCCCTGCTGACCCCAATGGCCATGTCATTGAATTTCATCACCTAGGTACCGGGTCCGAGTCTTGGCGAGTGAGCACAGGTAAAAATTCACCTCACGCAATGAGCGGCTGCCAATGATGCAGAACGGGTGGCTCTCCCTCGGGCCACCAAAGGTTTCTTGTTTGCTAATTGGCGGCCATAGTAATGTCGCTCTCAACCTCTCCTCCTCCAATGAGGACCGGCTGATGATACCCAAAGGGCTTGCTATTCTGTTCCTTATGTTAATTTCATTATCGGTTAGACCTTTCACCCGAACTAACCTCGTCTTTTCAACCGCCTCCATCTGGCCCTGCGGCCTCTTGCCACGACTAGCCTACATTTGCACGCATTTTTAATTATAAGTTCAAATGATGACGATGATGTCGGTTCCAAATCGCTTGACGACAACAAAGAAGTTATGTCACAGAAGCAGCCAATACGAGGGAAAGTTCCGAGCAAGATTTTCCAAGTAGTCTGAGAGGAGTGAGGCGCAGGTTAGAAGTGGGGCGGGGGGGGGGGGGGGTACTTTATAGTCTTTTCTTCGGGAAGATAAGTAATATCGGAGGTCCTAATCAATGTGTGTTGCTTGTTGGGGTTATACTTGGTATCGACAAATTTTTCTCGCTCTTAATATGGAAAATCATTTCCCAATTTTCATCTCCTACCATGCATTTTCTTGCCATTCTTCCGCTTTCACTCTTCCCTACAACACTTTATCCCAGGTATTACATAGTTCAGAGTCGATTTCCTGAAATGCAATTAAAACGACGGTGCACACATCTTTTGGAAGAAGAATGTTCTGATAAAATGGCCCCCAAAAGGGTACTTTCCCAAGAAGAGAAGAATTATAGCGTAAAGGAAATTTCCACTGTGAAGGAAATTGTAGAGTATGAGACTTATTAGCTTTTACCATCTTTCTCGAATCAAAAGCTGCTGAGCTCTTCCCGCCTGGAGAGAAACAAGGCTTTCGGGAAATTTTATACAGTTACGAATACTACCAAAGAGCCGTTCCTACCTCCCCCCCCAAAAAAAAACAATAAAAAAAGTTTGTTGCTGGCCCATACCTACATGAAAACTGACTTTAGCAAAGTTATCTCCACTGACGAATAAAGAGTCATTGGTTAGGCCGGATGGTTGGGCAAGAGGCCGGGTTGTAAATAGACCTCAGGTGAAGCATTATTAAATGATTTGGGTTGCGATTGTTCGAGACAAGCTAGTAGGACATTTCAAAATGGATGATGGAGTTAAAATGGATTCGAAGGGGGCAATGCGAGTTCCTGAAGAACAATCCCTTACCTTGGTTCAAGAGACAGACAGTGAGGATAAGGAAGGTACTTGTCTTCCAAGCAATATAAGGGTCCTAGTCAAATCACTAAGTTCTACAAAAAAAATGATCAATAGTCGAAAGGATTTGTCGGAGACTCAATCAGTTGCGACTTAAATCCAATAGAAAACATGTGCAGCATCCTTTAGAAAGACATCTATCCAGATGACAGGCAATATAACAGCAAAAATGGCCTTTGGAAAGCCATTCAAGATGCTGCAAAAAATGTTTCAACTGATTCCCTCAAAACTTTAAATTCATCACTAGGCAAGAGACTGTTCAAAGTTATTCAGAAGAGGCTTCCTTTATCCAGTAGCTCTTGAATTTTTTTATTTAAAATTATGTTTTAAATAATTTCCCTCTATTGGATCTCTTGAAATTACTTCATATAACTCGAATAAATGTGTTATTATCTCATTTGTTTATATATTTAGGTTGAAAACTATATATTCTTACTAATTAGAAATCCGCAAATAATCTCTTGACGGTAAAATAGCAATCCAGAAAATTTTTGGACATCAAGAAATTGAGCGAGTTACCTCCGAAGGCCAAAATGACGACAACGGAGAGATCAACAACAACCCAGCAACTCTCGAACGGAGATTAAACAGATATTGGGGAGATATATTGACGATAACCCCTGAGAAAACGACAATTTTGATCAAGATTTCCAAGACCAGCTGCTCGACCACCTCAGTAAAATGATACAGCGAACTCATCATCACCCGCAGGTCTCCCTAGAAAGATGGCTAACCATGAACGTCCCATAAAGTTTAAAGAAACCATGAAAACCATAAGGTTCTTCAAATAGAGGGGCTCCAGGGTGGTCTGGGATCACGAAAAACCACCTCATGAACGCCCCACGACAAATTACTCAAGTCATCAGTAATACCATGAATACAGCCCTGGACGCAGGTCAAGATCATCTTCATTCCAAAAGAGGACAAACCCCCAGACCAGCTAATCAGCTACCACCCCATCTCAATGCCGTGGTGACACAGGCGGCAAGCAACAGCGCAATGAAGAAACTCCAGCATGTGAAAAAACACAGCGACGATCTAGATAAATGAAGTCAAGAGGCGTGATTAACGGAACCTGAGGAGCCAGAACCTAGAACCTAGCAATATAGAGAACTAGAGGCTAGCAAGAACACCTAAACAAGGAGGGCCGAAAATATCATTCCAGAACTAGAAAGAAGAATTGAAATCCCAGAACGAAAAAAGTCTCGAAAAACAGATTCTCCAGCACCAAGCTCGGAGGAAGACATAACCACAGCACATAACAAACACAATATCCATGCAAACAGCATAAAAAACACACACATAACAAGAAAATAAGCGAAAGGAAGAGAAATGAAAAAAACCCGGAACAGATTAGAAGAATTAGCAAATAAACAACAAAAGAACAGAGCTCAAAATAAAGGAAAAGAAACGGCAAAATAATTAAATATTAAAAGAGAATGAAATAGTGTAACACAATCTATACCAGAGTGCGTGGGGGGAGAAGGGGAAAAAAATGCCAAATTTAATTGTAAACAAAGGCTTGAAAGCATCGAGAAAAAGAGGAAAGAAAAAGTAAACAACTTGAGTGTGCATAAGAACAGCCAAGACAACTGCTTTGCCGACATAAAAAATACTAGCAAGGAAAGATAAACAAAAAGGAAAGCGATGCCGTCTCATCACCAGGACAACCCCCCTTCCCTAACCTTTTTTTTCACCAATTTTTATCTTCTTCCACTATCATATCGGCTTTTTTACCTATTAGTCGATTGTAAATAAGTCAATCCAACAATAATTTGTCTTGTTTCCCTCTCACATGGCGTTGATTCTATGAAGAAGCGCTACACAAAATACAGCTGTTTTAAGTTAGCTTTGGCTATTTTTAATATTCACATATAATCTCTAATCACAATTTAATGTGCATCTGGAAGCCATTAAAAACAACTTGTAATTATGACGAAAAATCCTAAAAAATATTTAATAGTTCAAAAATTCCCAAAACATTTGCCTAAAAAAAGAAGTCATCTATCCTCTAATTGCTTTAAAAACGCCTTAAAGGTGGAAATTATAGGCCTATACTTCATCGCTTGTGAAAATGAACTGCATTTAACCATAATGCTGCTAAGAACATGGTGTTGAATAATCAAAAGCACACATTGAACACTTAGACAAAACATGCAATTTCATTTACTCGTCCAATATTTTGTTGTAAAAATAATAAGGAAATCGAATCAAAAACATTCTATAATAAATCATCTTCGATCGCTGCCTTGACGAATCAAAGTCATTAGCTCTCACTCAAATTCGATAGAGACGAAGAAGTAAATATACACCCGGCATTTGCTGTAAACCCAATATTTCGAAATTTAGCGGAAACTTACCTATACATTACAGATACTTATTGTATGCTGTATATTTAATGACACGCGCCATTTTAGTAGTGTCCAAAATTGGTCTATGTGATTCATACATATTTGTGGACTCATACGAGCCTAATCTCAAAACCCCAATAATTTTTCACTCTTCAGAACAACAAGGTCTGCTGACCAAAGTCACGTGCTCTCACTTATTCAAATCTTTCAATAATTCCCGGACTAACCTTAGGATGACCTTGGCAATTATATCATTCAGAGAATATAAAACAACATAAGGGTTTCAAATTTCGTTAGAATCGGCCGAATAGTTATGGTTATTGACAAAACAAAATAATTCCCGGCCTAACCTTGGGAGGACCTTGACAATTATATCATTCGAAAGAGAATGTAAAACAACATACGGGTCTAAAGCTTTGTTAGAATCGGTCGAATAGTTACAATGTTATTTATTATCAAAACAAAGAAAGAGCAAAACGAGAACCGACGGACCGATGACATACGAGTCGCACGCGACTAAAAAAGGATTTACCTAAAATCCAGACTTGTTATTCCTTTCGTTATATCCTTTAAATACTTCTCTTAATCTTAATTGTAAACAAAAGAAATCTCACCACAGCCCCAAGAACAAAAAACAAAGCTGAAAAAAATCGTTTACGCTGTTCTTTGACTAATTTTAATTTTTTCAGCTGTTTTTTTTTGTTAGCTTTTTAAGCGAAAGCTGTTCTCAGAAGATCTTCGAAGTTTTGTTAGAACGCCTCGGTTGTCTTGCTTCAATTTACCTGCTTTTTAAGTTGGATTATTATCATTCCGCCGACAGTAAAAATATGTATAAAGTGCTATTCTTAGGCATTTTCCCCGAAACACTCCACTTCAGAATCGACAAATCTTTCCTTAATCTAAACAGCCAATCCGCATTTTATCATAAAAATGAGTCTCACGACCGAATCGTTAAAAGGTTTCTAAAAGTACAACATTTCTTGATAATGGAAATACCAACGATTTTTAAATAATACGTAAGGGTCAGATAACTCAGGTTTTAATGTAAATCCAGGAGCTACCTTGTATGTATATATGAATGAATAGGTAGAGAAAAGTGTTATCCTGGACTCCATTTATCACATATCAGGGAACTGAACACGCAAAATCGACCCAGATGTGATTTCTCAAGACTCGAAGTTGTTTTTTTTTATTATCACTAATCTATAATAACCCCATTTCGTCCGAATTGGAAAGGAGAGGGGGGGGGGGGGGGGTCGATTGATTATTTCCACAACACATTCAAATAAAAAACGCTCGGAAACGACCGAGGATGCAAAAGAGGCATATTTGGGTTCGCCGGACTCTCACGAAACCTGAAAAGACAAAAACTCGATCGATTGAAGGAAAGAAGAAAAGGTGGCCACGGAATCAAAAGTACTAGAGAAAAGAGGGACCCAATATTTTTTCTCTTATCTTTGCACTCGAATTCTAAAGCGCAATAGCAGCGAGGCTGTATCACGCAGGAAATTAGTAAGGAGAGCGGTAAAGAAAGTATTGGTGTAGACGGTGAAAATAGTAGAAGAAATATAACGGCAGGTCCTTCTGCAGGTACACAATTGCCGGTAGCGTGGGCCGGTGCCCCAGGTTTCAGTTGCAGAAGCGGCCCCGTAACCACCCCCCCCCTTGCATAGAGAAGAGTTAAAAGAGGTAAAGTAAAAAAGGGTATCGAGGGAAAAAGGGAAATCGAGATAGGGATAAAACCAAGGTTCTCCAAAAATAATTCGGGACAACTTTGGGCATTCGGGCAGAGAGGGCGTTGCGCCCTTCAGGGTACCGGGTGTATGGAGGGACCCGAGAAATCGAGGGAGGAGCATGTGATTTATCTGGTATTAAGGAACAACTTTTCGGGCATATCCCCCATCTTCAAGTTCTAAAATCATAGAACAATAAAGTACAGTTAGATAGGATTAAATTATTATTGTCAGAAAACTTATTAAGAAGTCAGAAATTCTGTTAAAACTAGAAGTTGAAATATTTTCATGGCGGAGGGGCGTTCAAAATTTTTAAAGGCTAAAGTAATGAAATTTCATTAAACTAGAAAAATTAAGACGAGTAAAAATATAAAACTCCAAAATTATGAACAAAACTAACATTATAAAAAGACAATTAAGATCTTATTAAGAATATAATATGCTAAAGTAAAAGCTCCATATGGTAAAAAATGACGATATAAAATACAAAATGTTAAGAAAACTAAAAAGGACTAGAACAAATTTAAACTTACAATATTAAAAATAATCAAGTTAAGACCATGTAAATAAATAAAAAATTAAAAAATAACTCAGGGATTTAAAGGACAAGAGTATGAATCTAATGTAACCACTAATGAAACGAAAAAAACAAAAAACAACAAAATTACAAAATGAAGAAATTATAATGGGAGTGTCTTAAAGAAGGATAGGATTTTGATTGGTTGGTTGTTGAGTGAGGTAATTATAATTACAAAAATAAGAAAAGGAACAGCGGTATTATCTATGTTGAGTGTAGGAGATTTTCTCTGCATCAGTATGTATATACAGTATATATATATGAGGTTATCTCACAAGTAATGCGACATTTTTTTCATGTTTATCATTATTTTACGGCTAAAAATCAAACAACTCTTTGAAGTTATTTATATTTGAGTATTTCTATCAACTTTTCAATGTCATGTTCGTAAAAATGTTTTGACTTTGATGTAAACAGTTTTTTAAGGTTGTTTTAACCTCTTCCGTTGTTGACATCTTCATTCTCTTCGGGATATTCGTTTTAAATATATTCTCATGATTGAACATTAGATAAACAACTTCTTTCGCTCTTTGAAGAAAGGTAATATGGGCTTTCGTTCAATCTTATCTGCATCTAATATTTCAACTTTTGATTTGGTGAGCTACATATATCTCCTAACTAACGCTTCTAAGATCAGGTGGGTGAGTAGGCAATCCTGAATATATGCGTTTTCAGGAGTCGCTTGAAAGTGGTAAGTGAGGCAGCAGATCTAATTTCGGCTGGAAGAGCATTCCAAAGCTTGGGGGCACAGACTGAGAAGGAGCGCTCGCCCATTAAGCAGAGGGACGAGCGAGGAGTGTTCAGGAGAGGAGCATGAGATGACCGAAGGGCCCGAGGGGCGAGGCGTTGAGAAAGGGCAGCGGAAAGGTAGGTTGGGGCCTTTTGGTGAAGGACCTTGAAAGTGAAGAGAAGAATCTTGAAATGGGAACGATATCTGACAGGTAACCAGTGCAGTTCCTGAAGTAGGGGCTTAGAAGGGGAGAAGCGAGAGCGACGGAGGAGTAGTCGGGAAGCGTAGTTCTGGACTAGCTGAAAGGAACGTAGAGAGGAAGATGGTAGATTTACAAGAAGAGAGTTATAGTAATCAAGGCGTGGACAGCAGTCTCAAGACTTTGGCGATCGAAGTGAGAGCGATTGCGGGAGAAGTTACGGGGGAAACAAAGGTTATTGTGATGTGGGGCTTGAAGGAGAGATGCTCATCAAACACAACGCCCAGATTTCTAACAGATTCAGAGAAAGCGACAGAGTTTCCATCCAGAGGGAGGGAGGGGGGGAAAGAGAGATTTAACTTTGTATACTAGAGCGGGGGAACCAACCAGAAGAACTTCAGTTTTGGAGTGGTTAAGTTTGAAGAAGTTAGCCGATAGCCAGTCCGAGATAGAAGAATAGGCAGATATGAGATTACAGATTCAGTGGGAAGAGGAAATAAAGATTTGAGTGTCATCGGTATAGAGGTGCTGGGAGAGACCGATCAAGCAAGACGGAATGGTCAATAGTATCAAAGGTAGAGGAGTGGTCAAGTAGAATGAGGATGGAGGCACAACCCCGGTCAGCAGCTCTACGTAAGCAATCAGTAACATTGAGTAGAGCGGTTTCGGTAGAGTGCCCACCTTTAAAAACTGATTGGTAAGTCTCATCAATATTACAGGCAAGGATGCTGGAATTAATGCGCGAAACAATTACTAACTCAAGGACCTTAGAGAGGAAGGGAAGTTGCGAGATCGACCGATAGCTAACTGGGTCGGGAGGGTTAAGATTCGGCTTTTTAAGGATCGGACGGATTTGGGCATATTTGAATGAAGAAGGGACAACACCAGTAGCAAGGGAGGTATTGAACAGGTGGAGGAGCATTGGGACTATGGCAGGCAATATTTTGATTAATAGCTTGAGGTGGGGGGAATGAGTCACAAGGGGAGCCAGATTTTTTGGAGCGCGAGAGTAAGGCAGACAACTCGGAAGCGGTCACAGTAGGAAATACGTTGAGCGGCCAGGGGTAGGGGGGGGGGGATCAGAGAGAATGTGAAAGGCCTGTTCAGGCAGTCGTGGGAGGGAAGCACGAAGGTTGATGACCTTATCAGCGAAGAATTTCGAGAGTATAGTGGGGCTGATGGGGGTGGGGACTTGGTGTGATGAGGTAAGAGAAGAGAGCAGGCGGAAGACGGCATGGGGGTCATTCTTATTGTCGGCTAGCAATTTACGCAAATGGGCTTCACGAGCAGATTTCAGTTTAGCTAAGTAGAGAGATGTCGCAAGATGGTAAGTGAGCGAAAGAGCAGTTGTATCTTGCCCATGGGAGTGAGCTTTACGAAGAGCTCTTTCATGGGCAAGTAAAGAATGTCTCGAGCGTAGGAGTTCCAGCGAGTACCATGGGGCATGGTGGCGGCGAGAGGACGAAAGAGTAATAATGGGGGAGCGGGCATTAAGGCAAGTTAGGAGCGATTGATCAAAGGATGAGAGGATTTGGTCAAGGGAGGCAAGAGCGTCGGGAGGGAGTAAATTAGAGGCAACATCATTAAGGAGGGATGGGATGTCAATGGAGGCTAGCCGTCGATAAGGTTTTAGGATGAGCGGAGGCCGAGAGGGCAAAGAAATGGGGGTTGAGACGTTGAAGTTAATAAGGTAATGGTCAGAAATAGCATTAGACAGGATAGAAGTGGTCAAGTTGGAGATTTGACAGTCGGAAATTACAAAGTCTAAAATGTGACCATGGCAGTATGTTGGGGAAGAAACGTGTTGAGTAAGGGGGAAGAGGTCAAGGATTTCAAGGAAGGCAGGTATATTAGGGTTAGTGACTGGGAAGTTGAAGTCCCCCATGATGAGAAGATGACCCGGTGGGGAGAGAATAGCGAGAGGGTTAGTAAATTCGGTAAGAAAAATATCAAAGGAGGAGCTGGGGGGACGGTAGAGCACAATAGTTGTTAGAGGGGGAACAGAATTAGAGACATAGATAAGGGCCTCAAAAGAAAGAAGAGGGGAGGGGGATGTAAGGGTATTCAGAGAGAGAGAGGCACTACGAATGAGAGCAACCTCTCCGCCATGTTTGTTCCTGGGGTTATGGGAGTAGACGTAGCCATCAGGGGTCACTAGCTACAAGCAGCCATCACTATGATCAAGCCAGGTTTCACTGAGACCCAGGAGGGAGATACGCGAATTAGTCAGGAGATCGTGAATGAACTCCACTTTATTGGCGACGCTTCTAACATTGAGTAGAGACGCATTATAAACTGAGAGTGGGGAGGTTGAAGGGGGGAGTGAGGGAGACGGGAGGAGGGGGAGGTCGGGGTCGACGGTTCAATAAAAAATAACTTTTTTTAAGACCGAAGATAAACGGAATCCCCTTTTTATAGGACGAGATTGATTTCGAGCGATTCCTAGTGCTCTAATTCTAGAGCCAACCGAGGGAGATACATTAAACCCTCTATTAAGAGAAAGCAGCGTGGCTTTGTCCATCATTGAGGGAGGAGAAATATGAGTAGGATAAAATGGATAAAAATTTGATGTGGAGACAATAACAAAATAAAATTAGGGAAGCAACAGCGAAACTAAAAATGAGCAAGAATATGATGTGAAGAAATAAAAAGGGTCACAGAAAAGCAACAAATTCAATAAAATATCTATAACAAAAAAAAAACATATACGAGAATGGCGAAGTACAAAGCACGGGTCAAGACAAATATAAAGCAGCGCGAAAAATTGGGGGAGGGGGGAAATGAGGAATTAGTGGGAATGAAACAAGTGACCCCGTGGGTCAGAAACAGAATAATCTAGAAGAATTTAGGCTGGGGAGAAAAGGTGAGGCAGGAAGAGCAAGGGAAAGAAAAGGTAGATAAGAACGGAGAGGAGTCAATAATAGAGATAAAGAAGTAAAGAGAGCACGGGAGAAAATACGAAGAAAAACACGGGGCAAAAGAAAAATACAAAGTAATAAAAACACTACCTAGAATAGCAAAGTGCAAAGCACGTGATAAGGCACATTAGAAAATAATGGAATTAGAGACTGAAATTAAAACACGGAGGCAGATAGAAAAAAAAGAGTAAATAGTAAGGAAAGTAATAAAAATGGCCACAAGGAGAGGCAAAAAAAAACAAAACAAAAGGATTACTCACAAACGCGTAGCTAGCAGCAAACCGCAAGCAGGCACTAATAATTCATGAACTAATAATACAATGGCAGCACCAAAAGCGGTTAACAAACGGAACAGCGAGACAAAGCAACAAACAAACACGGAAGCGAAGTGTAAAGTCGGCTAAATAAACGGAGAGCAGAAAGAGCAAACGATACGCGCATCGATCCGCTTTCCTCCATGAGAGCAGACAGTGGAAGTTTGGTACAAACTTGCAGGTGACTTAGATGAATGTTTAACTGTGCAGAATGATTTAGATCAATTATTCAAGAGAAAGCAAATAGCCTTAACATCTAGTCATTAATTGGCAAATTTGATTGATCCAAGATATCAGGGTAGAAGTCTCTCTGCTGAGGAGATAAACAGTGTAGAAGACAATTTCCCACCGTTCCTACAAACATTCATGAAATATAGAGGAAAAATCATTCCATTTAAAGAAATGTATTTCAAGGTGGATGTTATAAATGTCTCTCACGTGACACTTACCTGGTGGCAAAAAGATTTCAGGTGACATCAAAGACAGTATGAAGGTGCCTGCACAGTTACACACTGCTGTTGCTTCCTCAGCAGGGATTGAAGGAGTCTTCTCAACCTTTGGCCTTGTTCAATCAAAGATTGGGAACCATTTAGGTAAGAGGTAGCTAAACTTGTTACAGTGTTCAAACACTTTAACAGTGAGTAAAGAATTTGGTGCATACAGTACGGGACTTATCCACTGAATTGATTTTTTTCATATAATATTCGATCCTATGTCATTATTTGCATATATTGAGCTAAGGTAATTCGTACCTGAACAAGTGAATGGTATAGGAACGTTATTAAGTATCGCACAAAGTTTTGTTAATGATTAAGTACTTTTCCCTAAATGCAGGAATGTATAAGAATTTTTTTTATTAGGCAGATTAGATCAGTATTATGAGGGGCGGTCAATAGGTTTTGCGAATCGGTAGGGCAAAACAGAGGAAGTGGGATGGCTGTTTGTGGGGGTGTTAGGACAAGCTATGACAAGTCAGGACCTGCAGCCGCACGCTCCTGCCTCGTCTATTTAAGAAGCAGTAGCTGATCGCAGATCGTCAGACACAAATTTTTCAACAAAGGAGAAGGTTGAGCACCGCGCAGTGATCAAATTTTTGACCAGGGCAGGCAAAAATGCAAAAGAGAGCCATGAAGGCATGGTTGCAGTGTACACCGACACCACCCCTTCCTATGCAACCATTTCTCGCTGGAATAGGGAGTTCCGCCATGGTCGTGAGTCCCTTGAAGATGACCCCCGCCCAGGACGCCCGTCAGACGTGACCAACGAGGACAATGTGGCCCGTGTGGAGAGGATGATCCTCGAAAATCGACAGGTGAAGGTCGAAGAGATCAAGCGAGAACTTGGAATATCACATGGAAGTGTTATCAACATCATCCACGACAATTTGGCCATGACCAAGGTCTCTGCCCGTTGGGTCCCTAGAAACTTCACGCCCCATGATCGACTTCAACGTCGTCAAAGTCCACAAGGCCAGAGTTGCACAAGCTGCCCTGCGCGAGTGCGGATTCGAGGAGCTCAACTATCCCCCCTACAGTCCAGATCTGGTTCCCTAGCGACTACTTTTTATTCCGCCAGCTCAAGGCTGCACTGCGTGGACGCCGGTTTGGGGACGATGAAGATGTCCAACTCGCCGTCCAGGAGTGGATTGAACAGCGGCAGATTTCTGGTTGTCGGGAATTTGAAGCCTTAGAGACAAGTGGCGCAAGTGCATTGAAGTCGAGGGTAGTTATATTGAAAAATAATTAAACACTTTTCCTCATATCTCGTTTCCTTATATCCGAATTGCAAAACTTATTGACCGCCCCTCGTACTTATCACTTCATCATCATCATCACTAATTCTATAATTTGAGAAGGGGATTTTTTTGAGTATTTGAATAATAATTTCATCTTAGTTTGGTTATGACTTATGTTTTTTTATCAAAGTTATTTCTAATAATTCTTTTATAATATCAAAAATCAAAATGGTGAAGTTCAGAAATAAATATAAGTATCGAAATTTTGCGAATTTTTGGTAACACTTCAGATTCGTGGCGCACGGTAGATGGCGCTGTTAGTCGGCTACAATTTTGGGCTACAGCATATCTCTTATGACGTCAGACGGTAGCGTCAGATGTGAACAATATCGGCGTGATATTTTTTGGTATATGAGTATATACTGGGGGGCTGCGCCCCCCAGACCCCCCCCAATTGATTGAAACTCAGGGTCATCGTAGGGTGGTCTCCCTGCAGTGCTTACTCCCCCACGAGCAGCTTTTTACTGGCAGAAAAAACGTAACCTAAAGACAAACCATACTAACTTTAAGCGGGCAGAAATTCGTGGAATCGCTCTTTGATACTGGAAAATTTCTTCACGAAAAGAGCGGTTGCGAGATAGCCAGCAAAATGTTTACCGTTTTCGTTTAAATAGAACTTATCACAACGAAACAGTAAATTTTCCAAAAAATGTAAATTCGCACTGTATTTTGGGCATTTTATAGTTTTCTTAATTAATTTATGAGCCTCTAGATAATCTAAAAGTTTTTCGCGGTTATGCAAAATAAAGCTAAATTCGAATAATGACGAAGCACAAGTAGAGCACGCAGACGACATAACTACAAAAATTTTTTTTACAAAACGGGTCATAGTTATAAGCTACGACGTTGCCAGTAAGAAGCTGTTATCGTTCGTAACAATACAAAATATACGAAAACAAAAAAAACAACAATAAAAGACATCAAGAAACCTTACCTAACTTAGAAAAAACTATAAACAAGCAGAGGCGCAGATATTTAGTAAATAATACAAACTAAAAGTTACAAATCCCCAAAACAACAAAACAATATAACGCCCTGATTGGTCATATCTGAGGCTACCGTCTGACGTCATAAGAGATATGCTGTAGCCCAAAATTGTAGCCGACTAACAGCGCCATCTACCGTGCGCCACGAATCTGAAGTATTACCGAATTTTTTAACAACGTGATATTGTGAAAGGGGGAAATTTAGTTTAGAGTTCCTTCTTAAAATTATTATAATTGGCGAAGTTCAGAAAACTTCTAAGAATTTAACCATGGCTGATTTTTTTTAGATTTTAAATTTTAATCTTAGTAGAGAAGCGCAAGCTCCCCCCGTAGGGGGTAGTGACGAAGCCATTGCCTGGTTTCAATTATTACTGTACTCTGTACCTAAACTGTATGCTTTACATTTAATATTAAGCGTGTCACAAAGATGTGTATTTTGCGTTAATGATTAAGATTTTTTTCCTTAAAGTCAGAAACGTATAAGGAACTTTTGTTTTTATTATGTCTGTGTTATGTGTGTCTTAATGTAATTATTACTGTGCTTAAAAAGTATTTTGAATAATTATTTCGTCACAAAGTTTTTTTAACAATAATTCTTTTCCAAAATTCAGTGAACTCATAAGAAACTAATTTTTCTATGTCAATTTATCATATTGTATAAAAGATTTTTGTCTAGAAGTTACATGTATCCTTAGGCAATTCTTAAAGGCTGTGTAAAATATCTAGTGTTATTTTCTCCCGTTTATAAAATAATTGTGTATCTTAAGGTAAATCTTGCTATAAATGCACGAGAAATTTCCATTTGGTTCAATATCAATAAACTGTTGCTACATAGTACAGTAGGTGGTAATATGTTGAGTTCAATAATAAATAGTTCGGTTTACAAGTGTATATGATTATAAACCTTCCATAGTATGCATACAGACATTTAACACATTCTTGTCGTTTAAATAAATTTACCTCTAATAATTCTGGCTTTTAAAATATTCACTGAAAAGCCCACCAAAAAATGCTTACATTGAAATATGAATATCCTGTATCATTGAAAATTTATCAGAATTTTTGTGTCAAATAAAATAAAATAAAATTCAGAAATTTGCTAACACGAATTTTTTTATTTTAAAAGAGGATTTTAAGCCAAAAGATCGCTTTTTTTAATTAAAAAATCCGACTTTTGTCCAACCCAGTGCATACAGGTGGGAGCACCCGTGTGGGGATATTGTTGAATTGTTGAATTAAGTACCCCCACCAGCGTGGGGGTACTACTGAATTAAGGAGCTGCATACAGGTGGGTGGTACTGTTGAATTAAGAAACTGCATGCAGGTGGGAGTACCCGTGTGTGGGGAGGGGGGGGGGTACTGCTGAATTAAGGAATTGCATGCAAGTGGGAACACCCGTGTGGGGGTACTGTTGAATTAAGGAATTGCATACAGGTGGGAGCACCAGTGTGGGGGTACTATTGAATTAAGGAGCTGCATACAGGTGGGAGCTCCCGTTTGGGAGGGGAAGGGTACTGTGGAATTAAGGAACTACATGCAAGTGGGAGAACCCGTGTGGGGGGTACTGTTGAATTGAGGAACTGCATGAAGGGGTCTTATTACAGTCTTTATCATCTTTAATCCATTTCGCTATTTTTGCATTTTCTATTTAACTTCACTTTGCCTTCAATCGTTTTTCAGTCTCATTATTTCTTTCTTTCTTCAATGTGGCAATGGACAGCGGGTGCTTTATATGGCCACAAGTATTGTAAATTGTATATATGTCCCCCACAAATATATAACTGTTCTCCTAATTTAAACCAGACTCTTTTCTTTCTCTCAATACCCACCCACTCTAAGAAAACCCCATCTACATCCATTTCGTCTTCTTCACATGTCTGGGTTATTTTTTTCTGACGAATCCTCTACTAGTTTTCTTTGCAACTGCCTCATAGGTTGAATTGTTATTTCAAATTGCACTGGTGACCTCAATAAGTTTTATTCACACTATTTAGACATTCAGGGTTAAGAAAATAAGTTTTATTTCACACTATTTACATTTCAGGGTTAAGAAAATAAGTTTTATTTCACACTATTTACATTTCAGGGTTAGCAAAATACTTTTTACCGTAAATTAAAATTTTTCTCTTAGAATTGTGCCACGAAATCAGGAATTTCTTGCGTTGTCTTCCTTTGACCGTTTAGCGGCAATGATTCCTATTTCAGTGCTTGGGGAAGGGGGAGGGGGGGGTCTAGAGATTGTAACTGTAACTTAGTGGCTTCTTCTGAAGCCAAATGTAATCAATCATGGGACTGCCCCAGCCCAAGTTTAATATTGATTCCGATGTAACTGGATTAAAAAAAAACAACACAATAAACGAGGTCTAGGTTGGAATGCAAGCGCGGGATGAACAGGAAACGTGAGGGAGAAAGGATGGTCCGCCGCCTGGTATAACAAACTCACCTCCGGTGAAGCCAAATCCTATTCACCTTCTCTCATCTCGTCATAAATGCTGCGTTCCTCGCCTCAAAGAAACGAGAATAAAAGAGACCGACCTTTTCATGAATTCCCTCCATTCCTTTGAGGTAAAATTCGGAAATAAAGGAATCGCATTTCCCAGCTTTGATGAATTTCTCTCTTTTCCATCTCATATTCCCTTATCGTCCCGTACCCCTCCCCCCCACCCTTCCATAAATTCTAAGTCATTAGAAGCACTTTTTCAACTGGCGGAGAAGTATTACCTAAAACGGTAATACAGATGACCTCCTCCCCCCCCAAAAAAAAAACGAGCCCAAACTTGATAGGTTTCATTTCTTAATTCGACAAAACATTAAGAACTGAAGCCTATCAAAAGTTTGGGCCCTTTTTTGGGGGGAGGGGAGGGGGGCACCCTTAAACCTTCACTATGATGCATGGGTAGAACTAGTTCCTTGGCGCAAACTGCAAGCCGATTGCGCCGTACCTTTCACCGCACGACAAAGGCCCCGAGCATTTGACATTATTTCTATTGAGTCAAAATCTGGAGTATCTTTCGTCCCTTTTCTTCGGGGCAATGATTCCTCGAGGGATTTACATTCTAGTGCTTTTGAAGTGATTCGAGAGAACTTAACTTTGGTTTCCACCAATGGCAGGAAAAACATAGACACCATAACAAACAGCATAATTTCTGCAGCACTTTGGCTGGCTACATGCCTGAAACAAAGGCATTTGAAAGCGAGAAGGCCGAATCATCGAAAGATATACACTCTGAACTACGGTAATAGCGTGGTAGGTGGAAAGTTAGGATTTCTCGGTTATCTGTGAACCAATTTTGATGACACTTTTCCAAACTGGTCTCCACACTATGGCAACACTAAGGTTTTTGTTTTAATTATGCTCCGTTACGTCCTTCAATTCTTATTTCAGATTCTTCGTTTTGGGGGTGAACCACACTAATAAATAGTTTTTGAATAAAAGTAGCCAATCTAAGATATTTTGAGGAAAACTAAGGATAATTATACACATTAAGCATACCTTGCTTATATATTTAACATAAAACCATAATTATAATACAAGATTGATGGACATAATGAATTATTTGCCCACATGAGCGCCATTTTGACAGATGACTTCAAAAACCCTATCATGCATGGAATATGTCAATTTCTTAATAGTATTTGGTTGAACTGCTTATGCTGCAGGTTTGATGGTCGCCCATAAAACTTCTTTAGACAAAAATTGACGTTCATCAAAATAAACATTTTGTTTAATGATGGACCACAAACTTTAGATTGGGCTGAGATCCCTAGAGGTTGGCGGCCACATCATCAACTTGCCACCTTGTATGCCGTAAGAGCCTAAGAGCGCTTGAGTTTCCTGGCAGATTGGGGTGGAATGTTGTCATGCTTGAAAACTAGAACCCTCAGAAGTAACAACATTATGTCATCTAGCCATGGATCCAAGACCTCCTTCAAGAGATTACAATAGGCGGCTGCGGTCATTTTAACCCCACCAGGCACCCTGACTGGGTCAACAAGTCTATATCAAATTATACTAACCCACAACATGAATCCACCTCGCTGATGTTGATGTCGCAAACGTTGGTGACGCTCATTTCAGCTATTTCCCCAACCATCAGGTCCATCGAGGGTACCCTGCTTTCGTCAGTAAATAGAAGCAACTCGTACCCAACGCCATGATGTACTTCCAGCCCATTGAAGCCTCAAAGTCTTGTGATGGAGCGTTAAAGGAGGCAGTTTCAGAGGAGCTCGCACGGAAGGCATGGTCCATAAGATATAGTTCCTAGTGATCTCCGGTACATGGGGAAGACCAGCGCCGGTGAAAAGGACCGCTTATTTTTTCGGGTTTCCTACGTAACTGGAGGCCAATATTCCTAAAATCCGTAGCTGTCACAACAGTCTTGTAGGTCCCACAATCGGATCGCTTCTTTCTTAGCGAAGGGTGCTTTAGAAATCGTCTATCCGTGTCCGCATGGCGAACTAAGTCCCCCGAAATAACATGAATAGAGGTGCCTTCAGCACTTTTCTTGATGACGAAAGACTTTTCTTCCTCGTTGAGGCCTCTACCACGTCCCATTGTTCTTAGAGAGGATAGATGCTATTAGCGTGGTTCAACCTAAAAACGACGAATCTGAAATAAGAATTGAAGGACACAACACAGCATAATGAAAACAAAAACATTAGTGTTGCCATATTGAGCAGATCAGCTGGGAAAAGTTGCATCAAAATTGATTCAAAGAGAACCAAGAAATACTAACTTTTCCTACCCAGCTTTTAAGATAATGATTAAAAGGGGGAACCAAATCAGGACCTCCAATCAGTGACGATCGCAGGTGGGTAGTGTGTCTATTTTTCTCATTTAGGCAGCTTATCCTATCCTTAACAGCCTAAATGAGAAAAATAGACACACGGCCAAGTTACAAAGTCTCATTGCAAAGAGTGAATGGACAAAAAAATAGCTCCCCTAACCATGTTATTAACTTTTCGAGTTTGATACTGATACGTACAACGCATTAGGTTATTGGGCTAAAATTTTCTCTCCCATCCCCCCTGAATGGTGTTAAAATTGCCAACGCATTTGCCCAGTTAGAAAAATTTAGTGACGTGTCACGTAATGATATTTCCATTGCTAAAGGTTATGTTTATAATTGCTTAATCCATGTGAACAATAATTATCCTGTTAAGCCTCAAAAAGCGATAAATTCCCTTAGTAATAATAAGAACATTCGTGTTTGTAAGGCCGAGAAATCTGCCGCCGTTTTACTAATTGACAAATCCCTATATTTAGATAAGATGAATATCTTACTTTCGGATACCTCCACCTATGAGACCCTTAGAAGGAATCCTAATGACCAGGTAAACAGAGAATTTCACTCAACCGTTCGACCTCTACTTAAAGGATCCCCTGACAACATTAGGAAATTTAAATCTTCAAATGCTTCCCTTCCCTACCTTTATGGTGTTATTAAAACCCATAAACCTGATAAACCGATGCGCCCTATCATTAGCTCTGTTAAGTGTGTTTCCTATGCCTTATAAACAGGGGTAACCTCTCTCCTAAGCTCTTTGGTTGGGACCATTTCAAATTCACATATTATCAATAATATGCACCTCATTAGTAAACTTAATGAGCTCCCCTACCCTGATAATTTTAGCCTGGTTAGTTTCGATGTTTGTTCCCTCTTTACTAAAGTTCCCGTACCCGATCTCTTGAATTTCCTTGAAGAACACCTCGACAATGTTGTTCTCCATATACCCGCTTCTAGCCTCATTAAACTCATTGTTCTTTGCATCAACAATTTCAAATTTACTTTTAATGGAAATTTTATCGCCAAATCTTTGGAATGGCAATGGGGAATTGTTTGTCCCCTGTACTCGCCAACCTATACATGGAATTCTTCGAATCTAGAATACTTCCACAAATTAATGAAACCCCTATAGCTTGGATGCGATATGTTGATGACATCCTTTGCCTTTGGCCTAATAATTTAAATATTAATACATTTCTTACTAAAATTAACACCTTAGTGCCATCGATAAAATTTACTTTAGAAGATGAAAAAGATCGCACACTCCCTTTCCTAGATATTCTAATTCATCGGACAAACCATTGTTTCAAATATGAAATATATAGAAAACCCACAACCATAGACTCTTTTATACACTTTTATTCTAACAAACATAATAGCACCAAACAAAGTGTTTTCTCCTCTGTGTTTTGGCGTGCCCTTAGAATTGTCTCACCAGAATACCCTTTGTACTTTCTCGACAATTGTTATAAGTCCGCCAAGCGTTCCTATTATCAAACTAATGTTAATATCCATAGGTTTCAGGCCAAAGACTTATTAGTTTTACCCTATAACCAATTACCTCGTTTACTTAGGCCTCTGAACATAAATGTTATTTTTAAGTACGAGACTACACTGTATCGCATCCTTGTCAAAAATTCAGCGCCTCCCCCTCAGCCCTGACCTGGCATTGTTTATTCGATAGGCTGCAACAACTGCAAAAAATGTTATTATGGACAAACCTGGAAAGAACTAGATGTCTGGGTTAAGCAACATCAAGCCAATGTACGTAATCACAGTGAACAATCTGCACTTTTTCTACGTATGTACAATCTTAACCATAGCATTAACTGGAACAGTGCCAAACCAGTCATAAAATACAGTAATTATATTTCGTGGAATATATTAAAATGTATCTCCATTAACGCGTCCCAAATTTCAACCTTAGCCCTGGTTTGTTCTTGCTAGACCTCATTATCACTACATACATAAAATCTCAAATAAAGTTGTACCCACTAATTAGGGTTCAGAGATGGGTAGTCTAACCCCCCCCCCCTTCTCCTATTTAAGGCAATGTATGTCCAGCCTCCTGTTCAGCCGGATAGCGGAAAATTTTTTCTTACTTAAGAAGAACCATATGCAATCTACACCTTCAACTTTGGGAGACGAAATCGATCGTTTTTGCATCGTTGCCAACTCAAGATAGAAGAAACCAAAGAGACCACAACTGTCAGACAAGACGTTTACTGGACACTTACCAAAAGACGAACTCTCACTTTCCTATCCACCCTCTTTAGGGCGAGTCGGGTAGGGAAGCTTGAAGTCTCCATAGATACCTTCTTGTGCAGGAGCCATATCTGAACCGGGCGGCTAACTCGGCGCAGGCCGAAGCTTAGCCCGGCACGGGTTAGATCCCGTGTGAGCGGCGGACACAAGTTTGGTGGAGCAAAAACTGATAGGGCTAAGGTTTAGGTAGGTAGGTAGGGAATACCGACTCGCCAGCTGAATAAGCCGGTAAGCATAAACGGATATAGCAGCACCTATATCTACCTACTCTTTTTCATCCTCTTAGCTAATGGAAAAGAAGAAAAAACTTGCATAATAAGAAGATGGACACCACTAAACGGGTCCCTTTGCGCGTCTTGAAGGGCGCGCAAAAACCCGAAAGAACCAGCGTCTTCGGAATAATTTACGGGGAACTCGGAGTAGTGCTAGTTAGGTTACTAGACTACACGAATTCATATATTGCAATTTGCCAGAACGACAGGGATGTTGACAAAATCCTTTCGGAAAGAGCGAGTGAGGAATTTACAAGGATTGGACTGGAAGCAAAAGTGTCCCCCCCTCCCAAATAGAAGCCCAGGAGACAGTTTACTGCCGCCAAATTAACCCCTGGATAGGGGACCACAACGCGGACGAAATCAAAGAAGAGATCGAGAGAGCACAGCAATGGGCGAAGGTAAAGCAGATAATAAAGTTTACGAATCAAGCAACCAATACAGAATACTCCTATGTATTTAAGGTAATTTTTCGTGAAACTAGTATGGCTGCAAAGGCAAGAGAGTCGGGTATTCTTGCATTTAATTTGAAAATTACACCTGGGCAAGTAAAAACTGACGACTTCATTAGCATAGTAACATGCTTCAATTGCTACGCGCTCGAGAAGCATAATACAAGAGACTGCCCGGTCAGTGATATAAAATGGTGCTCCGAGTGCAGCGAGAAGAACCATACGTGGCGGGAATGCAGGTCACAGTTAAAAAAATGTCTAAACTGCAGTGGGAATCACCGCCCCCTGGCAATGGCATGCCCGTTAAAGAGAGAGCAAACCGAGAATAAGAGAAGAGAGAAGGCTAGAGCAGAGGAGGAAAGGCAGAACCTCACATTCGCCAAAGTAGCTAAAGCCACAGCTGAAAAGATCCAGCCGGTGAAAAATGTGATTGAAGTCAAACAGGGGGAGTCCCTGAACATATTAGCTTGCATTCTTCACGCGCATGTGTTAAACGTAGCTAATTCAGGCTCTTACACTAGGGAACTAAATCTGATGCTAAAGAATAACAGATTAGAGGAGATGTGGTTCCCCGAGAACCCACCATCAGCGGATATCTTAAGCATCCAGTATAAACCAACAAAACCAAACCAAAGCCAAGCACAGCAAAAGGCCACTAGCCAAGAGAAAAACACGGAAACCAACAGGGCAGCGAGTAGAGATCCAAGGCTAAGGAAGAATGCACATAAAGAACATGGAGGAAGAGATGGAAATAGAGGTCGTCACAGGCAACAAAAATAACAAAGAAAAAGCAGCAAGCCAGATCCGAGAAGGACCGAGCCAAGCTCCACTCCAAAGCCTGCAAGAGAAGAGGATGAAGAGCAACAAAGATTCAACTTAAAGATCTACGCCTCCGAGGAAAAACCCTTCCTCGACGACAATGAAGACCTGACACAAGGCACTAAGAAGGGAGTATACAAATACGAATACGAAGGCCCATACTCAGAACGAGAAGTATACACAATGCTAACAACAGGCAAACTAGAAATCCCGCAGGAAATGCGTTGTACGCTGATGAAGGAGGAATTTAAGAAGAGGAGAAGTGGAAGGACAAAATCGCCCACCGAGCGCGAAGCGCATAAGGCAGAGAGAGGAGGAAGCAGGGAGGAAAGAAAGCATAAGTAATGGCCCACGGAAGAAAATTTAAAATAATATGTCACAACGTGGCTGGTTGGAACGATAAAAGATTCTCTCTCAGCAATGCGTACCTAAGAGAAGATCCAGACATAATATTGCTAAACGAAATAAATATAGACCCGGCAAGAAGCAAAATTAACATTTTCAACTACACAATAATCAGCAAGACCACTAACGATATCAATTACGACGGCGTCGCTATGGCAATCCGCAAGGATATAGACTACAAAAAGCTCAGAGACCTCGACGAATCATATCTGGCAATAAGTGTCAAAACAGCGACAGGCAACCTTATAGTAGCGACAGGCTACCCCCCCCCCCCTGCACAATTTTACAGACATATTTGGCCACAGAGACCAAATGATATTCATGGGCGATTTAAATGCCCGGAGTAGAGCCTCCGGCTACACTAGGCACCACAATAGAGCCGGGAGAAATCTCGACCAATACTAGAAAGAGGGATAGCAGAGCGTCTGGGACCCGACTTTCCAACATATCTGGGATAGAACAACGCTACAAAACCGGATATAGTTTTGGCTACCCCGAACATCCAGTTTAACTATATCATTGAGAGAGGCCCTCCTTCAACTAGCGACCACGAGATGGTGGTCATGACTTTGTCCATGGACCCCATCCAAGTCAAGTGCCCGCCGAGAAAATCGTATAGACAGGCCGATTGGACCAACTACGAAGAGATCGCTAATTACGAACAGAGAGACCTGACTGAAGCCTCGCTGGAGGAAATTGACAAAGAGATCGGCAACATCATGGAGGCGTTTGTCAAGGCTGATAAGAAATACGTTCCTACAACAACGTACAGAACATTGCCACATCCAATAAGATCAGCCCAAATAATAAATCTCGAGAATGAGTATGAAATCACGAGGAACTCAATCGAGCAAAATGGCCTACAGAGAGGTGACCGTGCAAAGCTGCGACGAGTAAAGGACGAGCTGTTAGAAGAAATAAAAGTAGAAAGAAACAGAAGGTGGGACCTTTTCGTGGAAGCCATTGATGAGGATTTGAATCCTATCAAAATATGGGAGAAAATCAACATAGCCAGGGGAAAGAGAAAACAGAGGCAAAAAAATCAAACTTCAGAACGAGGATGGAGGGGAGAAGGAACCCCAAGAAATTGAAGAGGCGTTCCGGGAACATTGGAGGAAGGTATTCGATATCTCCCCCAATGAAAACGAGGATTTTGACGGCGACCACGAAACAAGAGTGATAGAAGAACAGGAGCAAAACCGCCTAGAAATAGTACCCAACATAGCTGCTTCACCAACACTATTAGTAGAGCAAGGAATCGAGCCGATAACGCTACAGGAGATACAAAGAACGCTCAAGACCACTAAACAGAAGGCACCTGGGGCATCAGGTATAACGAAGGAGAACTTAATACGCGCACCAGCCACCTTTTTGTCGCGGATAGCGACAGTATTTAACGCCTCTCTAAGCGCAGGATACTTCCCAGATACGCTAAAAAAGAGGGAAAATTATTTTTCTACCAAATCCCGGCAAGCCACCAAACAACCCCGGAAACTTCAGACCAATAACACTCCTGGAAACAGTGGCAAAATTAATGGAGAGAACGTTTAATGACAGGCTCGTCAAGCACTTGGAAGAGAGGGCGCTGATTCCAAACCATCAACATGGATTCAGGAAAAATAAGAATACCGAGACTGCCCTAGCCATTCTGGTGGAATCACTTGCGAAGGCAAAATATGAGAAAAAACTATACTGACATCGTACTTAGAGACGTCCAAAAGTCGTTTGATAAAGTATGGAGAGCTGGCCTAAAATACAAAATCAAAGGACTAGAGCTGCCCTCCACCCTAACAAAATGCCTTTGCGATTATGTAACTGATAGATCAGCGTTCATTTCAGTAGCAGGCTACGAGGGCCCGTAATTCGAAGTGCTACAAGGTGTCCCCCAAGGGGGCTGTATAAGCCCAACTCTTTACAGTGTATACACAATGGATCTGCCAAGGCCAGTCCACGAATCCACAACTTACATACAATTCGCCGACGACATCACAATAGTAGCAAACAGCAATTACAGACATCCTCCAACTATGGCCAGAATTACAGCTGCAGAAATTGCCAACATCAACGAATTCGAGCGTAAATGGAAAATCCGCACAAATCCAGAAAAGTTCTCCATCATTCCAGTAGGGAGACGCCTGACTTCAAGAGTAGAGGTTGAAGAAAAAAGATACCAATATGTAAAAGAAGGAACAGTGCTCGGGCTAAGGATCACCCGGAGTGGCTACTGCAAACATATTGCGAATAGGGTAAACCAGGCCAAAGTACATGTAGCAAAACTATTTCAATTGAGAAACCTAAACAGAAACAACCTAAGGAAAATATGCAACGCCATCTGCAAAGCAACATTGCTCAACCCAGCTATACCGCTGAACCACCTCACAAAATCAAGTGCGATTAAACTACAACAAATACAAAACTCAGCGGTGTATATAATCACTAATACGAGAAGGTGTGAGTACAGAAGAATGAGAGATCTTCACAATGAAATAGAGATCCCAAGTACAAATGTGTCCCTACACAGAAGAACAGTGAAGGTGTGGGACAAACTAGATAGCATGATGTCTAAAGGCGAAAAAAGAGCAATAGAAATACCACAAAACCACAGAGTGAACAACCGAGGCAGCTTCAAAAGCGGTAGACCCGACTCGAGGTAGGAACCGCCCCCAAGGTACACTGCAAGGTAAGATTGCAGAATCAATCAAAAAACGCACCAAGGAAATCCGCAAGAGAAAACGAACCAAAGAATGCAAAACATCGACGAACAACAGAGGCGCGAGAACCCCAACAAAGAACACTGAAGAATAGCAAGGAAGAATAAAGAATAAGAATCAAAGAGATGGCTGGTCACCCAGCAACTAACTCTAACTCTTACTCATTCCTCTTCACCACTATATCCTAACTATCCTATCCACTATACTATGACTATTCAATTTAAAAATTTCTACCTTTTTCGAGACGTAAAACTCCTGTTCATTCCTTGAAAAGGTCTTTAAAAATAAAGACGAAAGCGCTCGGAATCGTTTTTCACTTTTCCTTTGTGAGTGTATCTGCATAACTTTGACTCACGTGCACTTTGTGAGCTTTTTCCAATATATATATATATATATATATATATATATATATATATATATATATATATATATATATATATATATATATATATATATATGAGGAATTAAACCACATTCTCCGAAGACAATTTAATTCAGAACAGTTTCGGTGTATCTCACACCCTTTTTCTACTGACACTGGGCAGAAAATATAAGAGAAATGCATATAAGCATAACACAAGATTTCCTCTTTTTTCCCCCAATCCCCTACTTGTGGCTAATCAGGGGGGAGGGGGGTAGGCCTAAACATATTGAAGGGCTGACATTTTACTATTTTGTTTATTTGCGATCTTATTACAGGATTAAAAGAAAATTGACCCTCAGATAGATTTAAATTAGGAACTGACGATATCTAGCTCAATTCTACGATTCTTCTCTTAACATAGTTGGCCGATTTAAATAACATTTTACTTCCATTGAAATCGATCGTATGATTCTTGTCTCTAGAATGGCAAAATATTCCACTACTTTCGCTGTCCACTCTAATATCTCTTTTGTGTTCGTACAATCTCTTGTCTAGATTTCTCCCCATTTCCCCTATATAAACTTTATGGCAATCGTTGCATGGTACTGCATATACTCCTATGTTATGATGTTCTTTGGGTTTCCTGGCCATCATCAATTGGTTTAAGGAATTATTATATTTAAAGGCTAGATTAATACCCGTTTTTCCAAATATGTCCTTTAAACTATTTAATTTATTATTAAATGGCAATGTTATACATTTGTTGAAGTCGTTAGTGCTGGAAGGCTTATTACCATAGAATGTTTTCCTAGCTGCAAAATGGGCAGACGATATGAACCAATCGGGGTAATACAAATTAGAAAAAATGGTCCTGATAATGACAATTTCTTCATCTAAATAGGAAGGATGACATATTTCTAATTTGTATTACCCCGATTGGTTCATATCGTCTGCCCATTTTGCAGCTAGGAAAACATTCTATGGTAATAAGCCTTCCAGCACTAACGACTTCAACAAATGTATAACATTGCTATTTAATAATAAATTAAATAGTTTAAAGGACATATTTGGAAAAGCGGGTATTAATCTAGCCTTTAAATATAATAATTCCTTAAACCAATTGATGATGGCCAGGAAACCCAAAGAACATCATAACATAGGAGTATATGCAATACCATGCAACGATTGCCATAAAGTTTATATAGGCGAAACGGGAAGAAATCTAAACAAGAGATTGTACGAACACAAAAGAGATATTAGAGTGGGCAGCCAAAGCAGTGGAATATTTTGCCATGTTAGAGACTTGAATCATTCGATCGATTTCAATGGAAGTAAAATGGTTTTTAAATCGGCCAACTATGTTAAGAGAAGAATCGTAGAATCGAGCTTGATATCGTCAGTTCCTAATTTAAATCTATCTAAGGGGCAATTTTCTTTTAATCCTGTAATACGAAAGCAAAGAAACAAAATAGTAAAATGTCAGCCCTTCAATATGTTTAGGCCTACTCCCCCCCTGATTAGCCACAAGTAGGGGATTGGGGAAAAAAAGAGGGGATCTTTCACGACCTGACCCCGTGTTATGTATGTAAGCACTTTTCTAATATTTTCTATCCAGTGTCAGTTGAAAAAGGGTGTGAGATACACCGAAACTGTTCTGAATTAAATTGTCTTCGGAGAATGTGGTTTAATTCCTCATCTTTTCTTGCGATATTGCATTAATTTTCATCATATATATATATATATATATATATATATATATATATATATATATATATATATATATATATTCTAAAGCTTAATGTGCATCCTGTACATCGACAAACAAATAAATGTTGAGGGTGAAGCCATAGAATAAAGGGTGAATCTCGCAGTGGATCGAGCGAATCAATTAAATAAAGGGGCTTTTAGCTTCGCTCTTTTACACATGGACTTATGAACGACTCCGTAAATTAAGCCGAATGAGTGATTTCTCGACATTCCATGGGTCGCCGAAGCAACTACATCCGAGGAGAGGAAAAGCAACATTCCGTGTCGCCACCGCCATACAAATTCACAACATTCCGAACTTGATTGGAATGGAATCTAGATGTGAGGGCGAGCAATTCTCGCTTCCAAATTCCACTTTGCAATGGAAGAGGGGTCAGCACCTCTTTCAAACATCGCACAAAAAAGACCAACTAGGAGAATTTTACATAATCGCACCAAGCTAATTTATATTCTACTAAATCGCATCTGCTCGAATTGGAACAAGGTCAACATACCTAAGTCGCGTGCTCTCAATTATTTTGAAGAATAAAAATATTTAATTAACAAACGTATTTTATTAATCAACAAACATATCTGGCCTTTCAAGTGGGGTAATCCGCCCCATAGTTCATTTTCTTTTAATATTTTCCGGACTAACCTTGCGAGGACCTTGTCAATTATATCATTCAAGATAGAATGTAAAACAACATAAGGGTTTCAAATTTCGTAGGAATCGGCAGAATAGTTACGATGTTATTGCCAAATCATTCCAAGCCTAACCTCGGGAGGGCCTTGGCAATTATATCATTCGAAAGAGAATGTAAAACAAAATAAGCTTTCAAATTTCGCTTAAATCGGCAAAATAGTTAGGATGTTGTTGCCTATAATTCCCGGACTATCCTTGGGAGGGCCTTAGCAATTATATCAATCGAAAGAGAATGTAAAACAACATAAGGGTTTCAAATTTCGTTAGACTCGTCCGAATAGTTAGGATGTTTATTACCTAAAAACTCATTGAAAACTAAAATGGTTACCAGCCGACCAACCGACGTACGGACCAACATAGTAACTTTAGTCGCGCACACGCGACTAAAAACTACTTAATTATGACTCACTGTAATAAAACACTGCAATATACGCATAGTATGGTATACCATCACTGCGCATATTACAGTTTAGTTGGCTATTGTAAGATATAGCTGGACACCACGTAGGGAGGGGAGGGGGTGAACATGATCCCGTGGACTGCAACGACCCAAGCGCTAAAAAATCACAATTTAAACTGTTCTTTTTAGTGTACTTAAATTGGTCTATTGGGTAAGGTCACTGGCTTGGCGTGGGCGGTGGGGGTGGGGAGCGTCCCCTAGGCGTACCCGATGCAGTATAAAAGGTGGCTTCTCTTTGCGACTCAATGCAAATTAAGCTCCGAGATTTTAGCACACTACAGGGTGTCCCTAAAGTCTAGACAAATAGCAAAACAATGGTTTCTTCGTTCACCAGACCCAACCCCACCCCTTTAATTTGTTTTCTGGGGTATACTAAAGGGGAAAGCGTACTCGATAGTCTCATCGTTCACCGGACCTTACCCCCCCCCACCCTTTAACTTATTTTACTGGGGCATGATAGAGAAGGCAAAGGAATAAAGATACGAGAGACTCAAGTGAACAGCGCATCATAAATAGATGGGCTCAAATGGACGGAACTTTGGAGTTAACGCATCGGATTCATCGAGTGAATTTCGCAAAGCGCATCAAACTTTTGCATCACAAATGGTGGAAATTACACCCAAGATGTTATTTATGGGCATTTTACCTGTGTTCAGACTTAAGGGACACCCTGCTTGCTTGTAGCAAGCGATGCCTCAGAGAGGCGAATAACAATCAGCCACACACAGAGCGTCGTGCATCGCCATGAGAACATTTTGAAAGGAGGTTTGATGGCGATCAAGGACCGGGTACATGAAGCTGAATATGTCGCGCCAGTCTGTCTTCCACTTCGATTGGGAAAGGAAGAGGAGGGGGGGGGGAGGATAGAGGAGGAGAAGAAGAAGAAGAGGAGGAGGAGAGGGAGAAAGAAGAGGAGGAGTCCTTTTCAAATATCATAATTGTAACTAGGGCAGATTAAAAAAAAAAAGAGTAGTCTCCTCTTTTAGGCCAAAGAACCCCAGGGTAGACTCCCCTTTAGGCTATGAACCTCCCACACATTTTCGCTTTACCTCCTTTCAAAACTTTTTAGGTGGAAATTTCCCACTGGTCTTCGTCCATTTTAAAAATATAAATAAGATCGATGTGAGTGTGTGAGGGCGGGGGTAAAGGCGGGGCTGAAGGTGGGTATGAAAAAGTCTAACTATTGTCCTTCAAAAGCCAATACCATCCCCTTTCTTAGTAAAGCGCAATTGGTGACACATGAATGTTAGACATTTTTAACACTTGCACGTGTTTTACTCCATTAATCTGGTGTATGGTTCCTATGGAGACGCGAGCGAGGGAGACGAAAGAGAAGAAGAATGGGTTTAGTGAGAAAGAAAGACTTTCTTTTTACGGGGGTTTATATAAAGGGACTTTCTCTCTCTCGGCTTGAATGACATTTTCTGTGGATATTAAACCAGAAATGACAGATAATTCAATATCTTTTGATTTCATGAAGTCGAAATGTACACGAAATTAACCTTTGGAAGAAGTGTGTAAAAAGTGACTATTTTTACTCGCGTTCACGAGACTCTATAAGCTACTATGCCATTTTACTTTTCAATGAGTTTTTTGGCAATGGCATCGTAACTATTCGGTGGATTCTAACGAGATTTGAAACCCTTATGTTGTTTTACATTCTCTCTCGAATGATATAATTGACAAGGTCCTTCCTAGGTGAGTCCGGGAATTATTAAACAAAAACTAACTATGGGTCGGATTACCCCACTTGTTGAACGTTTAGAAGATCGTAAGGTCATAAGTCAAAATAATTGAGAGCACGCGACTTAACTCTGTTGACCTTGTTATTTCCCTATTTTTTTAGGAATTTAGGGAGAGTAAGGTAAGCTGCGATGCACGCAGTGGTGGTATGTGGTAAATACAGCAATGAGGACCTACATAGCCAGGGGGACGCACTTCACTCACGCGAAGCGAGCGATTGTATCCAAGACCAACCCCACATGAGGCTTCAAAATTTACCTTTTGAACCCCTTTTGCTTATATTTTTTATCATGTGTCTTTCAGACTAAAGTGCTCAGGAGGCAGACGCCGCGTCCACGTCTCGCCAAACTCTGAGGGTTTTATAGCCCGTATTCGAACCCCGCAATAAGACTTTTGAAGATAACCGTGAACACGGGATTGCGAGAATTTATTCTGAGAACACCGATACTAATGTTGACTAGGAGACACTAGAAACCTTCACTATAACGCCGTTAGCCAATTTTAATAGACTGATTATTATGGCAGAGTCATTGGGGGCATAAGCAAATGCCCCTCACCCCAACCCACCCCCCAATTCAGTTCAAGTGAAGAATAAGGCAAAAAAGTGGACTTATTCTTGGCACCAGGACGAAGCGCGCCCGCGCTTAACACCCCGGAAGGTCTTTGGAGACAAAATGTGCAGCGTTTGATTCCTGATCCCCGCAGGTCATCAGATACTGTACGTGAGAGAGGATCCTCATCATCCGCCTCTATTCTCGGACCCGCTGAGAATAGAATCCTCCCCTACAGAGTCCTCTTTTATTGTCCGTCCCGTTATTCAAAATGTCAAACATCAATATATATATATATATATATATATATATATATATATATATATATATATATACACACACATTTGGCAAGAAGGTCTTTTGTATGGTCTGTGTCCATGTACAGTCAGTTTTCCAATTCTCTCTCTCTCTCTCTCTCTCTCTCTCTCTCTCTCTCTCTCTCTATATATATATATATATATATATATATATATATATATATATATATAAAGAATAAAAAGCAAATGCAAGTTCCGCGGGTGATAACAACCACCACAGGGCTTTCGCCATATCTATTTTCTGCCTTTCAAAACAATTTTGAAGACAGAAATAAAGGTGCAGAAACCTTGCATTGCAGACTATATAACAATGTCTATATAAAAATGTCCCTTTCTCTTACCTCTAAAAAACTCCTGTTTCTTGTCTCATTGCTCATTCGCGTCCAATTTATCTTTCTTGTACTATATTGTTATATAGTCTGCAATGCAAGGTTTCTGCACCTTTATTTCTGTCAGAAAATAGATATGGCGAAAGCCCTGTGGTGGTTGTTCTCACCCGCAGAAGAAGAGAGCACCGCTTTGATCACAGTTAAAAGTATGCCGTTAGTACACTATGCTACGCAGTAGTGTACTGTGATCAAAGCGGTGCTCGCTGCCTCAGTATGCCTGGTTCGAATCGCTTCCCTGCACGGATTTTTTCGAAAAAAGGTAATAAAAATATTACTGCAAGGAAAAATTATTCCGTTTTCTCTTTCAATGTGGTTTAATGGATTCATATATATATATATATATATATATATATATATATATATATATATATATATATATATATATATATATATATATATATAATATATGATAGAGAGAAATTAAACTAGTGTAAATAAAGCAAACTGTCCAACGTCTCCCCCCGCCCCTCATTTCTTGTTGGTCCCCGAAAAAATTTTCAAGGAGCCAAAAGGAGACTAAAAAAAATATCTCAACTTCACCTACGTGTTAAGAATATTTCCTTTAAAACACCGAGTAAAGTTTTAATATTTTCCGCGGCGTCTTACGACGTCCGCAAACCGAACACACTTCCTTGGAGAACCATTTTTCTTATGATATTCACGTAAAAAAAGATAAAGACGAACGAGGGAATCGTAGACTAGTTTATCAACTAAAACGGTGAAATTGGGAAAGCGAAAATGTGCGGAAGGTATATCCCACGAGGAGACAGCCTCGGGATCGGGGTGGCGCGCGATTCTGCAACGAAGGAAGGTCTCCCTCACCGGCAGGGTTACAAACCTTTGACTGGGAAAGTCGAGATGTTCCCTCTCCTCGGCCCAGGGATTCCCTTTAGCGAGGACTGCCCTCACTCCCTTTTCGACTGCATTGTTCTCATTGGAATGCGATCGATAGATCAAGAACAAGACCTCGCCGAATCCGAGTGTTGGCGTCTCGGCCACGCATTCTAACAATCCAGCAACATGTTCGTAGAAGAAAACCATGATACTGAAAAGTGCGAACACGAGCGTCCTTGCGGACGAATGGAAAGCGCGAACTAACAAATTGAAAGGGTTGTCAAATTGATTCATTACAATTCGTCCCATTCAACTTTGCGGCTCGAGTTCTCCTCCGTTAAGGACAGTTCTCTCGTGCCACATCCCTGCTCCTCAAACTGCACTAGCTACCCATTAAATTTCGAATTACATTCGGCCCTCTATTTAACGGATTTCGGATTTAACAGACCACAAAATCTCAAGGGAAAAATACCCAGGAACGAACATTCTGTCCGTTGGGTTGTTCACCCATAGAAAGGAAAGGGGAGCTGGGTCTAGATCATCGTGAAACAGGTTAGTTTTATCCTACATTGTTTAATAAATAACTAGTGAATGGTAACTCCACTGAGTACGAAAGGAACCGAGGGTTAGGACCAATGATGTAGTAGTCGATTTACAAATCGTATGCTGGGAAGCTAAGTCCTTAGGAAAAAAGCTTGAATGCCTCTCTGAGTTGATTCCTTACCAGACACTGGGAACCTATTTCCGAATGGAAATTGTGATAAGAGGCCCAAGTACAACTCTTTTTTTTTTAATTCCGAAGGTTAGAGTAATAAGTATATATAAATAACCTTTGTTTTTTTACGCGCAAAAGTGTTAAAAACAAAAATAGTTAGCATACGGCAATTCCTTATTATACAAGCCAAATGTAACAATTAAAAACTGTTAACACGAGCGCAGGAAAGTTTTGATCAAAAAGTATAAGGCTTACTATCATGGTAGAAATACTTTAGTTTTAGCCTCGTAATCAGCTGGGGAAAACACCTGCAATTCTTCTTCTTTTTTTTATTTTTCAAAACGACTAATTGTTGGGTATCCTGTTACCCGGCTAAGTGAAAAGCGTCGTGGCGTGTTCCGGCGACTACTTACAACGTAAAATAAATTGTCACAAAATAAAAACAAAACCTTAGTTGGTGCATGGCCTAAAAATATTAAAGTCGAGTTATAAAGATGGTATAACAAAAACAAATTGCTCTAGCATAAGTTTTACTTAGTGCTGTATTAATATTGAAAGGGTAAGGTTACGAGGGGCGGTCAATAAGTTTTGCAATTCGGATATAAAGAAACGAGATATGAGGAAAAGTGTTTTATTATTTTTCAAAATAACTACCCTCGACTTCAATGCACTTGCGCCACTTGTCCCTGAGGCTTCGAATTCCCGACAACTAGAAATCTGCCGACTGCTGTTCAATCCACTCTTGGACGGCTAGCTCGACATCTTCATCGTCCCCAAACTGGCGTCCACGCAGTGCAGCCTTGAGCTGGCGGAATAAAAAGTAGTCGCTAGGGGCCAGATCTGGACTGTAGGGGGGATGGTTGAGCTCCTCGAATCCGCACTCGCGCAGGGCAGCTTGTGTAACTCTGGCCTTGTGGACAGGGGCATTGCCGTGGAGGAGCAATATTGGCCTGTGATGGTCCTTCCACGAGGCGCATAGTCCACCATCAACACTCCCTCAGAATCCCAGAAGATGGTCGCCATGGTCTTGCCGGCTGAGGGTTGGGTCTGGAACTTGATGGGGGTCAGAGAGCCCCTGTGCTTCCAGGGCATGCTTTCTAGCTTGGTCTCGGGATACCAGTGATGGACCCACGTTTCATCACCTGTCACTATGCGTGACTCGAATCACGCCGGGTCTTGGTTGTACAGGAGCAGCAGCTCCTCCGAACTTTGACGACGTTGAAGTCGATTATGGAGCGTGAGGTTTCTACGGACCCAACGGACAGAGACCTTGGTCATGGCCAAATTGTCTTGGATGATGTTGATAACACTTCCATTTGGTATTCCAAGTTCTCGCTCGATTTCTTCGACCTTCACCCGTCGATTTTCGAGGATCATCCTTTCCACACGGGCCGCATTGTCCTCGTTGGTCACGTCTGACGGGCGTTCTGGATGGGGGTCATCTTCAAGGGACTCACGACCATGGCGGAACTCCCTATTCCAGCGAGCAATGGTTGCATAGGAAGGGGCGGTGTCGGTGTACACTGCAACCATGCCTTCATGGATCTCTTTTGCATTTTTGCCTTCCTTGGTCAAAGATTTGATCACTGCTCGGTGCTCAACCTTCTTGATTGTTGAAAAATTTGTGACTGACGATCTGCGATCAGCTACTGCTTCTTAAATAGACGAGGCAGGAGCGTGCTGCTGCAGGTCCTGACTTGTCACAACTTGTCCTAACACCCCCGCAAACAGCCACCCCCTTCCTATGTTTTGCCCTACCGATTCGCAAAACTTATTGACCGTCCCTCGTAATACCAAATGACTAAAAAAGTAAATGACAAACGTGTTTCTTGTAGTCGATCTCGGTTCATTAGCCGTTTGCTAGTAGCTCCCGGGGCTTTTGTAATTACAATTCCTGGTCCGCATGTACACGACTGACATCAATCCGTAGAGAAGCCATAAGGTACGAGAGACGATTGTAAAATGTCGATCTATTAAAGTTCTCTACCTTCTGTGGTGGAATTTTATTGTATACCGGTATTTATCGTATGTAAGTATTTTCAAGCAATGGACCACCCTATCCACCTTTTAATCCGTTAAATCGAGGGTCGAGTGTACTTCTAAAGTCTTCTTTCCCCCATTTAAAATCCTAAACCCCGCAACTGCCCCTTACCGGTCCTCCTCACTGGCTGTGTCCACAGCAAAGAACCCTTCGCTCGGTAAGTGGCCTCTTGCTTTCAGTTCCTCGCACTCGTCTCTGATGCATGGGCGATCGGGCCTCCTCTTGTAATTGCCGAATGGTCTGCCTCCTGTCATACTCCTGGCGCTTTCAAGCGGGCTCTGAAAACCCACCTCGTCTGTCGGACCGTTTCTTAATGGATGGACGGGCGTCCTACGAAGGCTTCAAGGACTTGAAAAACGCGATATAAAACTTCTATTATCATTATTACTTGAAAACCGTTTGGATGTCCACTTCAAAGTTCAAAATTCCATTATAATAAGACTCGCCTGAGTGGGCGGGGCCTACTGGTCGTTAGCACTCTTGCTTTCCCTCTTTCATATACCCATCTTGTATCATCTTAATATGCCTCAGAATATAAGATGCTAAAATTAGGGAAGTACTTGCATAAAGTCTGACAGTTGCATGATGCAGTCATGTCCCCCCCCCTCCCCACCACCACCACCGCGGGATCAATCGCTTTTTTAACTGGTTGGGGCGATGGAGAACTCCATTGCAAATGTGTACATACAGTTCAATTGTCATTTCCGCTGCAATTTAGGCCTCAGGTTACGGAGACTTGCTTAAAGCTTAGACGCTGCGTGGGGCGGGCCGAGATGCGCCCAAAGAAAGCATAACTTGAGGAAAAACTGTAAATATTACTCTGTCACACACGGTGCATTTATGCGTGCGGGGAACGGATGAATTTTAAATTCCCTCCTTGCATGAAGTAGAAGCTAAGGGAAAAGCCTTTAATGCATTTGAGACGCACACTTCCACGGGCAGTAGTAGTCCGTTGGAAGCCTTCCCATCTCGTTAGTCTGGATCGGAAACTACACTCAGCTCAAAATTTCCCCCACAACGAAATTCAAGAACATTGACGTTATAAGAATATTGTGGGAGTAGTAGTAGTAATGGTTCGCCAACCCACCTTTATCCAGGCGGATCCCGACCGGATGATGAAATAGACATAAAAGTCAGATGACAATCGCTGGTGAGCTCAAGGACACCAAGGGCTCCGGTCCTCTTTGGGGAGAGGTGCCAGGAAGTTTTTATTATGTTTTCGACACCAAACAGCGTTCAGGCGAAACCTTTGTCGCCCCGGGGCAGACAGACCTGTTTCGCGTCAGAGGTATGTAGATATAGATACCCATCGGTAAGATTCATTGGAACTGAGTGTGTGTTGTATGCGAAGACGGGAGAGAAAAGAAAGCAGTGTTGTAATTGCTTATGTGTGTGATGAGAAGTGTAAGATCTACCCACCCGAATACAGGGGTGAACAAAGCGAGTCCACCGTCGGTAGCCAGATCTCACCATGCGCTGACGGTTCTCTCCGCTCAAGCCGGGATCGAACCCGGTACCGCGACGTTAGCGGACCAACGCCGTATCCACTCGGCTAGCAATAACTCTTAATGTGGGTATGGATGCTCACGCGCGACCAAGATCACGTGCCCACATATCCAAATATTAAGACTTTTTAAAAACTAAATATTAAAGCGAAAAAACAACGAGGGCAACTCCCGCTAGGAGTATATAAGGAGAACTGCAAAGGAAGTGATGAAGAGAGAGGAAATGAAAATGTTGCGAAAATATATAGCTACGTCATTGGAGTTGGGAGGGCACGCATTCTCCAGATGTGAGCTGTGGCATGCTGGCCCATGCTAGAGAGTAGACTACATAAATGGAAATATTATATGTGCAAAAATAAGACGTGTAGGTTACAACGATGAGCGTCTTGGTTCTGATAGCAAAGAGCCCTTGGCGACAAAGATTCGAATCCAATTCCTTTATTCACGTTTATATCGCAGCTAAAATAGTTATCATATTTTCTCCCTTTCTAAAGATCCCATTTTCTATCTTAAACTTTATCTGTGGTTCATATAATCTACTGCAGAGTTTTACCGAGTTGTGATACGTTTTCCTTTCCTTGGAACTATATAGTGACCTTTGAAATGGACATCAAAACGCTTTTCAAGTAATTATATATATATATATATATATATATATATATATATATATATATATATATATATATATATATATATATATATATATATATATATATATATATATATATATATATATAAGCTCGCGGTTTTGCACATGCTGTCTTCTTTCAGACAAATTAAAGAGCAGAAGGTGATAGTGGATGGCTCTGTGTTGAAACATCAGTATCAGTTTCGCCTTTTGTCTTAAAATCTGTCAGTCGTCGCACGAGTTTTGACGGAAAATGTTTCGCCTCTTTACAGCGTAGTTTGTCCATTCCTCCCAACAAGTGCGTATTCTGTCGCCGACCAACTTCGAACCTCTATAATCTCTATGGGTTCATCTTTGAATTCCTGGGATGGATTTTCCCACGCTGAGACTAATTAAATCAAACTCTCATTATTCATAGACAAAGAACGGAGCGTCATTAACGGGAAGAACTTGGCGTAAGAAATTGGGCCCCAAATGATGACCCGACGTGATAACTTGCAATAAACCTAAAAACTAGAGTCCAGGAGAGGATCTTAGTGGGACTCGAACTTCTCGCGAACAGATCGAGGGAAGAATCAAATACAGACTGAGGCAGGAATTTCTGAATCACAATGATTAACAAAGGAATATTTGTCGAAGGGTGGGAACAGATTTGGGAGAATTGCGCACTTTTCCAATCACGATTTTCCTGGCAGAATGAACGCAGATTTAAAGTGTGTCTTCTTTTCCGTTCTAAACCTCGAATTAACTTACTTAAGTTTTATTTTTCACACACTTCAATTTCCTCTAACTTTACCACTGTTAGAAACAAGGTCTGCTGACTAAAAGTCGCGTGATCTCACTAACTTTCAGTAATTCCCGAACTAACCTATGGAGGACCTTGGCAATTATATAATTTGAAAGAAAATTAAAACAACATGAGGGTTTCAAATTTTGTTAGAATCAGCCGAATAGTTATGATGTTATTGCCAAATAATTCCCCGGCTAACCTTGGGAGGACTTTGACAACTATAGCATCCGAAAGATAATGTAAAACAACATAAGGGTTTCAAATTTCGTTAGAATCGACGGAATAGTTATGTTAATGCCAAAACAAAATAATTCACGGGCTAACCTTGGGAGGAACCTGGCAATTATAGCATTCGAAAGAGAATGTACAACAACATAAGTATTTTAAATATCGTTAGAATCGGCTAAATAGTTACAATGTTATTTCCAAAACAAAACAAAAAAGCAAAACGGGGACCGACCGACACGCATAGTGAGATGTAGAGTCACCCGCGACTAAAAATACTTTCGACCGATGAATTACCCACACGCTCCTTTCGTCTATCTGGCCTTCTTTCGTCTGTCTACCACTCTTGGTCCACGCGATTCATCTCGGGAAATTTCCACTCACACCGACTTTGCGCAAACTCAAAGGGAACAACCGATAAAAACGAATGTCAAGTCAAGACATTCCTCAATCTAAAAACGGATGACTTTGGCACATCTCTTTGGAGCGAATCGAAAGGGAAAGAACATTTGGAAACGAGACTTGTTCCAGGTTGGAAGGAAGACTTGCTGGGGGTTCGGAACAACGGTGACGAAGACCGAACGCGAACGAATCAAAGTTTTCGTAATTTCCTCGTTGAAGGCAAACGCGCGGAGGAGGGGGGGAGGTAAGGGAAGTGACTGCTGAATGGCTTCTTTTCACCCCCGAAGGGAAGGGAAGCGAAGAAAACAAAAGAATATTGTATGGCTTCTGAAGATCACACACACACACACACACATACACACATATATATATACACACACAATTTTCAACTGTTTATTTTACGCTTTTTTTTACCTTCGTTGTCGGTCTATTTCTTCTTAAAAAACAATAACCAATCTTGTTTTATCTTTTGCCAGAATAATTGACTATGGAAAATTATGACCTATGACCCCTCCCTCCCCCCAATTTGTAAAAGGAGGCATGGAGTCTTCCCCTGGAATCTGCGCCGGAAAGACAAACGAGGAGATTTCAGACTTCCTCAAAGTCAGCAGAGTAGGATGGTGGGAAAGGTTAGAAAGGAGCTAGAAGATTCAGAATTAGACTGAGGCGACAGCAGCGAGGAAACTCATAATCGACGATCTGACGCCATCAGAATGCCAAAATTCGTTGGTGAAATCCAAGCGATCATCAAAATGATCTCATAAAGTCAATGCGGGCCACTGAGGAGAGAAAGGTGTGGATGAAAAGCTCATCAGGCCATTGGTGCATGAGCACATTCGCTACTTTACATACAAGATGAGGAAAGGACAGTTTATGTCCAATGCGATACAGGAAAAGCGACTCAAGCACACCAAGAAGCTGATAAACAGGTTGAAACATCCATTGGAACCAGATATCTTTGGTTCTTCTCAGACGAGAAGAATTTCTGCCAATAACAGAAGATCAACCCCCAGAACAGGTGGCTGCTCGCTGTCGCGTCCTAGGGCATGCTCAGAGTCACGCAGATGAAATTTCCAGCGACAATCATAGTCTTCGGTGACGTCATGCCATCCCCCTTACTTCTGTCCTGAGGGAAACATCATTGCTCAGAAGAGCGAGGTGGTGAAGCCCTGGATCGAGCGTGAGGATACAAGGAGGCCTTACGTGTGGCATCGAGACACTTCGCCCTACCACACCAGCCGCAAGACCCAGGTCTGACTGTCGGATAATTTCTTCGATCACACAACACCTGACATTCAGTCCTCCTAATTCGGCTGAATGCACCCCTTTCGACTTCTTTGTGTACGGTGTGATGGAGCGAGAGACCAACAAATCTAGCTGCAACAGGAAGGACAAGCTGAGGGACAGGATTACCAGGGCCTTCACGGGCTTAACACAAGAGATAGTGACGAACGCCTGTGGCCGGTTCCGAGGCCTTCCTGGAGGCTGTGATCCTGATCACAGGGAGCGGGTTCATCGAATAAGATAGAACGAACACGTCATGAACACAAACTGACCCAAATGTGACAAATATATCTCAATAATCATCATGCGAACAAATACTAGGCCGCACCATATATATATATATATATATATATATATATATATATATATATATATATATATATATATATATATATATAGAGAGAGAGAGAGAGAGAGAGAGAGAGAGAGAGAGAGAGAGAAAGAGAAAAAAAAATTGCAATAACGCAATCATAATTATGCGGTTAAAAGGCAATTTTTGGCAAACCAGTCTTTTTCTCGAAGCCCTCGGAAGGAGCTCTTCTCACATACACGAGAGCTTTGAGGAAAACTGGTTTGCAAAAAAATAGACTTTTAACTGCATATATATATATATATATATATATATATATATATATATATATATATATATATATGGTTGAGGAATAAGTTCTTGCGGTTTTATCAAATTTATTCATTACCATTAACAATTTTAGAAAAACTTCATTTTGAATTAATAACAATATGCAATTTAATCAATAATGTATTCTCTGTTGTTATTTACGACTTCTTCCCAACGTTCAACTAGTTTTTCGATGCCTCTGCAATAAAAATCTCTGGATTTTGACTCAAAGAATTCGTCTAACCAGGATCTTAATTCCACATCAGTATTGAACGAAACGCCGCGCAAATTGCTGGAGAGCGATCGGAACAGATGGAAATCCGATGGAGCCAAGTCTGGCGAATATGGAGGCTGCGGCAGGATTTCCCAATTAAGCGTTTGGATGGCGTCTTTTGTCATATTGGCAATGTGAGGACGGGCATTATCCATAACGTCGATGAAGTCGCTTTTCACGAATAGCTTAGGCGAGTCGATACATTTGTTGAACGTAGAGTTCTGCATTGACAATCTCGTTGTTCGCAAGGAACTCATCAAAAATGAGGCCTTCACAATCCCGCCACACACACAGCATCATCTTTCGTGGATAAAGTCCTTGCTTTAATCGCGGGTGTTTTTTTTATTGTGGCTAAGCCATTGTTTTCGAATGTTCATGTTGACATAAACACACAACTTTTCGTCGTCAGTGATGATGCGGTGAAGAAATCTGTCTTTATATCCACGAGTAGCCTTGTGACGAGCAAGCAAACCTGCGGCAATCGTGGAGCGTTGAAGTTTGTTGCTTTCGCTCAAAGCGTGCGGAACTCATGCCCTGAGTTTTTTAACTTTCTCCATCGAATGAAGGTGATTCACTACAGTTTTCTGATCACACGACAATTGTACAGCCAATTCTCTAGTCGATTGACGAGGATTTTCATGAAGAAGGTCGTTCAATCGATCTTCATCCAACTTAAGGGGGCGACCAGAACGTTCTTCGTCATTAAGATTGAAATGACCGTTTTTGAAACGTGAAAACAACCATAGAGCTGTCCTTTCTGATAAAGCATTTTCTCCGTACAAAGCAAAAATATCGCGACGAGCTTTAGCTGCGTTTGCATTGTTCCCGTCTCGATTGAAAATGAATAACAACAAGTGTCGAAAATGCGCCTTTCTTTCAACTTGACATTCCATTTTGAGGGTACAGAACAAAAATTAAATTAACATAACTTTTAAATAAACCGCAATGACTTATTACTCAACTTCAAGACGTAGCCTAAGCAAAAGCCTAATAGTCTACGCTAAGAGACGTAGCCTAACCTTTGCAAATTTTGCTCTCATTATTTATTATTGTTTCTTAATAAGCGCACAAATCACGTCAACAAAACTTAAATCAACACAACATTAAAAAAAACGCAAGAACTTATTCGGACACCTAATATATATATATATATATATATATATATATATATATATATAGAGAGAGAGAGAGAGAGAGAGAGAGAAAGAGAGAGAGAGAGAGAGAGAGAGAGAGAGAGAGAGAGAGAGAGTAACAAGTAACAAGGAGTAACAAGGAAAGTAAGTACCCTAGGAGACCTTACGGTCCATTCAAAGAGGGTACCTTTGGACTAGCAATTGAGCGGGCACATGGCTGCTCAATTGTTTTGCGTCCATAAACGGCCACTTTTCAAGACTTTGTCTAGTCTTGACTTGAACTGGTCAACAGATTCACTGTTGACAACTTCCACTGGAAGTGCGTTCCACTTACCGCAGATACTGTAGGTGAAAAAGTTTCCACACAGATTGCGGTTGTAACGCTTCAGTTCAAGTTTGAAGCCGTGATTGCGCGTTCTGTTCTCACTCAGTGTGAAAATATCCCGGTAGTCAACATTGTCGAACCCTCGAAGTATTTTGAAGACTTCGATGAGCTGACCACGCAGTCTACGGGTTTCCAGTGAGAACAGATCTAACTCCCTTAGTCTATCCTCATAACTTTTATGTCGGATAGAGGGAATCAGCTTGGTTGCCCTGGCTTGTACGCGTTCCAATCTCGCGATGTCCTTTCGCAATGAAGGACTCCAAAATTGTACGGCATACTCCAGGTGCGGTCGGACAAGTGAGTTGTACAGGCACAGTACAATCTCCTGGTTCCGATAACCAAACTGGCGCTTAATATAGCCTAGCATCCTTTGGGCCTTTTTCTCCGCCTCAATGCACTGTTTCGAGAACTTGAGGTCACTAGTGATTGTTACACCCAAGTCCTTCTCAGTGTCACTCGATTCAAGAGCAGTGCCCTTAAGGATATACTGAGATTGGGGGTTTCTGTGGCCGATATGCATCACTTTGCATTTGCCCACGTTAAAAGGCATTTGCCACGTGTCCGACCACTCCCCAATCTTCCCAAGATCTTCCTGCAGGCGGGCAGTATTTCCATCCTTTGCAACGTTCATACCAAGCTTGGTATCGTCGGCAAATTTGGAAATCTTGGCAACCATGTCACCGTCCATGTCGTTGACGTAGATGATAAATAGTAGTGGTCCCAGGACAGAACCTTGAGGCACCCCGCTAGTAACGGGCACCCACTCAGAAGACTGTCCATTTACCACCACCCGTTGCCGTCTGCCACTTAGCCAGTTCTCGATCCAGCCGGCTACCTTTCCGTCTATGCCAAGCGCTCGCACTTTCCGGAGAAGGCGGCGGTGTGGTACCTTATCAAAGGCTTTCTGAAAGTCTAGGTACACCACATCCACCGCCTTGTCCCGATCGTGCTCACTGAAAACGAAGTGGAAGAATTCCACAAGGTTCGTCAGGCATGACCGTTGCCTTCGGAAGCCGTGCTGGGAACTCCTCAGTAGCAGGTTTGACTCTAAATACGACGTCACTTTGTCCACCATGATGCTTTCCATGAGTTTACCGACTATCGAAGTGAGACTGATAGGTCGGTAGTTCGACGGTTGGTTACGGTCTCCTTTCTTGAAGATAGGAGTCACCTCCGCCTCACGCCAGTCTCTAGGAACGCATCCGGTCCGGATTGACATGTTAAAGATAGCGCACAGATGTCGTGATACTTCATCGCACACTTCCTTCAACACTTTAGGTAGAAACCCGTCCGGTCCAGGGGACTTATTCGTCTTTAGGTCAGCGATCTTTTTCTTTATTTCTCCTTCGGTGAAGTCCATTGCCTCCAGCTTTTCCCCCGAGTAGGAATCTGTCGGCTGGGGAATGGGACCACACTCTTCAGTAAACACTGAAGAGAAGTAGTCGTTGAGGAGGTTAGCATTTTCTGCATCTGAATGCTTTAATGTCCCCTCCTCATTCCTCAAAGGGCCAATCGTTCGACGGATTGGTTTACGGCTGTTCACATATCCAAAAAACTCCTTGGGATTCTCTTTACAGAGTCTCGCCACTCGGAGTTCCTCAGACCGCTTAGCCGCCCTTATGCTGGACTTCACTCTCCTGGCTAGCCTCAGGTATTCGTCAAAGTCACCCGAGATCTTCGATTGCCGGTACACATTTCTCTTCTCCCTAAGCAGTTGGCCGATTTCTCGATTAAACCACTTAGGTTGAACAGAAGACAGACGGGGGCATTTCAGAGGGATGAAACGCGATTGAAGACTCATGAATGTGGTTTTGAATCTATTCCACGAGTCTTCAACGGCATCGCACACTTCTAGCCTCACGTCAGTCAGTCCAGCTCGAAGGCTTGCAAAGTCTGCTCTTCTCAAGTCAAGTTTCTTTAATTGACTGGCAACAGACCTTACCTTCGGGATCTTGACGCTAAATCTAACTAGCTGGTGATCACTGCCACCGAGCTCTTCGCCTACAGAGATATCCTCAACGATATCATCCTCAGAGGTGAAGACCAAGTCGAGGATATTGTCTCCTCTCGTCGGTTCTCTGACCCATTGAGTGAGGAACTCGTTGTTGGCGAACTCCAGGAGTAGCGCGCTCTCGCCACAGGCTGCTCTGGTTTCCCAGTCAACTTGGCTGTTGAAATCGCCCATAACGATGCACACTCTGCCTTGAACCAGCTCACCCAGCAGCTGGTACAGTTCCCTGTCCTTCTCAACAGGTTGGGAAGGGGGTCTGTAAAGCACCAGGGTCCTGTATTTGGCAGGACCAATCTCTAGGTCAACGCCTAGGAGCTCGTGGTCGGATATAACGTTGGAGTTCGTAGATTTGATTGTATCCTTGACATACAACATTACACCGCCACCCTCTCTGTCTGGCCTATCTTTGTGGAAGAGTTGGTAGCCAGGAACCGTGAATTCGCCTTCAAAGTCTCGGTTTGACGTTTTTATCCACGATTCTGTTATGGCTACCATTTCGGGTTCTTCCGTCGCTACGAGGCCACGGAGCTCAGGAAACTTGTTCCTGATTGACCTCGCATTGAACAGAAGAACCTTCAGGGAGTCCCCAAATGTAGGACCCCCTATACTCTTCCGTTTCCCGGCTTCTTGTTTGTCGTGGTGGCACCATTTTTAACAACCTCCGAGAAGGTTGTTTGGGGAGTGACTCGGGCGTACTGGCGTACGTCCGCCTTCCCAATGGGCCGGACACTCCTTTGGGTGCGCTCCACGACATCCTGGATGAGGTTGGCTAGGAACGCCTTGCCCTTAAAGGAGAGGTGCACCCCGTCCCTTTGGTAGAGGTCTTTTCTACCATAGAACACGGCGTACGGGTCCACAAAAAAGACACCCTCAGCCGTACAGAGGTCTGCAAGGCGCCTGTTTAGCGACATGTTCCTCAAGTGGGCAGTCCGGCTTGGACCCCACCTCGGGAGCATCCCCACCACGACGCGTCTGCGGGTTTTCAGTCCACAGTCGTCGACAGCGCCCATAACTGTCCTCATAATTTCACCTGTAGGGCCTACCCTACCTCCTCTGAGGTAGAGGTCGTTGCCACTTACCATAAGGGCAACGACTGAAGTCTCTGAAATCTGAGACTTCTCGGCCTCAGCTCTTACCTGCATATTCCCACAACCTGGGATGCAGCTCACCTTAACGCTTGTGCGAAGGCGGGCCGCTAGCAGGGGCTTCAGACCCCGTGCTTGAGAATCACCAATAAGGGTGACTCTTGCACATTTGACTGCGGACGACTTAGTCTTTCCTTTCGGAGGCGACTTGCCGCTTTCCTCTTGTATCTCTAATTTTTTTTTCTTCTTCTTCTTATTCTTCCTCTTATTCTTCTTCTTGACTTCCTTTGCTATCTCTTCGTTTGTTTCCCGTTTCTCTTCTTCTGCTTCTACTTTCTCTTCTTCTGTTTCCAGTTTCTTTTCTTCTCTTTCTACTTTCTCTTCTTCTCCTTTTACTTTCTCTTCTTCTCTTTCTACTTTCTCTTCTTCTATTTCTACTTTCTCTTCTTTCTTCTTTCTTTTCTTCTTTTTGGCTCGTTGAGGAAGCCCTTCAGCAGAAGAAATCGGCTGTTGGACGTCCGGAGCCTTCTCGCCTGAGCATCTGCATCTCTCTGATTTTAAGAGTTGAACTTCCCTTTTAAGGAGGGAGTTCTCCTCTCTCAGTTGAGCGATGTTCTCGCCCAGGCGCTTCTCGAGTTCGCAGAAGTCACAGACACTGACGCCATCTGTGAGTTCCTTGCAACTCCTTCCCCCGAAGTCTTCACTCCATCTATAGACTTTGCATATTTTGCAGGTTAGCTTTCGAAACGGAGGACCATTCTTCTTCGCCATGTTACAAAAATCTCGGACCATACGCATTAAAAAAGGGGTTTTTGGTTGTGATTTTCTCTCGCACTAATCACATCCGCCTATTTCCAGGAGGTTTTCGGTCGTTCGGCGAACAGAAACCCTTTGATCAAGCACACCAACCCTAAGGTCTCCCCTGGGCCGGACGTCCCCAATCGTGCCGCAGCTCCCAACTGAGCAGCACGAGAGCCCCAGTGAACTGGTTCTCTGATTTTTCGACAGGGGTGCTTGAGGTGTAACTGTCTTCCTACTAAGCCCTACTAATCAACTAAAAACGGCCAGACTTGAGGCAAATAGTAAAGCTAAGTGCCCACGACTTCATCCGAGATCTTTAGCTGATCTGGCAACCAGCAAGGCACAAAAGCTCTCTCTCCAAAGATCAGTTGAGCCTTTATTCACCAAGTAGCGGTCACAGGGAGCTGGTCAGGCAATTACACGTTAGGAGAAAGCTTTTAAGGGGTACCTAGCATTTCTCCATTAATCGTACCCCAAACGCCTAAGATCCCTTCAATCTCAGTCTCTTGTAACCTATGAGTGCTCCAAGGCGTTATTTAAAGAGGTTCCAAAGCCTCTCTTCTCACGCGGCATAAGGGAGCTGGTGAGGCCCTTATTAATAAACAACTTATGTGTAATAGAGATGAAGGTTTTTTTTTTGTTATTGGGTTTTTGTTTTGATTTTTTGACAGTTGAAGAGAGTTGGTGAAACTTAGTACTAACAGAATCGAATGGGTTGGTAGGGGGATGCAAGGAGACGCATCAAAGAAGTGGTAGAGAAGTTTGACAACCCTTAGTCTGGATCCTACTACAGCTACCTTACTGGCATGGGTGACCCTACCGGACTAAAAGTCCCCCAGCTTAGCTAGCTTAACTCAGGCAGATCACGCAAGCTCTCTCACCGACGAGAGAGAGAGAGAGAGAGAGAGAGAGAGAGAGAGAGAGAGAGAGAGAGAGAGAGAGAGAGAGAGAGAGAGAGAGAGTTACAAGGAGTTACAAGGAATATTAGTACCTCAAAAGACTAGTTTGTCCATACCGAGGGGGTACTTTTGTTGTGTTTTTTTCTTAACTAATTGCTTTAGAGAAAGTATAGTACAGTTTAAGGCTCTCCCCTCCCACCTCTCCCACCCGAGTCAATCGGGCATGAAAAATATGAAAAGACACCTGCTGTCCGAAAGAAAGTGTACAATCAGGAATTTTTATAGTAAAGCGGAGCCTATGTCTTTCTTTATTGTATTATTTAGTTAAGAATCAATTGTTTAAAACAAACATACAAAAAAATATTATCTTAAAAAGTAATCGTCCTTATAATTTTATCTAATCTCTTTTTGAAAGTATTAACGGTAGGACTCGAGACAATCTCTTCCGATAACTGGTTCCATGCATTTACAATTTTGTACGAGAAAAAATTTCCACATAAATTAAGACTGTACTTTTTCGGAACTAGTTTCATGCTGTTATTTCGTGTCATATTTTTATTGAATTCGAACCAGGTGGTGTAGTCTACATTTTCAATTCCTTTTAGGATTTTAAATACTTCAATGAGCTGACCTCGCATACGTCTAGTTTCTAGTTTGTATAGATTTAACTTTTTCAGTCTTGTTTCGTAATTGTATTTTCTTAATGATGGAATCATCTTCGTAGCCGTGGCTTGTACTCTCTCCAATCTTTCTATGTCCTTTCTGAGGGAGGGTGACCATACCTGTGCACAGTATTCTAATTGTGGTCTTACTAGAGCATTGTATAAGTTAATTATTACCGTCTTGCTTTATAGCTGATCTGTCTCTTAATGTATCCAAGTATCTTTCGCGCTTTCTTTTCTACATCAACACAGTGCTGTGTGAACTTTAGGTCATTAGATATACAAACACCGAGGTCCTTTTGGATTTCTGTTTCTGCTATTATTTTGTTATTGAGTTTGAATTCTGCCTTCAGATTTTTGTGGCCAACGTGCATTAATTTGCATTTGTCAAGATTTAGTGGGAGATTCCATCTTTCAGACCATTCAGATATGTGGTCAATGTCCTTTTGAAAATCTATTATATCTTGCTCGGTAACTATGCTTTTACCCAATTTGCAGTCGTCAGCGAATTTGGAGATCTTAGAGATTAATCCCACGTCTATATCATTTACATATATAATAAAAAGCAAGGGGCCCAAGACTGATCCCTGAGGAACGCCGCTATTTACAGTTATCCACTCGGACTCTTCTCCATTGATCACCACCCTCTGCATACGATTACTAAGCCAGTCTTCAATCCAATTCGCTATTTTGCCTCGTATTCCTAGGGCTCTAACTTTGGACATTAATTTCCCGTGTGGCACCTTGTCAAAAGCCTTTTGAAAATCTAAATACAGGATGTCGACAGATCTCTCACTATCATGAATGGTGTTAATGTAATGAAAAAACTCTAGCAAGTTTGTAAGACAAGATCTGTGTTTCCTAAATCCGTGTTGTGTGTTTCTTAGCAGTTCATTGGTTTCTAAGTGGCTTACTATTTTTTCTGCTATAATACTTTCCAGCATTTTGCCAATTATTGATGTCAGACTTATTGGTCGATAATTGCATGGTAGATCTTTGCGTCCTTTTTAAATATTGGAGTGACATTAGCTAATTTCCAGTCTTGAGGAACAGTATTATTTTCAAGTGATAAGTTAAAAATGTAGGTTATCTGGTCCACCACTGCATCCTTTACTTCTTTGATTACTCTTGGCACTATTTTATCAGGTCCTGGGGATTTAAATTTATTCATTTTATCTATTCGTATTTGTACATCCTTGCTCGTGCATTTGAACATTTCTAGTGCGTTATTTCCTAAATACTCATTATACGGAGCGATATTTTGATTTGAGGTGTCGTCGGTGAAAACCGAGCCAAAGTACTCATTTAGCGCAGTAGCTATATCTTTATCCTTAACTTGTAAATTATTGTGACCATCGTTGATTGGGCCAATGATGTTTTTTATTGGTTTTCTACTGTTAACTAGGGCGTAAAATTCTTTGGGGTTTCCTTTACAATTTAATGCTACCCTCATTTCCTCGTTACGCTTTGCTCTCCTAATTCCAGTTTTTATCTTTCTTCTGAGAACAAAATATTTCTTTTTATTTTCTTCTGAGCTGTTTAATTTAAATGCCTTATAAGCCTCTTTTCTTTTGTTAATGTCCCTCTTAATTTCATTAGTCATCCATTTGGGATTTTGATTTTTTCCACTTTTCCTGACTGCTTGAGGAATGAATTGAGATTGTTTCCTTAAAAGATTGTATTTAAACTCGTTCCATACTTCATTAATGTCTCTGCCATTTAGTTGATAGTTTATGAGACTTTGTTTTAAAGCCGCGAAGTTTGCCTTTCTGAAATCTAATTTTTCATTACTTCTTACAATTTTTTGGTTTGGTAAATTTAATTCGAATTCTATTAGGTTATGGTCGCAGCCACCGAGTTGATCGCATACAGTTACGTTTGAGATAATTTCATCATCTGAAGTTAAGATTAAGTCCAATATATTCTCTCCTCTAGTAGGCTCGGTGACCCATTGAGTTAGCAGATTTTCCTCTATGAAATTGAGTAATTTTTGTCCTTCAGAATCTGAGTTCCGTGTTAGCCAATTAATTTGGGGGCAGTTAAAGTCGCCAATAATAAGCGATAATTTGTCTTTACTAACATTCGTCAGAATTTCGTAAAATCGATTATCTGCTTCATATGAATGGTGTGGCTTTCTATAGGCTAAGTATATATACAGACATTTGTTTATGTTTAATTTTATTCCTATTAATTCAAATTCTGTCTCTATATTACAATTAATAGGCTGAAGGTCTTCTCTTATATATAATAGCACCCCACCTCCTTCCTTGTAGATTCTATCTTTGTGAAATAATTTGTAACCTTCGAGTTGAAATTCACTGATATAATCCCTCGTATGACTATGGATCCAAGTTTCGGTGATGCCTATTATATCATATTTATTCAATGCTACTAACGCTTTGAATTCTAAAAACTTATTACGGATTGATCTAGCATTAAATAAAATTGCTTTGAGAGAACTTATCCGTTTACTATTGGTCTTGCACCGAGGTCGTTTCCCGAATTAGCTTGGGGTTCTGGAGAGATGGCAGGTTGCTTTAGCACTTCGGTCAGGTATAAATGGAGCAATTCTCCGTATTGCTCTTTTCCTTTTCTGCTAAAATGCGTTCCGTCTAGTTTGAAATATTCCTCTCTACGGATAAAATTCTGCCATAGGTCTACGAATTTAACATTTTCTTTGTCACATATCTTTTTTACGCGTTCGTTAATGCCTATTGCTCGACTTAACATTTCTCTATTTGAATTTAGTCTCGGTATTAATCCTATTACCATGCCTCTCTTGGTCTTTGATTTGATTTTTTCGACGAGCTTAGAATAGTCCTCAATTATCTTTTCACTTCCAGCATAATTTCTATTACAAAAGACATCATTAGTTCCAACGTTGGTTATTACGGAACAATTTTGGTTTTTTAAAGTTAGGTTGTCTATCTCTTGAGTTATTTTTTTGATGTTCGCTCCGGGATAACACCAGAATTTACGTTTACTATGATTTTTCGCACCAAAAAAGTCTATCTGGTTTCTAATTAAGGAGTCTCCAATTAAGTAAGTGTCTTCTTCTTTTAGATGTGTATTTCTATTTTGGGGAACACCGAGTGTATTCGTGTTTGGTTTTGATTTAGTTTTTCGTTTATTTGTAATTGCTATCGAGTGCTCTTCTCTGACACTGTTATTTTCAATTTTGTTTTCTAAAAGCAGTACAGATTGTTCTAATTGGATTACTTTTTGATCTATTCGAGTTATTCGATTTTCATTGATAGCACAATCACATCTATTGGTTTCTAGTGCAGAGATTCTGTTGGTTAGGTCATGAATGATTTTCATTAATTCATTCTTTTCCTTTTCATGCTTTTCTGCCATTTTGCAAAAGAGAGAGAGAGAGAGAGAGAGAGAGAGAGAGAGAGAGAGAGAGAGAGAGAGAGAGAGAGAGAGAGAGAGAGAGAGAGAGAGAGAGAGAGAGAGAGAGAGAGTAACAAGGAGTAACAAGGAAAGTAAGTACCCTAGGAGACCTTACGGTCCATTCAAAGAGGGTACCTTTGGACTAGCAATTGAGCGGGCACATGGCTGCTCAATAGTTTTGCGTCCATAAACGGCCACTTTTCAAGACTTTGTCTAGTCTTGACTTGAACTGGTCAACAGATTCACTGTTGACAACTTCCACTGGAAGTGCGTTCCACTTACCGCAGATACTGTAGGTGAAAAAGTTTCCACACAGATTGCGGTTGTAACGCTTCAGTTCAAGTTTGAAGCCGTGATTGCGCGTTCTGTTCTCACTCAGTGTGAAAATATCCCGGTAGTCAACATTGTCGAACCCTCGAAGTATTTTGAAGACTTCGATGAGCTGACCACGCAGTCTACGGGTTTCCAGTGAGAACAGATCTAACTCCCTTAGTCTATCCTCATAACTTTTATGTCGGATAGAGGGAATCAGCTTGGTTGCCCTGGCTTGTACGCGTTCCAATCTCGCGATGTCCTTTCGCAATGAAGGACTCCAAAATTGTACGGCATACTCCAGGTGCGGTCGGACAAGTGAGTTGTACAGGCACAGTACAATCTCCTGGTTCCGATAACCAAACTGGCGCTTAATATAGCCTAGCATCCTTTGGGCCTTTTTCTCCGCCTCAATGCACTGTTTCGAGAACTTGAGGTCACTAGTGATTGTTACACCCAAGTCCTTCTCAGTGTCGGTGGATTCCATAGCAGTGCCCTTAAGGATATACTGAGATTGGGGGTTTCTGTGGCCGATATGCATCACTTTGCATTTTCCCACGTTAAAAGGCATTTGCCACGTGTCCGACCACTCCCCAATCTTCCCAAGATCTTCCTGCAGGCGGGCAGTATTTCCATCCTTTGCAACGTTCATACCAAGCTTGGTATCGTCGGCAAATTTGAAATCTTCGCAACCATGTCACCGTCCATGTCGTTGACGTAGATGATGAATAGTAGTGGTCCCAGGACAGAACCTTGAGGCACCCCGCTAGTAACGGGCACCCACTCAGAAGACTGTCCATTCACCACCACCCGTTGCCGTCTGCCACTTAGCCAGTTCTCGATCCAGCCGGCTACCTTTCCGTCTATGCCAAGCGCTCGCACTTTCCGGAGAAGGCGGCGGTGTGGTACCTTATCAAAGGCTTTCTGAAAGTCTAGGTAGACCACATCCACCGCCTTGTCCCGATCGTGCTCACTGAAAACGAAGTGGAAGAATTCCACAAGGTTCGTCAGGCATGACCGTTGCCTTCGGAAGCCGTGCTGGGAACTCCTCAGTAGCAGGTTTGACTCTAAATACGACGTCACTTTGTCCACCATGATGCTTTCCATGAGTTTACCGACTATCGAAGTCAGACTGATAGGTCGGTAGTGAGAGAGAGAGAGAGAGAGAGAGAGTCACAAGGAGTCACAAGGAAAAGAAGTACCCTAGAAGACCTTACGGTCCATACGAGAGGGTACTTGTTACGAGTCAGGGACTCGTGAGCCTGTCAGCGAACCAGGACTTTATCCAGGCGCCTTTTGAACTGCTCCACAGAGTCGATGTTCACGACTTCTGGCGGAAGCGCGTTCCACTCGTTGCAGATACTGTAACTGAAGAAGTTCCCGCATCTGTCCCGGTGATAACGCGGCAGCTCAATTTTGTAGCCGTGGTTTCTCGTTACACCCTCGCTTAGTTGGAACATGTCCCCGTTGCCTACGTGGTCAATACCTCGGAGGATTTTGAAGACCTCGATTAATTGACCGCGCCGTCTTCGGGTTTCCAGTGAGAAGAGGTTTAGTTCTTCTAGGCGGGCTTCGTAACTTTTGTGCCTGATCGAGGGGATCAGTTTGGTCGCCCTGGCTTGTACTCGCTCCAGTCGGGCGATGTCCTTCCGAAGGGATGGACTCCAAAACTGGACTGCGTACTCCAGGTGAGGTCGGACCAGGGAATTAAAGAGAGGGAGAACGATTTCCCGGTTCCGATACCCAAACTGTCGCTTGATATACCCCAAGATTCTTTGGGCTTTCTTCTCCGCCTCGATGCACTGCTTGGAAAACTTGAGGTCGCTGGTGATCACGACTCCCAAGTCTTTTTCCATGTCTGTGCTCTCGAGCGCCGAGTTTTTGAGGCTGTAGACGGCTTGGGGATTTCTGTGGCCGATGTGCATCACCTTGCACTTTTCGACATTGAACGGCATTTGCCATTTGTCTGACCACTCCCCGAGTTTCCTCAAAGTCGGCTTGGAGTCTCTCGACGTTTTCCGCGTCTGCCACGTTCATACCTAGTTTGGTATCGTCGGCAAATTTGGAAATCCTCGCAGTTATGCCATCATCTATGTCGTTTACATAGATGATGAAGAGTAGGGGGCCCAGCACGGAGCCTTGGGGAACGCCGCTTGTTACCGGTAGCCAACCGGACTTTTGCCCGTTCACCAAGACTCGCTGCCTTCGACTATGCAGCCAGTTTTCGATCCAGTCACCTACAGCTCCGGCGATGCCTAGCGCTCGAACCTTTTTCAGCAATCGGCGGTGGGGCACCTTGTCGAAGGCCTTCTTCAAGTCGAGGTAGATGACATCCACCGAAAACTAGGGCCTGTCCGGGAGAGAGAGAGAGAGAGAGAGAGAGAGTAACAAGGGAGTAACAAGGAAAGTAAGTACCCTAGGAGACCTTACGGTCCATTCAAAGAGGGTACCTTTGGACTAGCAATTGAGCGGGCACATGGCTGCTCAATTGTTTTGCGTCCCTAAACGGCCACTTTTCAAGACTTTGTCTAGTCTTGACTTGAACCGGTCAACAGATTCACTGTTGACAACTTCCACTGGAGGTGCGTTCCACTTACCGCAGATACTGTAGGTGAAAAAGTTTCCACACAGATTGCGGTTGTAACGCTTCAGTTCAAGTTTGAAGCCGTGATTGCGCGTTCTGTTCTCACTCAGTGTGAAAATATCCCGGTAGTCAACATTGTCGAACCCTCGAAGTATTTTGAAAACTTCGATGAGCTGACCACGCAGTCTACGGGTTTCCAGTGAGAACAGATCTAACTCCCTTAGTCTATCCTCATAACTTTTATGTCGGATAGAGGGAATCAGCTTGGTTGCCCTGGCTTGTACGCGTTCCAACCTTGCGATGTCCTTTCGAAACGAAGGACTCCAAAATTGTACGGCATACTCCAGGTGCGGCCGAACTAGGGAGTTGTACAGACAAAGTACTATCTCCCTGTTACGGTATCCAAAGGCGCTTTATGTAGCCTAACATCCTTTGGGCTTTCTTCTCTGCCTCAATGCACTGTTTCGAGAACTTGAGGTCGCTAGTGACAGTAACACCCAAGTCCTTCTCAGTGTCACTCGATTCGAGAGCAGTGCCCTTAAGGATATAATGAGATTGGGGATTTCTGTGGCCGATATGCATTACCTTGCACTTGTTCACGTGGAACGGCATTTGCCACGTGTCCGACCACTCCCCAATCTTCCCAAGGTCTTCCTGCAGGCGGGCAGTATTTCCATCCTTTGCAACGTTCATACCAAGCTTGGTATCGTCGGCAAATTTGGAAATCTTGGCAACCATGTCACCGTCCATGTCGTTGACGTAGATGATGAATAGTAGTGGTCCCAGGACAGAACCTTGAGGCACTCCGCTAGTAACGGGCACCCACTCAGAAGCCTGTCCATTCACCACCACCCGTTGCCGTCTGCCACTTAGCCAGTTCTCGATCCAGCCGGCTACTTTTCCGTCTATGCCCAGCGCTCGCACTTTCCGGAGAAGGCGGCGGTGTGGTACCTTATCAAAGGCTTTCTGAAAGTCTAAGTAAACCACATCCACCGCCTTGTCCCGATCGTGCTCACTGAACACGAAGTGGAAGAATTCCACAAGGTTCGTCAGGCATGACCGTTGCCTTCGGAAGCCGTGCTGGGAACTCCTCAGTAGCAGGTTTGACTCTAAATACGACGTTATTTTCTCCACCATCATGCTTTCCATGAGTTTACCGACTATCGAAGTCAGACTGATAGGTCGGTAGTTTGACGGATGGCTGGAGGATCCTTTTTTGAAGATCGGAGTCACCTCCGCCTCACGCCAGTCTCTAGGAACGCATCCGGTCCGGATTGACATGTTAAAGATAGCGCACAGATGTCGTGATACTTCATCGCACACTTCCTTCAACACCTTGGGTAGAAACCCGTCCGGTCCAGGGGACTTATTCGTCTTTAGGTCAGCGATCTTTTTCTTTATTTCTCCTTCGGTGAAGTCCATTGCCTCCAGCTTTTCCCCCGAGTAGGAATCCGTGGGCTGGGGGATGGGACCACACTCTTTAGTAAACACTGAGGAGAAGTAGTCATTGAGAAGGTTAGCATTTTCTGCATCTGACTGAGTTAATGCACCCTCCTCGTCCACTAGGGGCCCAATCCTACGATGGATTGGTTTACGGCTATTTACATAGCCGAAGAACTCCTTGGGATTCTCCTTGCAGAGTCTCGCCACTCGGAGTTCCTCAGTACGCTTAGCCGCCCTTATGCTGGACTTCACTCTCCTGGCTAGCCTCCGGTACTCGTCAAAGGCACCCGAGATCTTCGATCGCCGGTACGCATTTCTCTTCTCCCTAAGCAGTTGGCCGATTTCTCGATTAAACCACTTTGGTTGAACAGAAGACCGACGGAGGCATTTTAGAGGGATGCAACTTGATTGAAGACTCATGAATTTATTTTTGAAATTGTTCCACGAATCCTCAACCTCTTCGCATACCGCTAGCCTTACATCAGTCAGCCCAGCACGAAGGCGTGCAAAGTCTGCTCTTCTCAAGTCAAGTTTCCTTGATTGACTGGCAACAGACCTTACCTTCGGGATCTTGACGGTAAATCTAACTAGCTGGTGATCACTGCCACCGAGCTCTTCGCCTACAGAGACATCCTCAACGATATCATCCTCAGAGGTGAAGACCAAGTCGAGGATATTGTCTCCTCTCGTCGGTTCTCTGACCCATTGAGTGAGGAACTCGTTGTTGGCGAACTCCAGGAGTAGCGCGCTATCGCCACAGGCTGCTCTGGTTTCCCAGTCAACTTGTCTGTTGAAGTCGCCCATAACGATGCACACTCTGCCTCGAACAAGCTCACCCAGCAGCTGGTACAGTTCCCTGTCCTTCTCAACGGGTTGGGAAGGGGGTCTGTAAAGCACCAGGGTCCTGTATCTGACGGGACCTATCTCTAGGTCAACGCCTAGGAGCTCGTGATCGGATATAATGTTGAAGTTCGTAGATTTGATTGTATCCTTGACATACAACATTACACCGCCACCCTCTCTGTCTGGCCTATCTTTGTGGAAGAGTTGGTAGCCAGGAACCGTGAATTCGCCTTCAAAGTCTCGGTTTGACGTTTTTATCCACGATTCTGTTATGGCTACCATTTCGGGTTCTTCCGTCGCTACGAGGCCAC